>JAKELP010000040.1:20000-620000 GCA_029929735.1 Mimosa pudica | reverse complement strand
CTAGGCTAATTTATCTCGGTACCGCTCTAATGTGACTATGTAGGGCTTCTAGGTATATTCCTATCCTAGTCGCAAATCAGATTAAAATCCAATCCTACACTATTTAATCCCATGGTCTATTTAAAATTCCCTCTTTCAAGTCCAATACTAAATTCCCTAAACATGTCTAATGGTGATCAAGCACTAAACAAGTTAATCAATAATAGCAAGATTAAATAAACTAAATCAAATTAACCATGACTAAATAGTGGGAAATAAAATACTAAGTTACAAACAAGTTCATAGTACTCTAGGTTGTAAAAGAAATTAGCCACACATAGGGTTCAACATAAGAATTGGGTGAAAATCCAAAAACATACTACAAGTTCACAAAGGAGTAAGAATTGGACAAGATTGAGGAGCTGCTTCCTTCCTTTTGTGTGTTGATGTCAATACATATGTGCGTGTGCCTTTGTAGTACATCCCTGGTGCCTCCTTCTTCTTTTCCTTGCGTCAATAATATATGAACGTGTGTGATCTGCTTCCTCTCGCCTTCAATTTCTTCGTGAATCTCGTGTAGGCTATAGGAATTGGAAGAATTATGACCAAGCCTCCTTTCCTCATGCTCCTCTCTTCCCTTTTATAATGAGTGATCTCCTTAGTCAATTAGGTCACCAAAGATTTAGCCCAAGTCCAAGACTCATTCTTTCGTTTTTCTTTTGTTTCCAAATATGCATTGTCCTATGATAAGAGAAAGAAAGGAAATAGGAAATAATCACCATAGCTCAATCATATAATCTCATTAATAAGAAACTTCCCTTCAAAATATTTTCTTTTATTATTTCAAGTTTCCTATTTCAATTCCCAAATAATATATTTCCAATTCTCATCAAAACCTCTTAATTAATTAATCAATGACTCCCCAAATACAATAAAATATTTCCTAAAAAAGCACTAAATATGGGGAGTCATTACACCCCCACACTTGCATTAAATCTTGTCCTCAAGATTTCAAATTGTTAACACATTAGCACAAAAAATGAAATCAAGATTTTATCATCACAAAGTTGGAATCAATTCAAACTCTCAACAAATAAATCATCTTAAAAATCTCTCTGACCATCCCCAAATGCAAGTAATCAGGCAATCAATTTGATAGAGATAAATCACAAAAGCATGTCCCTCACCGGTCAAGTGTTTACACTCTACTCTCAAAGTATATAGGGGTTGTGTTTCACTCAATTTCATCTATGTAATCCAGCTACCATAGGCTTGTTTATCATCTCGATATCCACTCTTATATCTCAATGCACACACATATCAAAAGGACTTGTAAGAGTTGTAATGAAAAAAGGTAGGATAATGAAATGAAAATGAGATGGGGGTATATTTGAAAAGTGCTAAACCATTTCAATTATACTAAGGAATGAAGGAATCACATAACCTAACAAGCATATAGGGGTTGACTCTTTTAAACTCTACAATTCTTCAATTTTTGTTTTATTTTTATCTTCTTCTTTTTCTTTTTCTCTCTTTTTTTTAATTTTTTTTTCACACTTTGTGTGATTTTTTCTTTTTCTTTTCTTTTATTGTTTGAGACTCGATGTGGAGGTCTGAAAGCAAAGGAGATAATCTCTAAGATGGGATTTAATGGCTCATATGTTGTTGACGCTCAAGAGTTTAGTGGAGGTCTGTGGGTATTATGACGTGATGAGAGTTGGGCTGTTAGTATAATTGGTTCATTTGAGCAATGTGTTCATTTGAGTTTTGATCATAATGGGGAGAAATGCTTAATTTCTATGGTGTACGCAAGCCCTTATTATGTGAAAAGAAGGAGTTTATGGAGAGAGTTGAAGGAGTTTGGTAATGAGGTGGAAGGTCCGTGGTGTGTAGGAGGAGATTTTAATGCTATATTATTTGAGAATGAACGACGGTCTATTAGGAAGGAATATTCTTTGATGGATAAGGATTTTTCTAATTGGTATGGGGAGTCTGGTCTATCTCATATTCATACTATGAGGTCTTTTTTTACTTGGAGTAGAGAGGGTTGTGAGAGCAGACTTGATCGTATTCTAGCAAATGATATGTTTATGGATAGATTCACTGAAGCTAAAACAACAGTTTTGTATAGTTTCAAGTCAGATCATAAGACTTTGTTATTGACGATGGAGATGTCTTATTGTTCGGTTGCTTTTGAACGACCTTTTAGGTTTGTGGCTCCATGGTTGTTACATGATGATTTTAATGAATTTATGAAGCGAGTATGGGATAAGAATTTGTCATGGTCCCAAAATGTGAATGTTTTTACCCAGCAAGTGGAGGTGTGGAAAATGG
Source organism: Mimosa pudica (assembly GCA_029929735.1). Taxonomy (NCBI): domain Eukaryota; kingdom Viridiplantae; phylum Streptophyta; class Magnoliopsida; order Fabales; family Fabaceae; genus Mimosa; species Mimosa pudica. The sequence continues at coordinate 617,687 of JAKELP010000040.1, read as the reverse complement.
AGGTATATGGTCATGTGGGAAGAAGAAAGAAACAAATTCTTGCTAGGCTTGTGTGTTACCTAGATTTTGTATAATCTAAATAACTTTAATTAAATAAACATATAATGAGTCTAATTGCAATTGATTAATATGATATATGAATAACATATGGTTGTAATAATGATTATATAACGTGATAAATGAATAAAACAGAGATTACTTATTTCGAGGTATGAACCTGATCTAGTATCATCAAGTATGAAGGCTGGATTCGATAATATGAACGATAACAAGAATTAACGTAATAATCATGGATTAAGAACTGGAAATAATAAAGATAAGCAGAGATGTAACAGGATATGATAAATAATGAGAAACAATCGAGGAATTATGCAATAAGAATTGGAATAGTAAAGCATAAAGTGTAAACAAAAATCAATGGATAGAACCTGGCGAGCTTTATTGAATAGGATAATCAGAGTACAAGTTGAATAGCCGGTTACAAGAGATCTCTCAATACAAGAAAGTAAAAAGTGATTGTGTTCTTGCTATCAGATATTCCGTACCCTAAACCCTAATTGGACCTCTCTTATATAGACTAAGTGGTCCCATTTATTTCTCCTAACAGTTATGCTAGGTTCTATCCCTAAAGAGCCGTTTAGCTGCCAGGTCTTTAGCTCGCCCGAGTCTTCAGCCCGAGATCTTCGCTTGATTCCTCGGACAGTTATTTTATCCGTTAGCCACGTTCCAACAGTTTCCACTCCATTCAGCCGTTTTCCTCGTTCCACGTGTAACCTCTCTCCTATTTATGCTTAGCCACAACTTCCAACTCGGTTAATTGCGTGTCTGTTGGGCTTTTTCAGGTTTGGGCCGATTTTGAATTAGCCTTGGGTGAGCCTAAGGTAACACATTTACTCCCCCAGCTCCACGTGTCTTGCTGCAGAAGGCTCGGGGAGGTGAGTTACTTATCATCTCTGGTCAGGATAAGCGGTTATTGGGCAGTTACTAAGCGCATTTGAATTTAAATTTGAAAAATCTGGGAACCGTTGGATCAGACATCCGTTTTAAATCAGACGTGCCCCATCCCTTGGATCAACCTGTCCTTTCGCCTTTCTGAGTTTAAATATCTTTCCTTTTGTCAGATTCAAACTCACTTTTTGTCTTTGCTTCTTCACTTCGTTTTCTAAAACTTGCACTTTCTGGTACTTTGAGACTTCATTACTCTGGATTTTCAAGATTATTGCGTCATCAGGTGACTTTTTCTTCTTCTGGTTCAATCCTTCGTTTCGTGTCATTTGCTTTTCTTTAGTTAAACTTTACTCATTGTTGGCAATGGTTCATACCCGTAGTAAAATGGCCGCTACTTCTTCATCTGCCACTGCTTCACCATCCCCTATGGACAAGAAAGGGTCTACTTTGAAGACTTTCTCCCCCATCCCTGAGTCCTTGAAGGAAACTACTCTGGATTCAGGCATTATGGATAACGACTACCCTTCTATCTTAACCGCTAAGGATCTGGCCTTACTCTGTTCCCAGAATGATTTAGACCCAAATCTTCCCATCAGACTTCTGGAGGGTGATGAGCAATTAGATTGGTACAGCGAGAATTGGGCCACGCTATGCATTGATTACTTTCCTCTGCGTAAAGTGGTTCCTCTTCCCAAGTTGATTCTGGAACTGTGTTTGAAGTATGATCTGGCTCCTTCCCAACTCATGCCCTCACTCTGGTTAATCATCCTCTCTGTGGAAGAATTGTGTGAAAAGTTGGGGTTAGAGTTCACCCTGAGTGATTTAATGAATTGCTATAATATCCAGCGAAAACACCGTGGACTCTACACCCTCCATTCCCATAATAAACAGGAACCTTTGGTTTCCGTTCCCGCTGATCTGGATAAAAGATGGAGGAGTAGGTTTGTGTTTGTCCACAAGAGCGCCTTGGTAGAGCCTGGTGTCAACCTTCGGACTCAATGGGTGAATTTGGGTAAGAAGAGTTTACCTTAATTGCTGGGCTGGATTTTCCATTCTTTTTCATATCGCTTATTTAATAACTTCTTTTGTTACTTTGCAGATTCGATTGGAAAATATCATCGGCCTATTGTGGAAGATGGCTTTGAGGAACGAGTTGAAGCACTTATGAAGCTTTCTCCGGAGGAAAGGAGCTGCAACTCTATTTTCAATCTGGGTAAGTTCTCTTCCTTCCTTTGTTTAATGGTTAATCTGAATTGGTAGTTAAGCTTTCCAACCCTGCATTATACGTTATAGGGGTTAAACATCCGCGAGAAATCATTCCCATTTCTGTTGAAGAGCCAAAAGGATATGTTCCTCCCAAACCTTCTTTCAGAAAGAGGCTTAGGACTAGGTCTGATTACTCATCTGGTTTAAGTGAGAAATTTCCTGCTAAGTCCGCTAAGGTTGAATCAACCTCTTCTGAGCCGCTTAGCGTAGAAATTAGCAAGGAAGGTTATGTCGTACCTACTCAAAAGGAAGTGATATCCCTTTTGATTGACTCCCCCAAGTCTAAACCTGTGGCCAAAGTGTCTGCAAAGTACCATGCTGCTGTGCCTTCAAGTCAGGATCTGATCTCTTTGAAGATTGGAAAAGATTCCTCCATTTATTCTGGGTACCAATCTGTACATGAGGAATGCAGCAAGCTTCTTCTGCCTCACGATCGCAAGACCATTCAATCTGTGAGATCTGGAAGTTCAAACCACTGTATTATGATCTCATTGTTATATTTTGTTGATGGAATCAGGCATATCTGCCATCCCTAATTGTAGGGGAAGATCTGGCAATGCATAAATCATTATCAGCATCTCGCGCTTTAAGGATTGAAGAGCTCGAACGAAGGCTCAATGAATCTGAGGTCCTTCGGAAAGAAGCTTCTGAGAGGGCAATTGATTTTGAGAAAGATCTAACCTTAGTGCGAGAAGAGCGAGATAAGGCTTATGCTGAAGTTGGGGTAGTATCTGGTGAGAATGCAGATCTGATTTTGAAAAATGCTAGCCTTACTGTGAAGAATGCTGATCTGGAGAAAGCTCTGAATGAGGCCATATCTGAGAGGGATAAAGCTCGTGACATCAGCAAGCAGATTACAGCCAGGGAACAGAACACTGCTGAAGAATGGGGGTTAAGAACATCCATCACCATGGCTCAGGAACTTAAAGATGGGAAGTCTAACCTGTGGGACTTGGAGCTCTGGAAGAAGGAATATGAAGAGAAATTTGGCCCTCTCTCTCAGGACTCAGATGAAGAAGCAGATGTGCTGCCAGCTGGTGAAGAAGAGGAAGTTTTTTCAGGGGTTCCACTTAATGCATCTGTTGAGCCACCACAGAGCACTGCTGAACCAGAAGCTGAGAAGACAAGTAACCCAAAATAAAATGGGCAAATGGAATTAGTATCTGTGATGTAATAGTTTAAGTTATATGTTTGTAAGCTTTGTTGCTAATTTCAGTATTTTGTTTATTGCACTTAGTGTAGTGCAAATACTCTAGATTTGCTTTCAGTTTAGCTAGCTTTGAACTTTGCTATATTTGCAATGAATTCAACTTTCTGGTTACAGTTCATTACCTGTCTTTGTTGTTGAATTCTAGATCTGGTTATCGTCTGGGATTTCCTTTGAAATCTTTGTAGTAATTTTGCTTTTAATTCTGCAAAATAAAAGTAGTCAAAGAGGTAATTAGCATAAAGGGGGGTTAACAAAAGAATAACGTAAGCGCTACTCTTCTTCTTTCCTTTTTTTTTTAAAGAATGACTCATCATTCTTATTCCCCCTAAAAAGGTTAGAGACCGAATATAATATGTGATTAGCTATGAATAATTTGAATTGGTAAAGGTTTCTACCTTTTTTGAATTTGCAATCTGGAGTCAACCTGGACCTGAATGTCATCCATTTTGACCTTTGTGATTTCCTGGATTTTTGCAAAGTCATAAATAAGTAGATGAAATTCCTGGGTTTATTTTGGAACTTAGAAATTGAATTTAGATTAGTTAGTACCTGAGAATCTGTGACTTCTCCCTTATTCTGGAGGACCTTCTGAGAAAGGGAGCTGAGATCTGGAAATTCTCGAGAATCACTCCGCGACAGAGGTGCTAATCTCGTCGTCACGAGGGCACACACAGAGATGCTGAGTGAGGTTTCACGGTCCAGGTGAACCTCAATTTTGAAGATTTAGAAATCTGGGAAACTGGATAAAAAGGTTGTTTCCTCTTACTGCCTTGATAAGAATTTGTCTTATCAAGGGCTAGGGCACTTAGCCCTTTCCTACCCTTCATGGGTAGTATCTTTTGAGATGTTTAGCATTCCAGCTTCTTGGCAGGACATTCCCTTGGGAATCCTGAAGCTGGTAAGAACCCGGTCCTGTAATTTCTTTTACCAGGTAAGGCCCTTCATAATTAGGGCTGAATTTTCCATCTGAAGCCTCGGGGGTGTTTGGGAACACTTTTCTTAATACTAGCTCCCCCACCTGATATTGCTGTTCTTTGACATTCTTGTTATATTGTTTAGCACTTCGTTGTTGGAATGCTGCCATACGAATCAGAGCTTGTTCTCTGCGTTCATCAAGCAGGTCTAACTCATACCTCAGGTGCAAAGAGTTTAGTTCATCCTGAGCCCATTTATACCTGAGGCTGGGGATTCCATACTCTACTGGAATTACTGCTTCTGCTCCATATACAAGAGAAAAAGGGGTTTCCCCTGTTGGAGTTCTGGATGTGGTTCTATATGCCCATAAGACAGCTGGAAGCTCGTCTGCCCAGTTGCCCTTTGCCTTACCAAGGCGTTTCTTCAAAGAGTTCATGATCGTCTTGTTGCTAGATTCAGCTTGTCCATTAGATTGGGGATTTCTGGGTGTAGAGAACTTAAGCTGGACTCCCCAATTTTCACAAAAACCTCTGAACTTAGTTCCAATGAATTGAGAACCGTTGTCACAAACTATTTCTTTAGGAAGACCAAACCTGCAAATAATGTGCTTCCACACAAAATCCACAACTTGTTTTTCTTGAATCTGAGCGTAAGGTGCAGCTTCGATCCATTTAGTAAAGTAGTCAGTAACCACTAGTAAGTAAGTTAACTTTCCAGGTGCTGCTGGGAGTTTTCCTACTATGTCCATTCCCCAGCGCATGAATGGCCAAACTGGAGCAATGGAATGAAGGAATTCTGGATGTTGGTGTTTAGATGGAGAAAATTTCTGGCAAGCATCACATCTGGAAACCAGGGTGGCTGCATCCTGAACCAAGGTCGGCCGAAAATAACCAGTACGTAGTGTTTTTCTGATTAAGCTTCGAACTCCAGAGTGATCTCCACATTCTCCTTCATGAATCTCTCTAAGAGCTGCTTGAGCTTCCTGGGGACCAAGGCAGCGAAACATGGGACCTGTGAAGGACTTTTTATATAAAATTCCTTCATCCTCATAAAATCTGGCAGCTCGAGCCTTGATCCTTCTGGCTTCATTAGTATCATCTGGTAAGGTTCCAGTTGTCAGGTACTTTAGTATGGGAGAACGCCAATCCCAAACCAAATTATTTGAAAGGACTGATCCTGCACGAATCAAGGTGGAAGGCTCTGGAAGGTGAATAATTGGAATAGCTCTGGTTCTGTCAGAGGGGATGGATGACCCAAGGTTAGCTAAAGTGTCAGTTCTTTGGTTGTCCTCCCTTCCTATCTGAGATATTTTGAACTCTACAAAATAATTACACAGTGCAGTAACTAGCTGATAGTATGCTAGCATTCTGGGATCTTTGGTTTGATACGTTCCTTCTACCTGGCGGGTCACCAACTGAGAATCACTTCTGATTTCTATCCGTCTCGCTCCAAGCTCAATTGCTACCTTCAATCCGTGGACCAAAGCTTCATATTCTGCTTCATTGTTGGTAGCTCGAAAGCTGCAGTGAAAAGCTTGCTCTATGATATCCCCAGTGGGAGATTGGAGTACCACTCCCAATCCAGTTCCCCTAGAGTGGGTGGATCCATCAGTATAAAGGATCCATAAGCCTGAACGGTTTTCATCGGTTATTGAGAATATTTCTCGCATTATCTCTGGATCACCTTCTGAGCTGAAATCTGAGATAAAATCTGCTAGTGCTTGAGATTTAATAGAGGTCCTGGGTAAATATGAGATGTCAAATTGACTAATCTCTACTGCCCATTTGACCAACCTTCCTGATAAATCTGGTTTGTGCAGGACGTTTCTGAGTGGATGTGAGGTAATTACCACAATGGGGTGACATTGGAAATAAGGCCTAAGCTTCCGAGATGCGATGATCAGGGATAAGGCTAACTTTTCCATTGGGGAATATCTGGTCTCCGTGTCCAGGAGAGTCTTACTCACATAGTACACAGGCAGCTGTTTGCCTGACTCCTCCCGTACCAAGACAGCGCTAACTGCTTTATCTGATACTGACAGGTACAGGTACAACAGCTCTTCAGTTCCAGGTTTGGATAAAAGAGGGGGACTTGTCATGTAAGCTTTTAGGTCTTGTAAAGCTTTTTCACAATTTTCATCCCATATGAAGCTCTTATTTTTCCTGAGAACTTGAAAGAATGGATGACACTTATCAGATGATTTTGAGATGAATCTGTTCAATGCAGCTACACGCCCTGTGAGTTTCTGGACTTCCTTCACATTCTTAGGTGAAGGAATGTTCAATATAGCTTTGATCTGAGTCGGGTGAGCTTCAATTCCTCGTTGGGATACAAGGTATCCAAGGAATTTACCTGAAGCTACTCCAAAGGCGCATTTTTCAGGATTTAGTTTCATGTTGTATTCCTTCAGGATGGTGAAGGTCTGTTGCAAATGTTCAACGTGGTCTACAGCTTTAAGAGATTTGACCAGCATGTCATCTATGTAAACCTCCATTGTTTCTCCAAGTTGTTGTGCAAACATCTTGTTGACTAATCTCTGATATGTCGCTCCATGATTTAACCGGTTCCTAGTCGCCTTGGGGTTAAATGCAAGTTATTTATGAAACCAAGGATTGCAACACAGTGGCGCAACCTCGGGTCGTCTCTCTTGAGGAGTCTTCTAAACTACCCTAAGATGAACTAAATGCAAATTGAAATGAACAAGGGAATTGGGGTTTGTTGGGTTTTTATATGTAGAATGCAAATGAACCTAACTACAATATTTTTTATCTTTTCTTTGATAAGGTGGGATGATTGAATGGTTGAAGTGTAGTGAATTCTATGAAATGGATCTCTTGAGTCTAGGTGAGGTGACAAACATTAGCTCAAATCATTTAGGGGTTCAATGCATCAAGTGTAATTCCTAGATGTGTAAAATAGTTTGAGTCTAAACACTTGTGGCTCTCATGAAGTGCAACCACAACAATCATGAATGGATACAATCAAGTAATCTCACTAGCAACCACCAAAATGAGACTAATTTAATGCAACCACAATGTAGATATGAATTCATAACTCAAGTGTTTAAAGCCCAAAATAGACACAACTTAGTCCATTCATGATGTGATTTGCTAATTTAGATTTGGTTAATGTCTTTTTCCTTTTCCAAACTCAATCGAATTATAGAGTGTCCTATAAAAGAGAGCTCATACAATCATACACATATCTAAATAAATCAACTCGATAGAATCATCAACACAAGGCTAAGCAACTCAATATCAAGAAGAATTTACCAAAACACATATATAATCAACAAAGTACTTAATACATAGTCCTAATCCAAATTAGCAAGGTCAAACATCATACATACATATATAGAATCTCAATCCAATACATAAATCCAAACATCTACAAGAGAGGTTCAAATACATAAAGAAGAAATTCTAAATACATATAATGAACTAAGAAAAACTCCCCTCATGATGAACCCATGCTTGAACAACCATCAACCCATCCTCAAGAGATGAAGAATCCTCAATCCAACATAGAAACTCCAAGAGAAACTCCAAGAAGAAGAATCATTTGAAAATCCATGGAAGAGAAAGGTGGAAGAAGGTGGAAATGTGATGAAAGGATGGATGGGGGTGGAAGGAATGAGGTGGAAGTGGATGAAAATGAGTGGGAATGGAAGGGAATTGAAGAACCCTAGGTTGGGACACTTATTTTCGGCCAAAGGGTGCTTGGGAATGGTTTGGGTCATGATAGGAAGCTTTTATAGGCCCAAAAAACCCTAAAAATCGCGTCTGATTTTTTGACAGCGTCAGGCTCGCCAGTGGCTCGCCAACTGGCGAGCGAGTGACGAGTTACCCGAATGTACTCGCCAGTGGCTCGCCAACTGGCGAGCAAGTGGCGAGTGACTCGCCAGTGGCTTGCCAGTGGCTCGCCAGTTGGTCTGTCTCAGCACTAAAATGCAAGCTTCATCCAGAAACGTTATTTTGACCCCTTTTCTTGAATCTTCACCTTCAACCTCCCAACCTTGTAACATCCCTCATTTTATAATAGGATTTAGTTATTTATTTTATTTGTGTAAGACTTTATAATTAAAAAAAATGATGAAATCAATTAATTAATAAAATTTCAAAAAAATAAAATTAAAAATAATACATATAATGATTATTAATATTCAAAAGATTTTCATAATAGGAGAGCAACTATAATGTGAGATAAAAAAAAAATTATTACCAACATATAGAATAAGGTGTAAGCCCATCTAATATTCCAAATGTGCAAGGCCCAATTACAACAAAAAACCCTAGGAAGCCTCTCTCCTATACACACAATGACACACATTCCTTTCTCATTCTTTCTTGTTTCTTGCGCTGCATAACCTCCAGCCGTCAAAGGTATTTTTCTTCTCTTCTTCAAGTTTTTTCTCTATTATCTCTTACTTCACAAAATTATAATATTCAACATCACACTCCATTCCACTGTTTTCGTTAAGCGTGTCATACTCCACATCTTTTCTCACCTAATGGGTACTTGAATTCACGTCAGAGAGCAATGCATTTTTTTTTCAATAAATGTCCATAAAGCACACCTATTTTACCTACTCCTTCCTTTCTTGCGTGTCATGCCATAAGCATTCATAGGTATTATTCTTACTTCACAGAAGCCTTCCCTCAATCCCTTATTTAATCAAAAATATATGAAATTATTTGTGCCTCCATAAATAATTAATGCCTAAAATACTAATGCACATATTTAAAGCACACATCACTTTGATCATACTCATGTAGTTCTTGTGGCACCAGTGTGGGAAAGCATGTGTCTTATTGCTATTATGTTTTTGCTGGGCATTATAGAGTAAATATTTATATTTCATTTAACAACTTCCCAACACCCCATTATAAAATAAAAACCTTAAGAATTATAATAGTGCTGAAACCTATAATAAAGAAAAGGATTTATTTGTTAATTGGGATTAGGAGTGGGATGAGATTTATAGAATAGCAATATTAATAACACTAGTTAGTTTTGAATAGAGTATTAATATATATGTGCTTATGATTTTGTAGATACTCAGTGAGAGATTTGAAGTGACCTTGTGAGTTCACCTGTGTGCTAAGGAGCAACAGGTAACTCCGGAAAATTCTTCCGTATACCTGTGATTGTGTATAACTGTATTATAAATAATTACGACTTGATTGAGATATGTAAGATAAATTATATTGTTATATATTGAGATACGTTAGTCTTTTTAAGCATGCTTGTTTGCCACGTATATTATATGAAATGTGTTATAGTTTGTTCCTTTTCAAGCATGCTTATATGTATTGTTATAATTGAATATTACTTTAGTCTTTTTAAGCATGCTTTGTCTTCTATCTATGTGAAATATGTTATAGTCTGTTCTTTTTCAAGCATGCTTATGTGTTAATACCGTTTACTTGGTAATTAGACCTTTTGGAAGTATGTCTATATATGTTGAAGGAATGTTATGATATTATGAACTAGAATTGTATATGTTGTTTCTCTGAGATTGGTAAAATTGTCATAGCATTTGCATTCATGGTGATGGGTAGGATTATAGAAGATTTGTATGGAGAATTGTGATATCACGTGGTAAGCCATCACTCGGTGCACAGTGAGTGGTACTTTGTCAGGGCCCTCTCTTCTATGATTTCCTTTGCCAGGGATTTCAAGAAGTTATGGGACATGTGACACCTCCTTACATTCGTTCTTTAAGGAGGGGAGCCATAGTCCATACTTGAGCTCTGTACCTTTGGCAGGGTACATCTCAAGTAATGGTGAGCTTGAAACAATCCAGTCAATTGGATATGTTTCTGTTTGGACTATGTGTGTGGGTTAGCCTATGGCTCCTGTCAGCGGAATAAGGGTGGAGGCGGTATAAGGGAGGCATGCATGATACATTCTTTAACTTCATGAGTTTATTATTATTATTTTTGTTTATGTGTTTGTGCAGTGTAATATGTGAGTAATTAGATACATTAAATTATTTCGTTGAGTATAATTATTTGTAATATATTTGTATATGAGTTGCTGGTGTATGTTAGGATTTTTCGGTAGTTACTGAGATGTCGATCTCACCCCATTATTAACATTTTTAGGTGAAGGAACAAATAGCAGGCAAGGGAAGACACTTGAGGAGTAAGCCTTAAAGGCTCTATTGTACTACTCGAGCACTGTTATGATATTTATTTTGCCAAGGACCAAAGATTTCTGTTTTTGTCATTTAACTACCGATAAGTTTTAAAATTTATTACTTGGTTTGAATTTTATTTTGAAATTAAATATGATGTTTTGCTGGATTTTTATATTGGATATCTATTTTGCTATTTAGTGAACATTTTTGTCTATGTATGTTCGAAATTCTATTGAGGCGTTACAATTTGGTAGTCAGAGCTTCAGTGGAGTGAGTAACCGGTTTAATCAGCCGTCAAGGAACTTTTCTAATGGGCCTTCCAGGAGTCATTTCAGTAGACCTCCAAGAAGTCAGTTTAGCGGAAGACAAATCTCTTTCAATGGCTCTTCAGCACCTGCCATCAGTACAGCTAATAGCCAAAAGTGTTCGAAGTGTGGAAGGGTACATGTGGGGAATTGTCTAGTTTGTTACAAGTGTGGAAAGCCAGGTCACATCTCCAGATTCTGTGAGGATGGCTCACAAGGAGCTAGTAATGCTAGAACTGCAGTTCCAGGAAGAGTGTTTGCGTTATCGCAGCAGGAGGCCAGTGCATCGCCAGATTTGATTAAAGGTATATTCAAACTTCAAGGCTTTGAAATTGAAGCTTTATTTGATTCTGGTGCAACACACTCGTTTATATCTGATGCTTGTGTAATTCGATTGAAATTGCATGCCTATGAATTGCCTTATGATATGATGGTTTCCACACCGGCTGGAGCCTCTGTGAAAACTTCTAAAGCCTGTTTGAATTGTTTGATTGAGTTTGATGGTAGGACCTCTATAATAGATCTTGTATGTATACCTATGATAGGTATTGATGTTATAGTAGGTATGGATTGGTTGTCAGCAAATAATGTCATTCTAGATTGTAAAAAGAAGACTATAGTTTTATCTGTTTCATCTAGATGTACTAGTAAACCACAATTATTGTCATCTGTGCATGCTGAAAAGTGTATTCGTAAAGGATGTCAAGCCTATATGGTGTTTTTCTCTATTAAAGTAGAGGTGGAAGAAGGGATAGATCAGATTGAGGTGGTGAATGAATTTCCAGAGGTATTCCCAAAGGAAATGATCGGGTTGCCCCCAGAGAGAGAAGTATAGTTTTCTATTGACCTAGCGCCTGAGACAAAACCTATATCTAAGGCCCCTTACCGAATGTCCCCATCGGAATTAGTGGAATTAAAGAGGCAGATTGAGGAGTTAATGGAGCAGGGTTTCATTAGACCTAGTGTATCCCCTTGGGGATCACCAGTACTCTTTGTGAAGAAGAAGGATGGGAGTTTGAGACTATGCATTGATTATCGTCAATTGAACAAAGCGACCATAAAGAATAAATACCCTCTGCCTAGGATTGATGATCTACTCGACCAGTTGAACGGAGCATCCGTATTCTCCAAGATTGATTTAAGATCTGGTTATCACCAACTAAGGGTCAAACGTGAAGATATACCAAAAACTGCCTTCAGGACGAGATATGGCCACTATGAGTTTCTTGTTATGCCCTTTGGGCTAACTAATGCCCCGGCTGTATTTATGGACTACATGAATCGCATCTTTAGACCTTACCTGGATAAATTTGTAGTTGTCTTTATTGACGATATTCTTATCTACTCTAAGGACGAGGAAGAGCATAAGGAGCATCTACGAATTGTGTTGCAAGTGTTGAAAGAGCACAAGTTGTATGCCAAATTATCTAAATGCGATTTTTGGCTTAGAGAAGTAAAATTCTTGGGTCATGTTGTGTCAGCCGAAGGAGTAACAGTGGATCCCGGCAAGGTTGAAGCAGTGTTGAATTGGGAGAGACCACAAAGTGTAACGGAAATCAGAAGCTTTTTAGGACTAGCAGGCTATTATCGGAGATTTATCAAAAGATTTTCACAAATAGCCATGCCACTAACCAATTTAACTAAAAAGAATCAGCCATATGTTTGGAGTGAGGAGTGTGAAGCAGCCTTTCAAGATTTGAAGACTAAGTTGACTACTGCACCAGTGCTTGTGATTCCAGATCCTACGCAGACCTTTACCCTTTATACAGATGCTTCTAAGAAAGGTCTAGGGTGCGTTCTGATGCAAGATGGTAAGGTTGTTGCTTATGCTTCTCGACAGTTAAAGCCACATGAAGGAAACTATCCTACTCATGACCTTGAGTTGGCAGCCATAGTATTTGCATTGAAAATTTGGAGACATCATCTTTATGGTTCACAGTTTGAGGTATTCAGCGATCATAAGAGTTTAAAGTATTTATTTGACCAAAAGGAACTTAATATGCGACAGCGTAGATGGATGGAGCTTCTCCAAGATTATGATTATAGTTTGAAGTATCACCCAGGAAAGGCAAACGTCGTGGCAGATGCATTAAGTAGAAAGTCGATCCATGTAGCTCAGTTGATGGTCAGAGAACATAAATTGTTAGAGGATGTGCATAATGTTCCTATTGATGTAATGTCAGGTTTGATTGCTAGTATGGAAACATTAACTATTGAAAGTGCAACTTGGAAGGAAGTTAAATTTGCTCAGTTTGAAGACGAGTATCTATTGGGTATAAGGGAGGATGTTGAAGAAGAAAGAGAGTCAAATTTTGAAATTGGTGCAGATGGAATATTGAGATATAAAGGGAGGATTTGTCTTCCTAACGATGGGGAATTAAGGAAACTCATGCTTGATGAAGCTCATAGGAGCAAGTATACAATTCACCCTGGAGCAACCAAGATGTATCATGATCTAAAGCGGAATTGGTGGTGGCGAGGTATGAAGAAAGATGTGACAGAGTTTGTTACTCGTTGTTTGACTTGTCAGAAGGTCAAGATTGAGCACCAAAAGCCCTCGGGGTTATTGCAGAATTTGGACATTCCAGAATGGAAGTGGGATAGCATTTCTATGGATTTCATCACGGGACTTCCTACGACCGCATCAGGAAATAATAAGATATGGGTAATTGTCGATAGATTGACTAAGTCAGCTCACTTTCTGGCTATCAAGGAAGAATATCCTTTAGAGAGGTTAGCAGGCATATATGTGAAAGAGATCATCAGATTACATGGGGTTCCACAGAGTATTGTATCTGATCGAGATCCACGATTCACTTCGCGATTCTGGAGATCATTGCAACATGCCATGGGGACGCAGCTAAAGTTCAGTACTGCTTATCATCCCCAAACAGATGGACAAACAGAGAGAACTATTCAGACTCTAGAAGACATGTTGAGAGCTTGTGCAATTGAATTGACGGGAAGTTGGGATAGTCACCTTCCCTTAGCAGAGTTTGCATACAACAATAGCTATCACTCGAGTATTGGCATGGCACCTTATGAGGCATTATACGGACGAAAGTGTAGGTCTCCTCTTTGTTGGACTGAGTTGAGCGAGAGAAGTTTGTTGGGTCCTGATTTAGTGGATCAGACTACTCAGAAGATTAAACTGATACAAGAGAAATTGGTTATTGCTCAGAGTAGACAGAAGAGTTATGCTGATAGAAGAAGAAAACCATTGGAGTTCAAGAAAGGCGAGCATGTATTCTTGAGAGTCACACCGATGACTGGCATTGGCAGGTCAATCCGGGCAAAGAAACTCACTCCTCGTTTCATGGGTCCTTATGAGATTTTGGATAAAGTTGGGCTGGTGGCTTATCGGATTGCCTTGCCCCCACAGTTGGCGAACATTCATAATGTCTTCCATGTGTCTCAATTGAAGAAATATCAACCAGACCCTTCACATGTCATTGAACCCGAAGAAATAGAACTAAGGGATAACATATCTTATAAAGTCGAACCAGAGAAGATTGTGGATGTTATGGATAAGCAACTAAGGAATAAAACCATCAAACTAGTAAAGGTGATTTGGAGAGGAATAACTCACGGTGAGGCCACTTGGGAAACGGAAGAGAAGATGAGACAAGAATATCCTCATCTATTTAACTAGGTATGTCCTTTAGTGTAGTATGAATTTTGGGGACAAAATTCTTTTTAGGAGGGGAGATTGTAACATCCCTCATTTTATAATAGGATTTAGTTATTTATTTTATTTGTGTAAGACTTTATAATTAAAAAAAATGATGAAATCAATTAATTAATAAAATTTCAAAAAAATAAAATTAAAAATAATACATATAATGATTATTAATATTCAAAAGATTTTCATAATAGGAGAGCAACTATAATGTGAGATAAAAAAAAAAATTATTACCAACATATAGAATAAGGTGTAAGCCCATCTAATATTCCAAATGTGCAAGGCCCAATTACAACAAAAAACCCTAGGAAGCCTCTCTCCTATACACACAATGACACACATTCCTTTCTCATTCTTTCTTGTTTCTTGCGCTGCATAACCTCCAGCCGTCAAAGGTATTTTTCTTCTCTTCTTCAAGTTTTTGCTCTATTATCTCTTACTTCACAAAATTATAATATTCAACATCACACTCCATTCCACTGTTTTCGTTAAGCGTGTCATACTCCACATCTTTTCTCACCTAATGGGTACTTGAATTCACGTCAGAGAGCAATGCATTTTTTTTTCAATAAATGTCCATAAAGCACACCTATTTTACCTACTCCTTCCTTTCTTGCGTGTCATGCCATAAGCATTCATAGGTATTATTCTTACTTCACAGAAGTCTTCCCTCAATCCCTTATTTAATCAAAAATATATGAAATTATTTGTGCCTCCATAAATAATTAATGCCTAAAATACTAATGCACATATTTAAAGCACACATCACTTTGATCATACTCATGTAGTTCTTGTGGCACCAGTGTGGGAAAGCATGTGTCTTATTGCTATTATGTTTTTGCTGGGCATTATAGAGTAAATATTTATATTTCATTTAACAACTTCCCAACACCCCATTATAAAATAAAAACCTTAAGAATTATAATAGTGCTGAAACCTATAATAAAGAAAAGGATTTATTTGTTAATTGGGATTAGGAGTGGGATGAGATTTATAGAATAGCAATATTAATAACACTAGTTAGTTTTGAATAGAGTATTAATATATATGTGCTTATGATTTTGTAGATACTCAGTGAGAGATTTGAAGTGACCTTGTGAGTTCACCTGTGTGCTAAGGAGCAACAGGTAACTCCGGAAAATTCTTCCGTATACCTGTGATTGTGTATAACTGTATTATAAATAATTACGACTTGATTGAGATATGTAAGATAAATTATATTGTTATATATTGAGATACGTTAGTCTTTTTAAGCATGCTTGTTTGCCACGTATATTATATGAAATGTGTTATAGTTTGTTCCTTTTCAAGCATGCTTATATGTATTGTTATAATTGAATATTACTTTAGTCTTTTTAAGCATGCTTGTCTTCTATCTATGTGAAATATGTTATAGTCTGTTCTTTTTCAAGCATGCTTATGTGTTAATACCGTTTACTTGGTAATTAGACCTTTTGGAAGTATGCCTATATATGTTGAAGGAATGTTATGATATTATGAACTAGAATTGTATATGTTGTTTCTCTGAGATTGGTAAAATTGTCATAGCATTTGCATTCATGGTGATGGGTAGGATTATAGAAGATTTGTATGGAGAATTGTGATATCACGTGGTAAGCCATCACTCGGTGCACAGTGAGTGGTACTTTGTCAGGGCCCTCTCTTCTATGATTTCCTTTGCCAGGGATTTCAAGAAGTTATGGGACATGTGACACCTCCTTACATTCGTTCTTTAAGGAGGGGAGTCATAGTCCATACTTGAGCTCTGTACCTTTGGCAGGGTACATCTCAAGTAATGGTGAGCTTGAAACAATCCAGTCAATTGGATATGTTTCTGTTTGGACTATGTGTGTGGGTTAGCCTATGGCTCCTGTCAGCGGAATAAGGGTGGAGGCGGTATAAGGGAGGCATGCATGATACATTCTTTAACTTCATGAGTTTATTATTATTATTTTTGTTTATGTGTTTGTGCAGTGTAATATGTGAGTAATTAGATACATTAAATTATTTCGTTGAGTATAATTATTTGTAATATATTTGTATATGAGTTGCTGGTGTATGTTAGGATTTTTCGGTAGTTACTGAGATGTCGATCTCACCCCATTATTAACATTTTTAGGTGAAGGAACAAATAGCAGGCAAGGGAAGACACTTGAGGAGTAAGCCTTAAAGGCTCTATTGTACTACTCGAGCACTGTTATGATATTTATTTTGCCAAGGACCAAAGATTTCTGTTTTTGTCATTTAACTACCGATAAGTTTTAAAATTTATTACTTGGTTTGAATTTTATTTTGAAATTAAATATGATGTTTTGCTGGATTTTTATATTGGATATCTATTTTGCTATTTAGTGAACATTTTTGTCTATGTATGTTCGAAATTCTATTGAGGCGTTACAACCTACATATTCAAATGTCTCAAAGGTAGCATCAAAATGTTCTTGAAAACATGTAAAACATTATAGCATACTAAAAAAGCCTAAATTGCCCTTGATCAAAACAAATTCCAACAACTAGTGCAATAGTTAGACTCTATGCAAATTAGGTGCAATTATCATCAAAACATGCATTAATTCAATGGATTTGGCCATGAAAAGATATGCAAATATATGGTGCAATCACTCCAGCATTCTTCAATCCAAAGGGCATTACTGTGTAACAGTATGTCCCCCTTTCAGTGATGAATGAGGTCTTTTCCTGATCGTCTGGATTCATTTTGATCTGGTTATATCCTGAAAATGCGTCCATGAAGCTCAGGAGTTGATGGCCGGCTGTTGCATCTACCATCGAATCAATGTGTGGTAATGGAAAAGAATCTTTAGGGCAGACTTTATTCAGGTCTGTGAAATCTATGCACACTCGATGTTTCCCATTCTTCTTGGGTACCACCACCACATTAGCTAACCATTCAGGGTAGTGGACCTCCCTGATGGCTCCTGTGGAGATAAGCTTCTCCACCTCATTATTGACAATCAGGTTTCTCTCTGGGGCAAATTTTCTTCTTCTTTGCCTTACTGGTTTTTTGGTGGGGTCTACATTCAGGTGATGCATAATGATTTCTGGATCAATCCCAGTCATATCAGAATGTGTCCATGCGAAACAATCTTTATGCTGGAGTAGGAAAGTCAGGATTACTTTTTTAAGCTCTGGGTCCAGGCCTGCCCCTATGAATACTCGCCGATCCGGAAAGTGAGGGTCAAGGACTTCCGGCGTGAGGTCCTCTACCTGTTCCCCCCAGGAAAGGTGTTCCTGGGGAGATATCTGTGGTTGCTATGCAGGTTGTTGGGTGGTTGCCTTCAAGGCAGCCTGGTAGCATTCTCGGGAGGTGCGTTGCTGACCATGTATCGTTTTAACTCCCCAAGGGGTATTAAACTTAATACATTGATGAAGTGTAGAAGGAACAGCTTTCATTTTGTGAATGAAAGGCCTCCCTAAAATGGCATTATATGAGGATGGACAGTTCATGACGTGATAGGTGAACTTCACATTCATTCCTGCTACTGTGGTTGTCAGGTTAATAATTGCCTTGGACTGGTCAGCAGCTCCGTTCCCAAACACTAGAGTTGTGGGATAATAGGACATTTCATCCTCCAGGTTCATTTCTTTCACCGTGCCTCTATATAAGATGTTAACTGAACTCCCAGGATCAATCAAGATTCTTTTAACCTGGTAGTCAGCTATTTTGAGCGTAATGACTAGCGCATCATCATGGGTTCCAGGAACTATTTCTTCATCTGAGAAGGTTATAGGTCCAGGTATGGCTTCCCCCTCAGCCAAGTGGAGCTCCTGAGGCTCCATCGGGAGTTCTCTGGTGTGCCTCTTGGCTGCTGAATACGTTACACCACTAATATTTGAGCCTCCTGCAATAAAATTTATGGTTTTTACCCCAGATTGAGGCGTTTGCGGTTGTTTCGGGGGACCTGGCTGAGGATTATCTGGATGCTTTTTATCTGGTTTTTTCAGTAAATCAGTTAGATACCCTCTTTTTAAGAGTTCTGCTATTTGTATTCTGAGGGATATGCAATCTTCAGTGCGATGACCATAGTCTTCATGAAAATCACAATACTTAGTTTTGTCACGCTGATCTGGGCTTGTCAGCATTTTAGGTGGCCACCTGACGGCGTCCCCGAGTTTGTAGAGGCCTTTGACGAGCTGGGTTGCAGATACGTTGAATCCTCTTTGTGCAAATGTTGGAGGTAAGTCCTTCTTGGGCTTCTCCACCTGGTGAGTATCATTAGGTTCACTTCTGTTGGCTGTAGGATATGGTTCAGCTCTCTAGTTCTTTTTGTTCTTTTTCTTTGAACTTTTACGAGAACCTGAACCATTGTCTTTGCCCTCCTCATCAGGTTCATAGTAAGAATATCTGGCTGCATAGTCTTCTTCCCAACGCATCTGATCTTCAGCTTTGCGCATAACCCCGGCATAAGTATCACATGGGTGTTTTGTTAATTCTTTGTAGAGGTCTAAGTCTACAAAGATTCCTTTACGAAAAGCATTAATTGAAGTTTCTTCATCAGGTTTGTCTATAGTGAGTCTCTCCGTATTGAAACGAGTAACCCAGCTTCGAGTGGTTTCCCCCCGATACATATGCATCCGGTATAAATCAGCCGAGGTTTTCTGCATCCTGCGGCTGCTAGAAAACTGTTGAGTAAATTGCTCTTGTAGTTGAGCAAAGGATGATATGGACCTGACAGGCAGTTTGGTGAACCATTTCAGGGCTGGACCTGTCAAGCTCATACCAAACCCTTTGCACATGCAAGCTTCTCTGGCTGAGTCTGATATAGGAGCTGCTAGCATCCTTTGTTTGAAGTGAGCCATATGCTCATCTGGGTCACCAGTTCCATCATATTGATTCATCGAAGGATAGGTGAACCTCTTTGGTAGTTGAGTTTCTGTGATCCACCTTGCGAAGGGTGAGTCAGCATAACTCGTCTGAGCGTACTTAGGAGTGGGCTTTGGTGCTCCTGGGACTTGCTGAATGATCTTTTTCAGCTCCTCGATCTCACGTTCCATTCTGATCATTTCAGGATTCTTCTGGGCGTGAGCACCATCTGAACCTCGAGATTCGGAACCCGAGTTGGATGTGCTAGCACTGTTGGAGTTTTGACTCTCGCCAGGGTTTATTCTGAACTTCTCATGTCGTGCATGAGAATGTCTGTGATGGTCACGAGGAATTTTAGTTTTGTGGTTCTGGTATCCTCCTTCCTTGTGACCCATAGCTTCTTGCCTCCTTTGATGCTGGAAACCTGCTTGGTGAGGAGTTTTTGTTTGTGGACTCTGGAAAAGGCGAGTTTTACAACTGCCTTTGTTGTTGCGTTTTGGGATTTGTGCTGTGTGAACAGCATAATCTCGTATGTCTTTATTTAGGGACTCGATCAAGCGAGTGAGATAAGCTTGTTTTTCGTACAACATACGCAGGTTTTGTGCTGGGTTATTTTCAGGATCGAAATTTTGCTGGTCACGATCTTCCTCTCGACCTTCTTCATGATCATTTTGATGATGATCCTGGTGATCCTCTTGATGATCATCTTGGCGATCCTCTTGTGAGTTCTCCCTCTCATCCCCCTGATGTTCAGGTGGTGTCTCAGGTTCAGGGATTTGCTCCTGGTGATCTTCAGGGATTGTTTGCTCATGATCGTTTCCATTTGGAGGAGGGGGTTGGAATGGATCTCCGTGTGGGGTATGAGGATCATCCTCATCCATTGGAACAACAGGGCCTCGATGATCAGACATGTTGGATCTCAGGTTGAATGTTAGATGAGAAGAAATTTAATTTCGTCCCCACGGTCAGCGCCAAAATGTGTTACCTAGATTTTGTATAATCTAAATAACTTTAATTAAATAAACATATAATAAGTCTAATTGCAATTGATTAATATGATATATGAATAACATATGGTTGTAATAATGATTATATAACGTGATAAATGAATAAAACAGAGATTACTTATTTCGAGGTATGAACCTGATCTAGTATCATCAAGTATGAAGGCTGGATTCGATAATATGAACGATAACAAGAATTAACGTAATAATCATGGATTAAGAACTGGAAATAATAAAGATAAGCAGAGATGTAACAGGATATGATAAATAATGAGAAACAATCGAGGAATTATGCAATAAGAATTGGAATAGTAAAGCATAAAGTGTAAACAAAAATCAATGGATAGAACCTGGCGAGCTTTATTGAATAGGATAATCAGAGTACAAGTTGAATAGTCGGTTACAAGAGATCTCTCAATACAAGAAAGTAAAAAGTGATTGTGTTCTTGCTATCAGATATTCCGTACCCTAAACCCTAATTGGACCTCTCTTATATAGACTAAGTGGTCCCATTTATTTCTCCTAACAGTTATGCTAGGTTCTATCCCTAAAGAGCCGTTTAGCTGCCAGGTCTTTAGCTCGCCCGAGTCTTCAGCCCGAGATCTTCGCTTGATTCCTCGGACAGTTATTTTATCCGTTAGCCACGTTCCAACAGTTTCCACTCCATTCAGCCGTTTTCCTCGTTCCACGTGTAACCTCTCTCCTATTTATGCTTAGCCACAACTTCCAACTCGGTTAATTGCGTGTCTGTTGGGCTTTTTCAGGTTTGGGCCGATTTTGAATTAGCCTTGGGTGAGCCTAAGGTAACACAGCTTGATGGTATTAGTGGAAGTTTAAAGAATCAAGATTTTTGGTCTTCTCTCTCTTAGCTTCAGAAAGAACTATGGCAAGAACTAGAGACACTAATTTTGCAGGAAGATATTATGTGGGCTCAAAAGCCAAGGTGTGAGTGGTTTTTCTTAGGGGATAAAAATTCGAAATATTTTCATCGAAGGGCGAATGTAAGGAGGAGGATAAATCGTATTGAAGCTCTCAAGGATGAGGATGGAGAGTGGATATTTGATGTGGATCAGATAAAGAATGTAGTTGTGAATTTTTATCATATGCTTTTTTCTGAAGATCGTGTGCATAGGGATGTGTTGAATGTTGATGTATCTTATCTAGTGCTTACGGAGGGTATTATTAGTAGTATGAATATTGATGTGAAAGAGATGGAAGTTGAGACTGCTTTGAAGAGTATGGGCCCTCTTAAAGCTCCAGGTCCTGATGGTCTGAATCCTTTATTTTTTCAATCTTAACGGAAACAGGTTAGTGGGAATGTCATTGATTTTGTTCGAAATGTGTTTGAAAATCCTTGTTTAATTAGGGAGGTTAATCAGACTTTTCTTGTGCGTATTCCTAAAGTCCCTCACCCAGAAATTATGAGAGATTTCCGTCCGATTAACCTTTGCAATGTGATTTATAAATTGATAACTAAAATCATAGTTAATCGGATTAAGCCTGTTATGTCAAATATTATTTCCCCGAATCAGTGTAGTTTTGTTTCAGGACGTTTGAGCTCCGACAATATTATCGTTGCTCAGGAGGTGATCCATACCATGAAAACTATGAAGGGAAAGAAAAGATTTATGGTTGTGAAAATTGATTTGGAGAAGACATATGATAGAATTAACTAGGAATTTGTTGTTAATTGTTTAAGAAAGGTGGGAATTCCAGAAAGTTTAATCTTATTGATTCAGTGTATTTCTTCTCCCTCTATGCAATTATTGTGGAATGGTAGTAAGTCAAATGTTTTTAACCCTTCTCGAGGTATTTGACAGAGTGATCCTTTGTCTCTGTATTTATTTGTGATTTGTATGGAGAAGTTGACTCATTTAATTCAGTCAAATATTTCATCTGGCATCTGGAGACCAATTCGTCAGAATAAAGGGGGACTGCCATTATCTCATTTGTTTTTTGCTGATGATTTGATTATTTTTGCTGAAGCTCAATTAGATCAGGTACAAGTGATTAAAGATTGCCTTAGTGTGTTTTGTGATGCTTCAGGTCATAAGGTAAATGAAGGAAAGACAAATGTATTTTTTTCTCGTAATATTAACCATAATATTAAATCTCAACTAAGTCAAAGTTTGGGATTTAATATGTCTGCTGATTTGGGTAGATATCTGAGGGTTCCTCTTCATCATGATAGAGTTTCTAAGTCAATGTATCAATTTACGGTGGATAAGGTAAACAAAGATTTGCTAGCTGGAAGTGTCATTTTTTTGTCTATGGCAGGAATGAATACTCTTATTAATTCAGTGACCTCGACTATTCCGAATCATGTAATGCAAACATTTATTATTCCTATTGCTTGTTGTGATGAGATTGAGAGGAGTACCCGAAATTTTCTATGGGGTTTTACAAGTGAAAAGAAGAAAACCCATTCGGCGTGGGACAAAGTTTGTTATCCTAAAGTGTGTGATGAATTGGGTCTTCGTCATGCTTCTTTTCAGAATAAGACTTTTATGATGAAAGTGGGATGGAGATTGGTGAATAACAAGGATGCATTGTGGGCCCGAGTAATTAGAAGTAAATATAATTGTGGTCAAGATTTGATCCCTATTATACCAGCAAAGAAGCTGGGATCAACAGTGTGGAGTGGAATTAAAGCTGTTTGGTAGAATGTTAAAGATGAGATTGAGGTTGTTCACAGGAATGAGGAGTATAAAGCTAGATGGAAGCTTGAGAGGAGTGAGATGTTCTGTGTCAGATCAGCAAATATGAAAGTTGTTGATTTTAATGCTCAAGAGGATCAATGTTGGAGGAACATTTGGAGGCTCAAGGTCCCTCAGAGATATAAAATGCATATGTAGTTTTTTATGCATGATAGACTTCCTACTAATGAGAGGTTGATTGAATGGAGAATTCATTCAGATGGTTCTTGCGCGTTGTGTCATTCACAGCTGGAATCAACGGTACTTGTGCTAAGAGAATGTGGTAATGCTAAAGAGGTTTGACTTAACTTGGGAATCTCTTTTGCAAATAAAGAATCCTGGGAAAGTAATTTACATGATTGGTTAAGGAAAAATGTGAAGATGCGTAGAGGGTATGAGATGGATAACTGGAATGAAGTTTTTTGTGTGTTTTGTTAGTTGATTTGGAGAAGAAGGAATGAAGTGACCCATAATAATGAATGTTCAACTCAGTTCAAAAAAATAATGAATGTTCAAGTGTGTATGAAGCCATAACAGAGATCAAATGTATTATTAGATGTATGCATATGGCGAAATCTGTCTTGCATATAAAAAAAAGTAATTATTCGTAATTACTCCGTAATTATAATTAAAGCAGGTAGCAGCCCTAGCCCTGGCATTCTCTGCATTGCTACATGCAATTTGAGATTGAGATGGGCGATGACAGTAGAGAGGTTGGAGATGCGAATGCGAATGCGAATGCGAATGCGATTATGATGGAGCAGCGTGCGATTATGGGGCGATTAGATAAATTGGAGTGTTCTGTTGATGCTATCGCTGCTCGTGCCATCAATTCTTTGACTATCAATGTCGACCGTCTCCTTCAATCGCATTCCCATTCCCATTCTCACGTAAACCCTAACAACTTTTCTCTTTTTACCTACTCTTTTCTTCAAATACAACACTTACTTTATGTCTATGTGATTGTATTGTATAAACTAGTTTTCTTGCAAAATACTAATAATTATGGACAATTTAATTTTTTATCGTTAATTTCTCAACAAAATAAAAATAAAAATTGAAGTTATACTCCCTCTAGTCCTACCTCTTAAATGTAAATATGAGAATTAGTTGACTTTCTTTCGGAAATTAACAAAGCAAAATATGTGTTAGTTAATCATAACATATTTGATATATAGTTAAATTATGTATTAATTTATAAGTCAGATAAACTAGTTTGTAGTAAAAATTTAGGTAGTTTAATATATAAGTGACTTATTTAGGTTTGTTTTTTAGTATTTTTCAAAAAATTAGCTAGTTCTTATATTTAGGAGCAGACAAAGTAGTTAGGACAGGTGGGAGGATTCACTGTCTTTATTGCTATGCTATGAAAATTTGGAGCTTATTTTGTGGTGTAAATGATTGCAGGAAAGGTTGGCAAAAGGACATGGGAAGAAAGTAGAGCCTCAAGCTTACATCATAAAGGTTATTTTCATTGATTTGTATTCAACTGCTTGTGTGTTACTTTTCCAGAATTCTTGGTGTTGCTAAACCACTTGTATTGATGGTTGTATATATATGATGTGTCTTAGGTGGCACGAGATGAGGATCTTGCAGAACAGATTGGAAGAGATGCAGATTATGATGTTGTAGACCATGACACGGTGAAATGTTTTCGTGTTGAAAAGCGTCCAGTTCAAAATTCCAAGGTACAACAAACTACCATGCATCCTTTTACTCTTCTGCAACTACTGTCTAATTTGGCCCTGTGTGTTGACTTGTTTTGCAAATGGAATTACAAATTGTTAATTGAGAGTGTTTAACCATAATTATAATTTATTTGAGGCCCAAGCCCTAGACCGTCAAAATGAACAATAAAATCCAATATAATCAGGATAACATCATCAGCAGTGACAATCAGACTAACATAAGTAGGGATAAATAGTTGTTAAATACTGATCCTTATGGACCAAGTCTTTTTTCGGCTACAATTGCAGATGTCAAAGGCTGTTTGTTTAAATGGAGGTGAGAAATATCCAAATTTGATGTTGCCTGAAGCTGTTTTCTCACCGAGTGGAGTTGGCAGCATTGTGCAAGACATCTATGTGCATAATTTGTTATCGTTAATTTCTAAATATTTGATTCTTTACTGCTGACAGTGCTCATTTGTTCTTGATAAATTGTAGGTTATTCACTTTCGATCTCTAAATAATGTTAAGGTAGATGATTTCTGCCTAGAGATGTAAGCCCTTTTGAAGTTCACTGAAATGGGTTATGTTTGACTTCTGATATATTTGAATTGTTTATATATTGAATGTTTAGCATTGGCATCTTTACATTACAAGTGTATTTTTACTGGTTTCTAGGTCAAGGCTTTATACGTACGATGATGTGGTGGAGAGAGTAGCCCAACAACTTGGGTTGGATGATCCATCCAAAATCAGGCTGACTGGACATAACTTTTACTTCCAACAACCAAAGTCTCAGCCTATTAAATATCGTGGCGTGGAACATTTGTCTGATATGCTGGTTCATTATAACAAGGTAGTTATTGTCCAATCCCCAGGGACAAATTATTCATATACAAAATGTGACTTTTTTTCCTGAAAATTATGTTTTCAGACTTCGGATATATTGTACTATGAAGTGCTTGACATGCCACTGCCAGTACTGCAAGGTTTGAAAATTCTGAAAGTTGCATTTCATCATGCTACTAAAGATGAGGTGAGTATGGATTTGCAATGTTCATTTGTTTTTTATCCTCTTTATCTCTCATCATATTATTATCATTCATTAAATTTTTATGATCAGGTGGTTATTCATACTTTCATGCTCCCAAAGCAGAGCACAGTGGGGGATCTCCTTGAACTTCTTAAAACAAAGGTGACCAGTTCATAATTTGTTTATGAAAAACTTAAATTGGATTCCCAATCAAGAGTTGGTGATGTGGAATAGGAATGTATGAGGGGAAAGGATCTTATGTTTTTAAAATTTAAAAGATCAATTCAATGCAACAATAATCAAGGTTTCAATAATTATGAACTAGAGCCTACTTGTATCGAACAAGATCTTATGTTTTTGAAATCCAAAAGATCAAATCGATGTAACAATAACAAATATTACAAAAATTATGAACTAGAGCCTTTTTGTACCAAAGAAGTAGCTTAATGATACTACGTTTCATTCTCTAAAGAGGATACTATAACTATATGGCTGATGAAACCCTAGGCTTTACAATTCTTCTTTTTAGTGGATGCAAAAAATCCAAAGAAGGTCATATTTACCAGGCAGTAACAATGCTTGGTTTATGGCGTAATTAAAGCAGTAATATTAGGCTCACAAATTCCCTGGGTTTACTACAATTAGAAAACTTGATGTTGTTGTTCTTTAAGTTCTTCAACTTTAAGATTAATAATATTATGATATTCATCCTTTGCATCAATTTAGGTCCGGGCAGTTTCTATCAATGGAAGCCTTGATGAACTAATCAATGATAGATTTATCTCTCTCTTACTTATCCATTGATTCTATTACTTTATGTTCAATGATGGGATCACTTAATCCATGAAAAATGTTGGGAAAATGACAAATGAATACCTCCGAATGTCCAAAAGGACAAGCAAGGAACTCAAACTTCCAAAAGGACAAGTACGGAACTTCAATAAAAATTAACAATTGGAACATAGCAATTAACAATTGTCTGGTTCCTTAATTGTCCTTTTGGAATTCGGAGTTCCTTATCATTTTGGAAGTTTGAGTTCCTTACTTGTCCTTTTGGATATTCGAAGGTATTTATTTGTCATTTTCCCAAAAATATTTGTCTTGACGAAATTTTTAAAAATTCACTAATTTTATGCAAGTCTTCTGGTATTTCCATTCTGTTAACCAAACAAGTATCTTCTAATATTGAAGCAACAAAGTTTATGATTGAGAAAATCATAACATACGTGGATCTCTGTAGTTTACTTCTTAGGCCTAATGATGTAGTACGGAGAACTGACTCCACCTTGAGCAAAACATGACGGAGGAATTTAATAAAATGAAGAAAAACCTGAATTTGGAAGACATATTTGGTACTCCCTCCGTTCCTAAATATAAGACCTAGATAACTTTTTTATTTGGAAAGATTAAAGTTGCGAAATAGGTTATTAAATCATGATATATTTGATATTTTTTTAGATTATCCATTAGCTTATAGGTAAAATAAACTAGTTTAAGAGAAAAAATTAGGTAAATCAATTTATAATTAACTTATTTTTTGCTTTTTTTAGGATTTTTTAAAAAAGTCATCTAGGTCCTATATTTAGGAATGGAGGGAGTATTATAGTAATAAAGGTATTGGTAACTACTAGATTTTCCAGCCTTAACGTTGTGAATATTTGACCAAGCCACATGGCCAAAAGGCTTTTATATAGAATATATTTCTTTATTCATATTTCCTAAGTTCCCATAAAGGCCAGGTTAGAAGCCTAGACTTAAATAAGAATTGCACTGCTGTCGCTTCTGCCCTCATTATTTTGGACACATGATCTAAGGTTAACAAGGAAAGTTATGGTTCTTATAAACCTTCAATGCTATGTCTGCTAGACTTATGCAGTCGATTACTTGTATTCACAGTTTTTCCTAAATATGATTGCTCACGTTTTCTTTTTCAGGTTTTTACTGCCACTTGAAACAAAATTAATCTTGCGCGCTTAACCTTCTCATATGATTTAACAGGTGGAGTTGTCTCACCCTGATGCTGAGCTTAGGCTGCTCGAAATCTTCTACTACAAGATATACAAGGTAACACTATGATCGCTAACCAAATTGTTGGGAAGCTTGGAAAATAAAACTTAACATAGGGTTCACTTATGATCTTCCAGTTCAGTGCACAGATGCAGATGCTTTTGAATGATATCATTTTTTTTATTATTATATGTTGGTCCTATCATTGGGCTGTGTCTGCAGGCCTTTCCCCTCTCAGAAACGATTGAGGACATTATTGATCAATATTGGACGTTACGAGCAGAGGAGGTATGGTTCTTACCATGTGTGGTTGAGGGGATGGCCTGGGTGTTGAATATTAGTAGTGTACTATTAATTTATGAATGATAACATGAGGAAAATGGTTTCTGAACAATAATCGGCTGTGATTTGATAAAAAAAATAAAAGTAATGGGGTGTGTCAATATTTAACTCTTTTTCTTTTAAATGAATCTCTTCATTTCTGGTTATGTTTGAATTCCAGATTCCAGAAGAAGAGAAAAAAATTGGTCCTCGAGATCATCTAATTCATGTGTACCATTTTACCAACGACACAGCTCAAAACCAGATGGTAAACTGTCTCATTCATTTTCCTATCTGCAATTTTTACTTTGATGTCTTTGATATTTGTTGATGATATTGAATGTATGCCAAAACTCTTGTCCTGTTGGCTTCCATCTGAAATGCACAGCAAATTCAAAATTTTGGGGATCCCTTCTTTTTGGTAATTCATAATTGGGATACTTTAGCTGATATTAAAGTACGAATTCAAAAGAAGCTTCAAGTTCCAGATGATGAGTTTGCCAAGGTATTTTTCTTCAAAAGAAATGGTGCCAATGTTGGGTGTTTTACTGACAAATATTTGATATTATTTTTTATGTTACTAAACCCTTTAATTTTATTATGTTGTGTGTGGCCAGTGGAAGTTTGCTTTCCTTTCAGTTGGGCGGCCTGAGTACCTTAAGGACTCTGACGTTGTATCCAATCGATTTCAGGTACATCCGTCAAATGCCAAAGATGATTTGATACTTGCTTGAATTGAATTATGCCATTATTTTAACTTGTTTGCTTCAATTTATATTTACATTTTTAAACGTGAAAAGTTCTTTCTTATGATAGAGAAGGGATGCTTATGAAGCTTGGGAGCAGTATCTTGGCCTTGAGCATGCTAATAACGCTCCTAATAGACCATATACTGTTAATCAGGTTAGTTAGCATTTGCTTGAAAGGTTGTATTTCCTTGTGGACATTCTGGTCATTCACTCTCCGGCATCTCTCTTGTCTTTTTTGTTGGTGCAACCGTTATTTAAATTTGGTTGGATGTGTGGTTAGGTCATTCCATGAGTTTTTTTTTTTGGGTTTCTCTTTCCAGAATCGCCACACATTTGAGAAGCCAGTAAAGAGCCAAAACCGATGGGTTCTCTAGCTACTGGGGAAGTATTTGGCCTCAAAATTAAGAATTGGGCGTGCTAAAGACCCCAACCAACGCAGGAGGGCACTCTGTATAGTCAACAAGTGAGATCAATGAACATCAGTGGTAGTTTCTGGAGGATTTAATTCTAGGTTTGGTGGTTATGTTTTTCTTTCCGTCCATGGAGTGACATTGCTCCCAACACTTTGTATCTGCTGACCATGACCATTTTTTATTACAGCAAAAAAAAATGCTATATAGTAGTATTTCGTTTAGAGCCTATAATGTTGAAATAATAGTACTCGTGATAATTTTTAAAAACGTTTGAGGTCCCCTTTCTCTGTCTCAATCTTGCTTCATGAGCGTATTTGACTTCTTCGGCTCTTTCTAAATTGGCACTTAAGCATTAAATTATGTCATGCGCATGCAAGTTTTATGTTAATGAAATAGAATATCATCATCATCATCAATGTAAACCTTATCCCATTCAAATGGGGTCGGCTACATGGATCACACGACGTCATTTAGCTCTGTCCCTAGTCATTCTTACAGATAAATTTTTCTCAACCATATCTCTTTGAATAACTTCATCAAGAGTTCTTTTTGGTCTTCCTCTATTTCTTATATCTTATATACGGCTCCCTTTCCATCTGTTCCACTATTCTTACTGGCTCATCCAATTCTCTTCTTTGAACATGTCCATACCACCTTAAGCGATATTCTCTCATTTTCTCTGAAATTGGTGCCACCCCAACT
Organism: Mimosa pudica; assembly: GCA_029929735.1. NCBI lineage: Eukaryota > Viridiplantae > Streptophyta > Magnoliopsida > Fabales > Fabaceae > Mimosa > Mimosa pudica. The sequence goes on along the minus strand of JAKELP010000040.1, from coordinate 587,805 downwards.
CTTTCACGAATGTGATCATTACGAATCCTATCTTTTAGTGTATACCCACTAGACCATCTCAACATTTTCATCTCTGACACATCCATCTTATGTTCTTGCTGTTTTTTAATTGCCCAGCATTCACTACCATATGACAATACTGGTCTAATAGCTGTTCGATATAATTCTCCTTTTACTTTAGTTTGAACCCTTCGATCACAAATAATCCCAGAAGCTTTTCTCCATTTACACCATCTAGCTTGAATTCTATTATTGATATCTCCATCTACCTCACAATCCTCTTGTATAACTGATCCCAAATATTTAAACTTATTCACTTAACGTATAACATCTTCTCCTAATACAGTTTCTATGTCCTCATGAGTTTGCCTATTGCCAAAACTACAGCACATATATTCCGTTTCACTCCTACTTATTCTAAAGCATTTCGACTCTAAAGTCGTCCTCCATAACTCTAATTTCCAATTAATTTCATCTTTCGAATCCCCTAAAATTACTATATCATCCGCAAAAAACATGCACTTTCGAATCTCCTAATGAAATAGAATATGCCCGATTAAAATTATTTGGCTGAACTTGAGCATTTGAATAATTTATTTTTGTGTGTACTGGAGCAGTGAAGTTGATGATATGAAACTTAATTAGCAGATTTTATTGACCAACTATGTTTATGTTATGTATGCACTTTAGCGACCCTCAAAAGGAAAAGAAAAAGAGGAAAGATGGGATGCATTTATCGTGAAGAAACTTTACTTTTAGATAATTATCTGTTCACCGAGTAATAAACCAGCTCTTACAACTAGCCATAAAGTGTAAGTGCAAAGGGATATTTTTCATTTAGTTTGCCACTATACATTTAGAATTTTAGTGAAGGGACATATTTTAAAAATAAGACCATAACATTTTTGAAGTTCACTGCAGTGTTTTTAACTTGTATTGCAAAATAACATGAATAGCCTTGGTTTGAAACGGTGAACATGTTTCAATAAAAGAAAACAGAAACGCTGAGCACGTCAAACAAAAATAACTTCAAACCAACTCATGAGATGAAGTGATATCATCTTCTTGCTTGATGACATGATGGATAATAAAATACTCCTTCCGGTCTTAAGGATAACATTATTTTGACCTTTTTCAAAATTTTAAAGTAGCGAAATTGATCACTTTAATTTGTCTAAATTTATCTATTTTTAAAATCAGGTTATTCTACTTATAACTTAACATATATTCTAATTACATGTGATATGTGTTATAATTATAATTTAGTGATATAATTTGTTTTTCTTAACTTTCCAAAAAAAGATCAAAATAACTTTATATTTAAGACCAAATGGAGTACCAATTAGGCACACATTGTTTACTTCAAAATGAAAGCATATTTAAAATTTAATTTTTAAATTTCATATGAGCTTCCATTTCTAGGTTCTACTTGTATGCTCGCGCTATTTCAATATTAAATGGGAATCTATATTATTTTTCTTTTGTTTTGTTTTTTAACATTACAATTTTTTTGTTTATTTTGTACATTATATTTTTATCCTTAAGTTTTGTATATATACTTGATCCACATTTTCATGGTCTACTTGTTCATGATAGTTTACTTGTTCGTGGTATTTTACCTATTTATTCATGATACTTTGCCAGCCTATTCGTAATAGTTCACTCAATTGCTCATAATAGTGGATATTTTAATCCTATTGACTTTTAGATTTTAAATGGCATGGAGAATTGACTCATTTATTAATTTCTATATACATATAGTTAATAGATAATAAAGTAAATATAACATTTTTTAAAAAAATAACAAAAACTTCAAAGTCCCAAAATTAGAAAGCCAAATGAACCTTTGAGCTAATTGACTCTAATTTGCCCTTTAGGTAACCACCGTAAACCACTACTAGACACCCTAAATAAATAACAGACCCTAATTTGCTCTACAAGTAACCAAAGTAGTCAAATTTTACCCTCACCTGACAGTCAATGACGTTTGACCGTTAAAAAAATTCGCAAAATTGCATATTGACCCCGTATGTTATTATTAATTTATATTTTTGTCCCTATAGTTTTTTTTTCAATTTTGATTTTAGTCCTTGTAGTCTAAAACAAGATATTTTGGTCCTTCAAGTTTGATTCTGTTAGTACAATTAGTCCCTATAGTTTTATAAAGACTTGTATATGGGTTAATGTTGTTAAATATACTGACATGTCGCTAACGTTGTTAATTATGATGACATGACTAGGAAATTGATGTGGTCAAATAAAATATATAATTTTATATTTCAAAATAGTTTCAAAATTGAAAAATTAAAGAAACTCTCACCCCACCCCACATCAATATTTTAAAATATTTTAACTTATTTAAAATCTAAAATTTATATTTTATTTTCTCAATTCAATCTCCTAATTATCTAGTCATGTTATTATAATTAACACCGCTGACAAGTTGTCAGCATATTTAACACTGTTGACCCATATTCAAGTCCTTATTAAATTATAGGAACTAACTGTGCTAACAGAATCGAAGTTGAGGGACCAAAACATATTGTTTTAGACTACAAGGACTATAACGAAAATTGAAAAAAACTATAGGGACAAAAATATAAATAAGAATAACATACAGGGTCAATATGCAATTTTGCGAAGTTTTTTGACGGTCAAACGTCATTGACCATCAGGTGAGGGTAAAATTGGACCACTTTGATTACTTGAAGGGAAAATTAGGGTCTATTATTAATTTAGGATGCCCAGTGGTCAACAGTGAGCAAATTAGGGTCATTACCCTTAATTTATGAATCATAGTGCATGATGATCGCGCATGAGAGCTAGTAAACCTAAGTTAAACTAGACATCATATACGAAATAGGAGTATTTTAAGGATGCTAGTTCATACAAATCCTCACGTATGTGATGATGAGGATAGAATGTGGTGTGTTGGGTGTGAGGACGTCGCTAATGGTTGTTACCTCAAAATATAGACGGTATTGGTTTATTTGCTCTTGCATAAAATGTTGTTGATTGATATATACGTACACCTTTTTTAGTCAATTGTGTTGGTTGTACTATATATTGGTAATAATGTAGTAGTAAATATGCACATTTTATTAGTCAATGGTGCTAGATGGACTTCTTTTAATAAACTGTTGGTAAATATGCACATTTTAAAAGTCAATTGTGCCGAGTGCACTTCAGATAATAGTCTATTGCTAAATTTAAACCTTAACCCTTTAAAATATAAAAATGATTGGATAAAAAATAAAATGTAAACATACTTTTTCGATATTTTGCCACATGATCGCCATTAAAATTTGGACCAATCCACAACAACAAAAGAAGCAAACCACATAAAGAGTTTGAAAATATCAATTTGACCAACAAATAATGAAAGTCTCAAATTAGTCAATGAAAAAATGACCTATTTTGACTAATGGACTATTGAAAAATACTCCAATCATTTATTTATTAATTAAAATCCAAATAATAAAGGGAAATTTAATTACAGGTCCCCCACAAGGGAGTTAATACTGGAAAAATCCCAAAAGTTGAAAATATTAATGTAGGGTCCCAAGGGACCTCACATTAATATATTTGAAAAGTGAAAAGACAGTTTTGCCACTAGCCTTAAAAAAAATTTACCCCTCCCTCCTCCTCCCTCACCCACCACCACCCTCCCCCCTCCTCCTCCCTCTCCCACCCCTCCCCCCACCCCCAACCTCCTCCCACCGCCCCCTCCCTCCATCGCCCCCCCACCCCCTCCCTCCAGCGGCCCCCCTCCCCAGCCCCCTCCCTCCATCGGCCCCCCCACCCCACCCCCCCCCCTCCATCGGCCCCCCACCCCACCCCCTCCCTCCATCGCCCCCCACCCCCCAGGGTGGGGGGGCGATGGAGGGAGGGGGGTGGGGAGGGGGGGCGATGGAGGGAGGGGGCTGGGGAGGGGGGCCGCTGGAGGGAGGGGGCTGGGGAGGGGGGGCGATGGAGGGAGGGGGCTGGGGGGTAGGGGGCGATGGAGGGAGGGGGGTGGGAGGAGGTTGGGGGTGGGGGGAGGGGGCGGGGCAGGGGGCTGGGGGTGGGAGGGGGGTGGCTGCTGGAGGGGGAGGGGGGTGGGAGAGGGAGGAGGAGGGGGGAGGGGTAAATTTTTTTTAAGGCTAGGGGCAAAACTGTCTTTTCACTTTTCAAATATATTAATGTGAGGTCCCTTGAGACACTACATTAATATTTTCAACTTTTGGGATTTTTCCAGTATTAACTCCCTTGTGAGGGACCTCTAATTAATTATCCCAATAATAAACACCTATATTCTCTATCACTTATGAGATTCATTGCACAACTGCAAGGAGAAAGATTCGATGTACGTGGGATTTCGAATGCCTTTTAATTTCCCAGCCCACAAACACTAATTAAAAACACAGATTGCTTCGTTTTAATTTCCCACTTGGCTAACACTCATTGATTGCAATCAGGCTCATTCTCTTCCTAAATGTCACCACCCAATTCATTTTAAGGCTCCTCGGTTCTGTTACTCTTTTCTTTCGTTGATGACTCATTCTATTTATCGGAAAGTTGAGGCGTCATTTTTTTTTTTTGCTCAGAAAAGTTGAGGCGTCATTAACATCAGAGGAGACGTGTAATTTGTTGAATTTAATTAAAAAAAGTTGAATGGGCCCCGTATTTCTGGTTAGGAATGTAGGGGTTGGATTAATATTAATAATTTAGTAAATACTCCCTCCGTCCTAAATATATATAGGACCTAGTTGATTTTTTTGGAAAATCCTAAAAAAAAGCAAAATAAGTTAATTATAAATTGATTTACCTAATTTTTTCTCTTACACTTGTTTATTTTACCTATAAGCTAATGGATAATCTAAAAATATATCAAATATGTCATGATTTAATAATCTATTTTGCAACCTTAATCTCTCCAAAAAAAAGTCAATTATGTCTTATATTTAGGACCCGAGGTAGTATTATGTATAAATAGTTCTATTCTGCTTCTTTGAGACATAATCAATAAGCGACAAAGATTGCAGGTTTAAAAAAAGAGCAACAAAGGAAGAGTGAAACTTTTAAGTTTTAAGACCATAATCACCACTTCACTCTTCACTCTCCATTATTGTTACAATTTAGTGCCTTGAGATGGAGCAGCGTTTGATGAAAGCTCGATTAGAGAGGTTGGAGTCTTCTCTTGACGGCAACACTCGTGCCATTCATTCCTTAACTAACAATGTGGACCGTCTGATTAAAGCCCACCAAGCCGTCGGATTCTCCTTTTCTGATACACAGGTTTTCCCGCCACAAAACCTTAATGCCTTAGCTTAGTTGGCACGTAAACAAACCCTTATAAAGTTCGCACTCCTAATGAAACAATAGTACTCCGTATTATGTATTTCATGAGATGTGCCCCGTAAACATGTTTCAACTAAACTTAGCCTACTGTCTCTATCTTTGTTGCTATACTTTGGAAAATATCGTGCTTATTTTGTGTTGTGGATTGTTATAATGTAGAAGACATGGACAAAACTAAGGAAAGTCGTAGAGGCTCACGCTAACTTCACCATAACGGTTATCTCGGTTGCCTTATAATCGACTTCCTTGTTTGACTTTACCAGTATTATTCTTGGTGTTGCTAAACCAATCGTAGCGGTGGTTGTGTATATATGATGTGTCTCAGGTGGCACGAGATGAAGATCTTGCAGAACAGATTGGAAGAGATGTAGATTTTGATCTTGTAGACCATGACAAACTCAAATGTTTTCGTGTTGAAGAGTCTACGCTTTTTCAACATTTCAAGGTACAACAAACTACCATTCATTCATTTACTCCTGCAAGTAATGTGTGTTAACTTGTTTTGCTTCTATAACATTCCCTGGTGAAAGCATAGTCTAGATCATATGTGGTTATATTAAATTAACAAAACTTAACCTAATCAGTACAAATGATTGATTGTGATTGTTTATACCATCATTATAATAATCTGTTTGACGCCCAAGGCTTAGACCATGAAAATTAACATTAAAATTCCATATAATTAGGATACCATTAGCAGCAGCAATTAGAATAACATAGGCAGGTCTTAAAATACTAAATAGTCCGATAGAAATTGTAGTGATAGAAATTTCATTGATAGGGTCGTTTCAGGATATAAAATACTAACAACTTTTTAAAGAAAATAATTTTCTAACTAAGCTACAATTATTTCCTAATATATACTATTTCTTAATACTTTAATATTATATTACAAGTATTTCCTAATACTATAATTTACTACAAATATTCTACTAATACAAAATAGTAAATAATATATTCATAATTCCAGTAGATATACAATTCAGTTTCTTCTTACCCTTAGGGTCTGTTTGGTTGGCCCATGAAAGTGAGAGTGAAATGGAAAGTGGAGAAAGTTTTGGTTTTTTTGGTAATTTATCTCTATTCCTGGGCCCACAAGTTTTCTCTCTCCATCTCACACTTTTTCTGGGTCTCACAAACTTTACTTTCTCATCATTATCTAATTTACCTCCACTTTCCATCTTCACCCTTTCACTTTCTAATTCTTCACTTTCCCTTCATTCAACCAAACACACCCTTAGTTGAATTATTGAAGTGGTAATATTTAATTTCTGTATCTATTTATAAACTGCAGGAACAGGCTGCAAAAGAGTTTGGCATCCCAGTGCAATTTATGCGCTTTTGGATTTGGGGAAGGCGTCAAAACAAAACCTACCGTCCTATTAGGCCATTGACGCCCCTTGAGGAAACCACCAATTCTGTAACATTTTCTTACCTTTTTTGAATTTTCTTGTTATTTCTTTCATGGAACCTGCATCTTTTTGTTCTATTGCTGCATATTATATTGTTTGTGAAAGCTTTTATTTTGATGACACTGATGGCTGGGAGTATATCTTAGATTTATTACATTAGGCTAGACCTTACACATCACCTAGTGATGTTTTTCTTGTCAAGTCCTTTTGAACCCGACGGCCAATATAATTTTTTTGGCTTCTATTTAGTTTGTTTTTTATTTTGGATCCTCTAGTCAGTGTGTTTTATTCTTTTAGAGTAGTTTAAATTTTCTGGTTATGCCGTAGAATTCTGCCATGCATGCATTGGCAACTCGATCTTTCATTTGATACTGGTTTTAAGTTTTCCAGTCACATATATTGCAGGTTTGGCAAGTGAGAAAATGTTCAAAAGGTCAAAAGAGAGAAAGGGAGCTGAATCTGTTTTTGGAAGTGGAACTGGGGCTGGTAATATCTATGGAAACTGCTATATATATGATTGCATCAAACATCATACTAATGATTTTGCGTGTTATTATCTAGGATTTACGTCCCATTGCACCGCCTAGAAAAACAAGGGACGATATATTACTTTTCTTCAAGCTATATGATCCTGTAAAACACGAGCTACGGTATATTGAGTGATTTAGTTGTTTTGCGTTTACTGAGGTGTGTTGGAAGACCTATTGTTGAAGTTATAACTTATATTGATACTTCTGTGGTGGCAGTTACGTTGGAAGGCTCTTTGTGAAGCGTTTTGGTAAGCCATTAGAGATATTAATGAAATTGAAAGAATTGGCTGGTTATGATCGTGACGAAGAGATTGTACTTTATGAGGTTGGTGTCCTAATTTATTTTCGGCTGTCCCCACACAAGTTTTGTGAGTGGTTTTTTTAAATTATGTCTTCATTGTTTTCGGAAGCATAGCTTTGTTCAATATGGATTCCATCCATGCATATCAATCCAAATTAATGAAATAAAATAAATGGCGAAGTTACCCCGTTTTTCAATAAGAAAGCAAACATGTTAAAATACAAGAGGTATAGCTAAAGGCAAAACTTGATGTTTGTTAGTTGGGCTTGGGATCATTCCTTCACTGCCCCGATCCGTCAGTATTATAAATCACCAACTACCTATAATTTTTTTTTCTTAATATAAGTCATTACAGCCTCAATAAATTGAAAATGTGAAATACATCGTTTGATGGAAAATAAGATTCAATTATCATTCCTTGGTAATAATTGATGAATTATAATAAGGTCTGGAGGGAGTACTTTATATTAGGATGATTACTTTGAAACTCTAAGCTATAAGGAGTTTAATAGGTTTGTGGTAACCCGTTACCGCTCTTCTCTCTCTCTTTCAAATTTCAAATAATGAAGGACACGTGGCCCATCCAGATCGTACGCCAGATTGTTCTCCTAGCAACTTGTATGATTGTCTGCCCAAGTCATCGCCTGGGCCTGTACTAGAGCCAAACCCGACTCATATGGCTCAAGGGATGTAGTCCAGATCCATATAGACGCTGAAGAGTACCACTAATTCAGTGGGAAGTTATTTCCAAGTGACTGGAGATAAGATCATGAGTGGTGGAAGGCACCCATGATGACACGTGGACAAGTTTCATGGAACATTACAACACACGATCCCGGAATATGTGTGGTGACAGTTATCCTGGATGTAATCTAGTCTAAATAAGAGATCTTGTATTCAGATTAGATAGATGGTATTTTCTATTCAAGAAGTACATCTTGTAAACTCTCTCATTTGATTAATATTAAGAAGTAATTTCCAGATTAACTCTTGAGTGTGATTGAATTGCTCTTTATTTAATTAGTATTGCTTTAAGAGGATTTTTTTTAGGGCATTACATTTGGCGCCGACCGTGGGGAGAAATTCATATTTCTTCTCGTTACCTTGCAACCCCAAACCATGGAAGACGACACAATGTCGCCTCTTGACCCAGACGCGCCTGCACACTCGAATATCCAAGAGATTTCCTCCACAGGGTACCCTGGAGGGAACACTCAGGAAACCCCCCATAACGTTCCAGAAAACGATCCACTGTTACTCACTGTGCAACGATTACAAGAGCAACAGCGAGAACACTTTGCGATGCTGAAGACGCTGTCAAGTGAAAATAGGAACTTGAAACTTGAAATCACCGAATTACAGATGGCCCGACTCCATATACCAGAAGACAATATGGAAGAGGAACAACCTATTCCAAGAGTGATTTCCGAAAGTATGTATCACCGGAACGCAGACCCCGGACACCAGAACCCAGAACAACACCAACCTGACGAAGACCTACATGAACATCGATCTCGACATACAGGAGCACGAGATGATCACCGGATTCCTGAACATGCAGCACCTGAGGAAAGGCATAGAGATCCAGAGCACAAGCACCATCAAACCAGAAGAAGAAACAAACACCAGAACCCAGAAACTAAACCGCAGGATACCAGAATGGATGATAGGTACCAGAATACTGAATATGACGACCCGGATTATAACCCCAGAGTCGAACTTTCTGATGAAGACGAAGAAGGAGTTGGAAGTTCCAACGATACACTCGACAAGCCTGACCCTCCCAAGAAGCCACGACGGCACTTGGCATCCAAAATAACCGTTCCCAGAAACTCAACTCCCAGAATGCGAAAAATGCGGAGAACCTACCCGGAGATTAAGCGAATGCAGCGGGAGATAGATGAACTGAAAGCAACCATGTTCCAACTTCCAGGAGTGTCGATCCCCTTCGAGAAAAATGATCCTTCCAGTTACGCGGATTCACCATTCGTTGAGGCCATATCCAGAGCGAAACTGCCTTCCCGGTTGGTTTATCCAGCCATTACGCCTTATGATGGTTCGATAGACCCGGATCATCATATGGCACATTACAAACAACGTATGTTCGCCATCACAGTTCCTGAGAAGGTACGTGAAGCATGTATGTGCAGAGGATTCGGGATGACTTTCACAGGACCCGCTCTCAAATGGTATATGCATCTTGAGGTAGGATCCATTGCCACATTTGCAGAACTACATGATTCTTTTGTGAGTCAATTCGCAAGTAGCAAGCGGTTAGAAAAAACCGCCGATGACTTGTACCGGCTTCACATCAAACGAGGGGAGACCCTTCGCAGCTTTGTCACCAGATTCAACAAGGAAAGGTTGGAGATAGATCACCCGGATGAAATGACGTGTATAAACGCCTTCAGGAAAGGATTATGGACCTGGATGCCCTTGTATGAAGAACTAACCAAATGCCAACCTAAGACATGGACGGAGGTCATGAGGAGGGCACTGGCCGAAGTCAGACTAGAAGAGGACCGGATGAACCGAGACTATGACTCACCCGAATCCGAGTCTAGTCACGCAGGCAAAAGCAAGAAACGAAAGGAGCGACCAGAAAAGCCCCCAAGAGCAGAGTCCTACTCTAATGCTAAAAAGGCACCAGAGCGATCCGGGAGGTCAACCAGACCAAGCAGGCCACCGGCTCCCCGAATAGAAGAGCAGGGCTTGCAATTATCCGCGAAGGAACTAGTAAAAGAGTTGGGAAAAATGGGGGATCAAGTGCGATGGCCAGGAAAAATAAAAGTACCCCCGGAGCAGCGAGACAAATCTAAATGGTGTGACTTCCACCAAGACCACGGGCACAAGACCGATGATTGCATATCCCTTCGCTTCCAAGTCTCGGAACTCTTGAAGAGGGGCTACCTAGAACATTTGCTCGAGGGATCAAAGAAACAGAACCAGATAGACAAGGCGACAAGCAATAAGCAACCCACTCCTGCAAATCCCCCAATTCCAACCAAGATGATAAACTTTGTTAACGGAGGATCTTGCATCATGGGAACCAGTTACTCTGCTGCAAAGAGACACATCAGGACCCTGACTGACCAGATAGAATCCCTGACTATAGGTGGTGAAGACTTGGAGGCACAAGAAGGACCATTGGCATTCTTCGACCATGAGATCAATGACCAGAACCATGATGATGCTCTTGTCATCTCGATCTACCTAGCCAACTGTGAAGTCAAAAGAATTCTCATAGATCCAGGTAGCTCTGTCAATATTATTTACTTGAATACGGTTAAGGAAATGAACATGGAATCGGTCATGTCATACTATCCAACCACCCTGGTATTCGGCAATGGCGCTGCTGACAAGTCAATGGCTGTGATTAATCTAGCAACATATGCTGCCGGAATTAATCAAACATTTACTTACCATGTTATGGATTGCCCTTCTCCATACAACGCCATCCTGGGACGACCATGGCTCCACCAGATGAAGGTTGTACCATCCACCTTGCACCAACGAGTTAAATTCTATACTCCTTGGGGAGTACGCCAGATCAGGGGAGACCAGAAAACATCTCGAGAGTGCTACCAGACTTCCCTGAAGAAGTCTGAAAAACTACCAGCATAGCAATTACAGGGATCATCCCCGAGACCTCAGATCAGGGATGAATCATCCACCGGACTCGAAGCCATCCAGGTCGACCCAAACCAGCCAAACAAGAAACTCTTCATCGGAAATGATCTCAGCCCAGATTTGAAGAGCCAACTGATAGCATTCTTGACCCAACACCAAGATTGTTTTGCTTGGTCCTATTCTGACATGACCGGAATCGATCCCCAGATCAGTCTCCACAGATTGAATGTAGACCCTAAACACAAGCCTATCCGACAAAAACGCCGGAAATTCGGTACAGACAGAAACCAAATCATCCAAGAAGAAGTCCAGAAACTATTGGCAGTCAAGTCAATAAGGGAGGTGACTTACCCAGAGTGGCTAGCCAATGTTGTGGTGGTGGCTAAGAAGAACGGAAAACATCGTGTTTGTGTAGATTTCACAGACTTGAACAAAGCCTGCCCTAAGGATTTCTTCCCATTACCACACATTGACATGATGGTGGATGCCACTTCTGGGCACCAGATGCTAAGCTTCATGGATGCTTTTTCCGGATACAACCAAATCCGGATGTATCCTCCAGATCAAGAAAAGACCTCTTTCATCACGGACAGAGGGACATACTGCTACCAAGTAATGTCTTTCGGCCTAAAGAATGCAGGAGCTACCTATCAAAGGTTGGTCAACAAAATGTTTGAAAACCAGATTGGAAAATCCATGGAAGTCTACGTGGATGACATGCTTGTTAAATCCCAGTCCAAGGAAGAACACATCTCGAACTTACAGGAGGCATTCAGGATCCTAATGCAGTACAATATGAAGCTTAATCCAGAAAAATGCTCCTTCGGGGTCAAGTCCGGGAAGTTCCTTGGATATTTGGTCTCGAGTAGAGGCATTGAAGCTCATCCCACCCAGATAACAGCCATCCAGAACATCTGCTCTCCCAGACGAGCCAAAGATGTGCAAAAGCTAACAGGGATGATTGCAGCTCTGAACAGGTTCATCTCCCGTTCCTCAGACAAGTGCCATCCTTTCTTCAAAACGCTCAGAAAGAACAAAACGTTTGAGTGGAGTCTGGAATGCGAAACAGCTTTACAAGGCCTCAAGGAATACCTATCCAAACCGCCACTCCTCTCCAAACCAAAACCCAGTGAATTACTTCAGTTGTACTTGTCTGTATCTGGGCATGCTGTGAGTGCTGTACTCATACGCGAAGATACAGGAATACAATATCCGGTGTATTATGTAAGCAAAACACTCCTAGACGCTGAGACCAGATATTCACCTATCGAAAAGCTAGCATTAGCCCTAGTCGTGGCGTCCCGAAAATTGAGACCATATTTCCAGAGTCACCCCATCCAGGTTGTGACATCTCACCCGCTCAGAGCAATATTCCAGAAACCGGACTTATCTGGCAGACTAGTCAAATGGGCGATCGAACTCGGTCAATATGATATATCATACGTCCCAAGAACTGCCATAAAGTCTCAAGTGCTAGCGGATTTCACGGCTGAATTTGCACCTGAAATCCAGATAGGTGTAGCTAGAAGTTTGATTTGCATGAGCAATGAAGTGATCCCAAAAACTTGGATCTTGTATGTCGATGGCTCAACACACTCGAAAGGTACTGGACTCGGAGTAGTCATCCAGTCACCAACCGGAGATACTATGGAACAGTCCTTCCAGTGTACTTTCAGAGCAACCAACAACGAAGCTGAATACGAAGCATTAATCATCGGAATGCGCTTACTAGTAGAACTTGGAGCGCAAGACGTGGAAGTGCGATGCGACTCTTAACTTGTATCAAAACAAGTCCAAGGAGAATACCAGGTAAAAGATTCCCGAATGCAAAAATATTATACTATGGCCACTTCGATATCAAAGTCATTCAGGGAATTCAAATTGACGCAAATACCCAGAGATAGCAACAAGCATGCTGATGCATTAGCAAACTTGGGATCCACCATCCCAAGCTCCAGAACCCGAGCCATCCCAATCATACGATTACAAGACTCAGTACTAACCACCACACCCGTTCACCATGTGCAGGCCAATTATAGACCAGACGATTGGAGATCCCCAATCTATAGATACCTGGACACAGATGTACTCCCGGATGATCAAAATGAGGCCAGAAGAATCAGACAACGAGCATCCAGATACCGGATATTCAGGAACGAACTCTACAGGTGGTCTTTTGCAGGCATCTACCAGAAGTGTCTTGGCCCAGACGATTCTGAATATGCATTAAGAGAAACACATGAGGGAGAGTGTGGTAACCATTCTGGTTCCAGAAGCTTGGTTAGGAATCTCCTGAGAGCAGGATACTTTTGGCCTAAAATGCAACAAGATGCCCAGAAACTTGTTTCCAAATGTGACAAGTGCCAGAGGTTTGCACCCGTACTCCAGCAACACCCCGAATTCCTACACTCCCTGACTCCAGTATGGCCTTTCATGAGATGGGGGATGGACATAGTCGGGAAGTTACCACCAGCACCAGGAAAACGCGTATTCTTGTTGATGGTAACTGATTACTTCACTAAGTGGATAGAGGCAGGAGCATTTCAACAAGTTAAAGAACCAAAAGTCATTGACTTTATCTGGAAGAATATTGTTTGCAGGTTTGGACTACCATATGAAATAGTATGCGATAATGGGTCCCAATTCATTAGATCGAAATTCAAGAAGTTCTGTACCAAATGGAACATCAAGTTGAAATTCTCCACTCCCCGGAATCCCCAGTCTAACGGCCAAGCAGAAGCCAGTAACAAAACAATTGTGTCCTCCTTGAAGAAACGACTAGAAAAAGCCAAAGGAAAATGGGCAGATGAACTCCCAGCAGTACTATGGGCTTACAGGACTACAGCAAGAACTCCAACAGGAGAGACACCTTTCTCCTTGACATATGGATCAGAAGCAATGATCCCGTTGAATTCGGGCTACCAAGTCTAAGGTATAAGTGGACAAACGAAGAGATTAACAACATTAACCTGAACTATGAGCTAGATCTACTAGATCTTAAACGGGAACAGGCTCTAATCCGGATGGCATCCTATCAACAGCAGATAGCCCGTCAATACAACAAACATGTCAAAGAACGACGCTTCCAAGTAGGGGAGTTGGTTTTGCGAAGAGTCTTCCCAAATACACCAGAATCCAGAGATGGAAAGCTCAGCCCCAACTGGGAAGGCCCTTACCAGATTGAAAGCATCACAGGTCCAGGATCTTACCAATTGCGAGACTCCAAAGGAAAATTGCTCCCCAGAAGTTGGAACGCAATACATCTGAAAAGGTATTTCCCATAGCATCTAAATTCCTTTTCCTCTAATGCTATAGCACTATAACTTCCCGGAGCCAATCATCAGGCACTACCCAGAACTAAGTTCTATCAACAGGAACACTTTCCTGATGATATTACTTCCCGGATCCAATCAACAGGCACTATCCAGAACTAAGTTCTATCAACAGGAACACTTTCCTGATGATATAACTTCCCGGAGCCAATCATCAGGCACTATTCAGAACCAAGTTCTATCAATAGGAACACTTTCCTGATGATATAACTTCCCAGAGCCAACACTCAGACAATCAACAACTCTACCCTTCTCAAATGAAATCCCAGAGTCAGGAAGTTCACTTCCAACACAAGTTCCACCAACTGAATGCATCTCACTTGGTACAACTTCCCGGAGCCAAAGGTACATAATGCTTATGTCTTACGTTTACTCTTCCTAAATTACTCCATTTATTTATTCATTTGTTGCTTTAAATCTCTTATTAATTCTAAGTACATAATAGCTACTAACCCGGTACATAACTTATAGACCATCCCGAGCCCAGAAAGATGTATGGATGACGATCCATCACATCCCTGAGTAACCTGATTCCAATATCTAAGGTATACCAAACTCTAATTAGACTTGCACGAATCCCAGACTCTAATTAATACCTATTTTAATCCTAATTCTTCTAACATAACCTGATCGTGTTTGTCTAACCAGATCGCTCAACCAGAAAGATGCATCTACAAATCGCTCACCAGATATCAAATCAAAATACCAAAAGAATGCACAAGTATACACAACTTGTACTTTATAAATATTCAATATTGGTCCTCTGAACTATTACAATTTCTAAGAACATAACTAGTTAACACTAGTTAAACCTAAACGTCTGAAAACACCAGAACATAACTAGTTAGCGTTAACTAAGCGAAAACAACATTCGCCAGAAAAATACGTCCAGAACATAAAACACAATAAATTATTACACCTAAAACAGTCCTTCCTCTAAGCATCCTTCCCGCTAGCCTTTTCTCCACCCACCTCATGGGAATCTCCAGTTCCTTCCTCCTTATCCGGAGCTTGATTCTTGTCTGAACCAGGCATCTCAGGAAGAGAATTAACCTCTTCCTCGCCGCCCGACTCCTCATCGCTATCACCAGACGAAGGCATGGAGTAACCCTCATCTTGGAACTCTTGTTCCAGCTCCTTCAAATCCCAATTAGCACCTCCCCCCGCCTGGAACTCCTTCACCATGCGGATGCGCTCAAACAGCATGAATTTTGAAACCTCCCGTCTCTCTCTTTCAACCAAGGCCTCGACCTTCTTCTCGCTCCTGACCTTCTCCTCCTCTAAGTCAACCAGCTGCTTCCTCAGGTCCCCGACTGTAGCGTTCAGCCCTTCAATGGTGATGTCAGAAAGCTTCACTTCCTCCCGAGCATCCATAGTTTCACCTCTAGCATTCTCAAGGTCCCGCTCGAGCTGGCGAAACTTGGCTTCCGCTGTGGTCCTGTATAGCTTATGCGCAGCTTCCAACTCTCCTTGCTTCTTCCTCATTTCCCGATCAAACCATTCTAAATTCTTCACACGCTTCACCAAGGTATCGTGCTCTACACGAAGCACTTCAGTTGACCTCTCCAGATCCCAGAAACGCTTACGCACAGCCTCAGCCACCTGGTTGACCTGTCAAAACCAGAAGCCTTAGTAACTAACCCACCAAGACGAGATACGCGAATTCACATCTTGTAATCACAAACCTTGAGAGAGCTAGCAGTCAATGAAACCAACAAATCCTGCCCGCCAGTGCTGCTAACAGCCTTCGATGCTCCACCTCCCCCTTGATCTACATCAAGGACTGCATCCAAGTCCATAATCACAGGCTCCGTGATCGCAGCAAGGGCTTCAGTCTCTTTCGGCTTATCAACCTCCTCCTCGATAGGATCCAGGTTGGTAGGTCCCTTCGGAGTCGCTGCGGCTGCGCGCTTGGTCCTCTTCATCCTGGAAGCCACCGTCTCGGAAGCCACATCGCTACTCGACCCACTCTCTGTACTTCCTCTCTTCTTCTTCTTTCCAGCATCAACCACCTTCAACTTCAACTTAGGCACCTCAGATTCACCTAACACCAGAAATCAGAAATTTACACAAAATGTAACAATACAATGCCCCAGACAAAATAGGTTAGGAGTTAGACAACTATACCAATCTTGAAGATTTTGATATAAGTACGCTTGTCGACCGGAAGAGCCATGATCGCCGCTATCAACTCCTCAGAATCTGGGCGCAAAGGAACTTTCTTCTCTTCAGCTTTAACTGCATGAGAAACCAACCAAGATACAGATCATGTGAGTACAAAACACACAAAACACCACCAGATACCAGAAGTCGAAACCAGAAACAAAAAGGTACACTTACATAAATTGTTCCACTCTGTCCGAAGAGGACCACCATCCGGAACCAAACATCTTTTGTGCACGACCACAAATCTGCGCTTCCAGCGCCTGACAGAGTCCCAAGGGGTAATGATCAAAGGATTCCCATCCAACCGGGAGAGGGTGAACAACCCACTGGACTTTCTACCAAAACTATAACTTGTGAGTAACTCCGCCAGAGAAATCTTCTTCTCCCAATCTTGGGTGATCGCCTCCAGACTCAGAACTACCGACCAAACCATCGGCATCAGTTGAGATGGTGCCAAGTCATAGAAGCGACAGATTTCGAGTATCAGGGGTGGAAGGGGAATGCAAGGAAACAACCTCAAGTAATCTATCCCCAGAGTTATCCCCAGAGTGGTCCAGTTCTCGCTGCCCCAATCTAGACGCTCCTCCGGCTTGGGCGCCCGTATCAGCAAAGTCCTATCAAGACCTAACTCATCCGGGAGAGCAGCCACATCACTCTCCGTGATAACAGGGGCTTCGTCATTATTCTTCTTCTCCAGTAGTTTCCCATCCTGTAATTCTTCCACCAGATCGACAGGGATGGGATCGAAGCCCCTAGTCACAACTTTCTTCGTGCCCGAAGATGAAACATCGCTAATCTTAGTCATGATTCACTATCCTGGTTAATATAACATTACTACGTCAGTTCCCATTATACAACTCGAAAGAACGCGCAAGAAGGTCTCCCCTCCTTTTCTAAGAGAATGATAAAACGAAAATATCCAAAGACGCCTTTGTTGAAATTAGAAACAGAAGAAAAAGAGAGGGATGAGAAGTCTATTAACTTCGTTCAAACATCAACATACCAGAAAAAAAAAAACGAAAGTAAACAAAAAACGAAACTAACACAACCAGACAAACGTTCCAGATTAATTCATGCTTACCAGAAAATGTTGTGTGTTGGTGACAATGCAGGAATAAAGACCAGATCTCTTGAACAAATCAGAATACCCAGAAACTTTGAGTCAAAGGCGAAAGTACAAAAGGTTGAGCATGAGTCGAATTTATAGGATTCAAAAGGTGTCTGAATTGAAACCTCCTCTATCCAACGGCTAGTGTCTCGGAATCTGAACGGATGGGAATGATTACATCTACTCGTGTCAGCAGAGGCCAGACACGTGTCGCTGTGGGGGAGTTAATGTGGTAACCCGTTACCGCTCTTCTCTCTCTCTTTCAAATTTCAAATAATGAAGGACACGTGGCCCATCCAGATCGTACGCCAGATTGTTCTCCTAGCAACTTGTATGATTGTCTGCCCAAGTCATCGCCTGGGCCTGTACTAGAGCCAAACCCGACTCATATGGCTCAAGGGATGTAGTCCAGATCCATATAGACGCTGAAGAGTACCACTAATTCAGTGGGAAGTTATTTCCAAGTGACTGGAGATAAGATCATGAGTGGTGGAAGGCACCCATGATGACACGTGGACAAGTTTCATGGAACATTACAACACACGATCCCGGAATATGTGTGGTGACAGTTATCCTGGATGTAATCTAGTCTAAATAAGAGATCTTGTATTCAGATTAGATAGATGGTATTTTCTATTCAAGAAGTACATCTTGTAAACTCTCTCATTTGATTAATATTAAGAAGTAATTTCCAGATTAACTCTTGAGTGTGATTGAATTGCTCTTTATTTAATTAGTATTGCTTTAAGAGGATTTTTTTTAGGGCATTACAAGGTTATTAGAGGATATATTTTAAATCACTTCAATTTACAACAAATTGTATTTTATTAAGTTTTTAATTTTTATTAGTATGTGTGAATTAGTTAAAAACTTTTCAAAACACGGACTAGAATAGTACAATAGGATAGGATGAGATTAATGAAATTAAATGATAAACAAAAAGTTGTGTAGCACTGCTATCTAGTTGCCACTAGTCTTTTGATTGGAGTGTCTCTTTTAGTTTCTTTCTTGGTTGTGCCTTGGAATTGACATTTTTTATCTGTATTTTGTGTAGGAAATTATGTTTGATCCACGTCTCGAGTGTGAGCCCGTTGACAAGGAACTCTCGTACCAAAAAAGTCAGGTAAATAAATGTTTTCACCCTTGCTTTCTTGTTGTGCAATACTGATGTGTGATTTCCATATTGCAGTTAGAAGATGGAGATATCATTTGTTTTCAAAAAGTACTCCGCCATCCAGATGTGCCTTCATATTTAGAATATGTCCACAATCGTCAGGTATATTCCATGGCTTTGATTAATGTGGCTATATATCAGGTTTACACATTGCGAACTGTAAATTGAAAGCTCTCCATTTTTCTATAGTTGTTCTTTACACACCCTTTTCACTTTCCTTCCATCTTTTGTGTGTTTGTAGTGAGTGGGTTTATCTAAATTTAGAGATGATTTATCAGCTGCTGATAGTGCTTGTTTGTTCTTGATGAATTTTAGGTTGTTCACTTCAGATCTCTGGAGAAGCCTAAGGAAGATGATTTCTGCCTGGAGATGTAAGCAATTTGAGATTTTCTGAATAAAATTGACTATATTTGTGTAATGCCCTAAAAAAAATCCTCTTAAAGCAATACTAATTAAATAAAGAGCAATTCAATCACACTCAAGAGTTAATCTGGAAATTACTTCTTAATATTAATCAAATGAGAGAGTTTACAAGATGTACTTCTTGAATAGAAAATACCATCTATCTAATCTGAATACAAGATCTCTTATTTAGACTAGATTACATCCAGGATAACTGTCACCACACATATTCCGGGATCGTGTGTTGTAATGTTCCATGAAACTTGTCCACGTGTCATCATGGGTGCCTTCCACCACTCATGATCTTATCTCCAGTCACTTGGAAATAACTTCCCACTGAATTAGTGGTACTCTTCAGCGTCTATATGGATCTGGACTACATCCCTTGAGCCATATGAGTCGGGTTTGGCTCTAGTACAGGCCCAGGCGATGACTTGGGCAGACAATCATACAAGTTGCTAGGAGAACAATCTGGCGTACGATCTGGATGGGCCACGTGTCCTTCATTATTTGAAATTTGAAAGAGAGAGAGAAGAGCGGTAACGGGTTACCACAATTTGGCTTCTAGTAAATTTGACTTATTAATATATTGATTGTTTAGCATTTGCATCCTTATGTTACTACGACTTGTATATTTACTGATTTCTAGGTCAAGGCTTTATACTTACGATGATGTGGTGGAGAGAGTAGCACAGCAACTTGGGTTGGATGATCCATCCAAAATCAGGCTGACCCCACATAACTGTTACTCTCAACAGCCAAAGCCTCAGCCTATCAAGTATCGTGGGGTGGACCATTTGTCTGATATGCTGGTACATTATAATCAGGTAGTTATTGTCCAATCCTCAGGTATAAATTATATATAAACAAAAGGCTAAAGTATGCTTTTGATCCCTTAACTTTGGTGATAGTCATGATTTGGTCCCTTAACTTTAAAAAGTGTGTTTTTGGTCCCTTAACTTTAGAGAAAGTGTGTTTTTGGTCCCTTAACTTTAGAGAAAGTGTGTTTTTGGTCCCTTAACTTTGAAAAGTTTGTTTTTGGTCCCTTAACTTTAGACAAAGTGATGTTTTTAGTCATTTCAAAACAAGATAAAATATGGTTTTGTCTCTTCCTTTTTAAAGCTAAGTGACTCAAATATGACTTTGTGCAAAGTTAAGGATAAAAAAACATATTTTAACCGAATTTAAAAGGACTAAAAACACACTTTTCAAAGTTAAAGGACAAAAAGATGACTTTATCCAAAGTTAAGGGACTAAAATCACATTTTTTAAAGTTAAGGGACTAAAACATGACTTTCTCCAAAGTTAAGGGACCAAAAACATACTTTAGCCTAAACAAAAAACTGACTCCTTTTCTCCTCGATATTATAATTGCAGACTTCGGATATATTGTACTATGAAGTACTTGACATTCCGCTGCCAGAATTGCAAGGTTTGAAAACTCTGAAAGTTGCATTTAATCATGCTACTAAGGATGAGGTGAATATGGAATCATAACGTTCATTTGGTTTTAATCTTCGTTATTTCTCTTACAATATTGTTATTATTAATTAAATTAAATTTTCATGGTCAGGTGGTTATTCATACTATCAGACTCCCAAAGCAGAGCACAGTGGGGGATGTGCTTGATCATCTTAAAACAAAGGTGACTGGTTAATACTTTGTTCGAGACTTAAATTGGACACATAATTAAGTGCCGTTGATGTGTAATAGGATTGTGAAGAAGGGTCTATTTTTTGAAAATCGAAAAGATGAATTCAATGCAACAATAATCAAGGTTACAATAATAAGAACTGGAACCTATTTGTACCTTACTAGTAGCTTAATGATACTATGTTCTAATCATTAAGTTATGATTATTTGGGGTAGCCATATCGTCGAAAGGGAGTTTACTATTAATATCCTTATTTATATTGCTAAGTTCCCCTAAGAGCCCTGTTAGAATCATAGTCTTCAAATATAAGTATATTACCCCTTAAATCTTAATAATGAATATCACTGCTGTTGCTTCTGCCCTTAACTAGGACACATGTCTAAACTTGTCATGGAAATTTATGGTTCTTTTAAAACTTGAATGCTATGTGTGCTAGGTTGACAGAAAAGAAGAAGAATGCTATTTTGGCAGTTGATTACTATTATTCATATGATTGCTCACATTTTACTTTCAACTTTTCCCTCTCACTTGAAAAAAATTAATTTTGCACTTAATTTTTTTTCATATTCTTGGACAGGTGGAGTTGTCTCACCCTGATGCGGAGCTTAGGCTGCTTGAAGTCTTCTACCACAAAATATACAAGGTATAGATGTGGCTTCTGACCTAATTGTTGGGAAGCTTGAAAGATAAGACCAAATTTAGGGTTTACCTATGATCTTCCAGTCATTGTGCAGATGCATATGCTTTAAATGATATTTGTTTTTTCATTATTATATTTTGATCCTACCCTGAGCTGTGTTTTCAGGTCTTTCCCCCTTCGGAAAAGATTGAGAACATTAATGATCAATACTGGACGTTAGGAGCAGAGGAGGTATGATTCTCATCTTGTGTGGTTCAAAAAGGATAGATAAAGAGAGAGCCTGAATTTTGAGTATTGATAGTAATCTGCTATGGTGTGAATGATAACATGAGGAAAATGATTTCTGAAAAGTAATTGGATGTGTAAATATTCAATTATTCTTTCCTTTTAATTAACCTATCCATTTCTGGCTGTGTTGGAATTGCAGATTCCAGAAGAGGAGAAAAAAGTTGGTCCTCAAGATCGCCTAATTCATGTGTACCATTTTACCAAGGATACAACTCAAAACCAGATGGTGAAATCTATTTCATTCATTTTCCTATCCGCAATTTTCACTTTGATGCCTTTGATATTTTGTGATGATATTGAATGTATGCTGAAACTCTTAACCTTTTGGCTTCCATCTGAATGCACAGCAAATTCAAAATTTTGGGGATCCCTTCTTTTTGGTAATTCACGAGGGTGAGACATTAGCTGATATTAAAGTACGAATACAACAGAAGCTTCAAGTTCTAGATGATGAGTTTGACAAGGTACGTTTCTTCAAAAAAAAAAAATTGGTTCCAATGTTGGTTGTTTTACAGGCAAAAAATTGATATGATGTTTGATGCTATTAAAACCTTGATTTTTATTATGTTGTGTGTGGCCAGTGGAAGTTTGCATTCCTTTCGCTTGGGCAGCCCGAGTACCTTCAAGACTCTGATGTTGTATCTAGTCGATTTCAGGTACAGTCATTGAATATCAAAGAAGATTTTATACTTGCTTGAATTGAGTTTTACCATTATTTTAACTTGTTAGCTTGAATATATTTTCATTTTGGTAATGTGAAAAATCTTTCTTATGACAGAGAAGGGATGTTTATGGTGCTTGGGAGCAGTACCTTGGCTTAGAGCATGCTGATAACGCTCCTAAAAGACCATATACTGTTAATCAGGTAAGTTAACAATGCTTGAAAGTTATATTTTCTTGTGGACATTCTGGTCATTCACTGTACGGCATCTCTCTGGGATATTATTGCTTGTGCAACGTTATTTAATTTTTGGTTGACGTCTGATTAGGTTATTCCATATGATTTTTTTTTTTTTTTGGTTTTCTCTTTCCAGAATCGCCACACATTTGAGAAGCCAGTAAAGATTTATAATTAGGAAACCAATATTGATGATTTCTTCGGCTATGTGTGATGAATTTGGCCTTCCAAATTAAGAAATGGCCTTGTAAAGCCCACAATCATCCAGGAGGATACTCTGTATAGACAACAAGTGAGATGAATGAGCATCAGAGGTGGTTTCTGCAGGATTTTATTCTAGGTTTTGTGGTTATGTAATTCTTTCTGTCCATGGAGTGACATTGCTCCTAACACTCTGTATCTGCTGGCCACAGCCTTTAGCTTTTTACTCACTACTTCCTTTTTTATATGGAGGTTCTTCCAAGTTGAGGCCATTCATCATCCTCAGTGCACTGTATCAGTATATAAGATTTTTGGATTAGTGAGTGTATACAGGGTATAGTTGTTTGACTCATTGCCTTTTTCTTGCTTTGCTTTTATTTTTTCCAACTTAGCGCTCTGCTTAAGTTATAAGCTTTGAAGTGAGGGCTGCATTATGAATGGTTTAGCAGAAGCAAGATTATGTAGTGTTGTAAAAGATATGAATAGATAACATCAACAATTAATAAAATATCAGGTACAAATAAATAAGTAAATAACTGACTCCTCAACAATGAATAAATAAAAGAATGAGAAGTATTGAACGTTGGCACTTGTATTTAGAGAAGTATTGCAGGCTGCAACTTTAGGAATACCATGTCACCTACAGAAAATTCCACATCCCTTCTATGTTTCTCACCTTGTTGTGTCATTCTGGTTTGAGCCAAATGTAGGTTGTCATGCAGAGCATTCAGAATGGCTCCTCTCTCTCTTGTAGTAGCTCTTCCAAAGCAACAATTTTAGCAATCACCTGGCATTAATGGTTGAAGAGGATAGGAGCATCTCTTCCATACTTTGCAAAAAATAGGGCCATACAAGAAGAAAGTAAGGATTGTAAGCTTGTATTGATTAAAATAATTTACATTTGAGATATGAAGAGAAGATAAAAGGAGTTCCCATTAGTTTTTTCATTTACCTCTAATGTGGTTAATTTGGTCATTTAAAATATTTATTTACCTTAAAAATTATATACTCCCTTAGGTTTTAATTATATACCTAGTTGACTTTTTTGAAAAATCCAAAAAAAGCAAAATAAGTTAATTATAAATTGATTTATCTAAATTTTCCCTTTAAACTAGTTTATTTTACCTATAAACTAATGAATAATCTAAAAATACATCAAATATGTCATGATTTATTAACTTATTTCTCAACCTTAATCTCTTAAAAAAAAGTCAACTAGGTCTTATATTTAGGACTGGAGGTAATGTATCCCAAGGAACAAATCATTTTTGAGTTAATCTAGTTTAGTTTTGATCATTAAACTTTCAAAAAAATAATTTTAATTCTTAAAATTTCAGTCAATTTCGGTATTGGTCTCTAAATTTGAAATCAATAGTTTTTTTCTTCTTGATATTTTTATCAATTTGGGTATTAGCCCTTAACTTTCAGTCAATTTTCTTTTTAGTCCCTAAATTCTTAAAAAAAATAAAACTCATGGGCCAAATTTAAAAATAGCACAAAGTTCATGGTCCAAAACCAAAAGCGTAAAGTTGAAGGATAAATAGTTTTTTTTTATATATATATAAAGGCAATTGTAACAAACATTACATGCAAAATGATTAAAATCGTCCCGACACTTATATAGGGTGAAATACATGGTAACCATGTAATTCCCCCCTATATAGTGAATGTGGAACTATGGTCATATCACAAAAATGAAAGAAAATATATTCAGCTAGCATATGCTGTATGAAAGATAAATAATAAATATACTAAAGTTAACGAAAATATAATAATGAAAAGCGCCAAAATTTGTAAGTTTAATTTTTGGCGCCTTTTGCTGATGCAGTGTGGGGTTTAATCGAGTCATAACTCATAACTCATAACTCATAACTCATACATAAGTAGTACTAATTCACATACTCTGCAATCTGCATTGTTACATTGCGTACAATTTGAGATGGGCGATGACAGTAGAGACGTTGGAGATGCGAATGCGAATGCGATTACGGGGCGATTAGATAAATTGGAGTCCTCTGTTGATGCTATCGCTCGCGCCATCCATTCTTTGACTATCAATGTCGACCGTCTCCTTCATTCCCGTTCACACGTAAACCCTAACCACTTTTCTCCTTTTTCATTGCACTTACTTTATGTCTATGTCATTGTATTGTATAATCTAGTTTTCTTGTGAAATACTCCAATAATTATGGACAATTTAATTTTCTATCGTTAATTTCTCAAAAAAATTAAAATAAAAATTGAAAGTTAGTATCCTTGCTCTTAAATGTAAATATGAGAACTAATTGACTTTCTTTCGGAGAGTAACGAAGCAAAATATAGGTTAGTTAATCATAACATATTTGATATATAGTTAGATTATGTACTAGTTTATAAGTCAAATAAATTAGTTTGGAGTACAAATTTAGGCAGTTTAATATATAAGTGATTTATTTAGCTTTTTTACTATTTTTCTAAAAAGTAAACTAGTTCTTATATTTTGGTGGAGAGGAAGTAATTAGGACAGGTGTGAGTATTCACTATCTTTATTGTTATACTTTGAAAATTTGGAGCTTATTTTGTGGTGTAAATGATTGCAGGAGAGGTTGGCAAAAGGACATGGGAAGAAAGTAGAGCCTCAAGCTTACATCATAAAGGTTCTCTTCATTGATTTGTATTCAACTGCTTGTGTGTTACTTTTCCAGAATTCTTGGTGTTGCTACACCAATTGTATTGGTGGTTGTGTATATATGATGTGTCTTAGGTGATATATGATGTGTCTTAGGTGGCACGAGATGAGGATCTTGCAGAACAGATTGGAAGAGATGCAGATTTTGATGTTGTAGACCATGACACGGTGAAATGTTTTCGTGTTGAAAAGCGTCCAGTTCAAAATTCCAAGGTACAACAAACTACCATCCATCCTTTTACTCTTCTGCAACTACTGTCTAATTTGGCCCTGTGTGTTGACTTGTTTTGCAAATGGAATTACAAATTGTTAATTGAGAGTGTTTAACCATAATAATAATTTATTTGAGGCCCAGCCCTAGACCGTCAAAATGAACAATAAAATCCAATATAATCAGGATAACATCATCAGCAGTGACAATCAGACGAACATAAGTAAGGATAAATAGTTGTTAAATACCGATCCTTATGGGCCAAGTTTTCTGATCGGCTACAATGGCAGATATTAAAGGCTGTTTGTTTAAATGGAGGTGAGAAATATCTAAATTTGATGTTGCCTAAATATTTGATTCTTTACTGCTGACAGTGCTCATTTGTTCTTGATAAATTGTAGGTTATTCACTTTCGATCTCTAAATAATTCTAAGGTAGATGATTTCTGCCTAGAGATGTAAGCCCTTTTGAAGTTAACTGAAATGGGTCATGTTTGACTTCTGATATATTTGAATTGTTTATATATTGATTGTTTAGCATTGGCATCTTTACATTACAAGTGTATTTTTACTGGTTTCTAGGTCAAGGCTTTATACGTACGATGATGTGGTGGAGAGAGTAGCCCAACAACTTGGGTTGGATGATCCATCCAAAATCAGGCTGACTGGACATGACTGTTACTCCCAACAACCAAAGTCTCAGCCTATTAAATACCGTGGCGTGGAACATTTGTCTGATATGCTGGTTCATTATAACAAGGTAGTTATTGTCCAATCCCCACGGACAAATTATTCATATACAAAATGTGACTCTTTTTTTCCTGAAAATTATGTTTTCAGACTTCGGATATATTGTACTATGAAGTGCTTGACATTCCACTGCCAGTACTGCAACGTTTGAAAACTCTGAAAGTTGCATTTCATCATGCTACTAAAGATGAGGTGAGTATGGATTTGCAATGTTCATTTGTTTTTTATCCTCTTTATCTCTCTCATCATATTATTATCATTCATTAATGTTTTATGATCAGGTGGTTATTCATACTTTCATGCTCCCGAAGCAGAGCACAGTGGGGGATCTCCTTGAACCTCTTAAAACAAAGGTGACCGGTTCATAATTTGTTTATGAAAAACTTAAATTGGTTTCCCAATCAAGAGTTGGTGACGTCGAATGGGAATGTGTGAGGGGAAAGGATCTTATGTTTTTAAAATTCAAAAGATCAATTCAATGCAACAATAATCAAGGTTTCAATAATTATGAACTAGAGCCTACTTGTATCGAATAAGATCTTATGTTTTTGAAATCCAAAAAATCAAATCGATGCAACAATACCCTAGGCTTTTCAATTCTGTTTTTTAGTGGATGCAAAAATCCAAAGAAGGTCATCTTTACCAGGCAGTGACAATGCTTGGTTTATGGCATAATTAAAGCAGTAATATTAGGCTAACAAAATCACTGGGTTTACTAAAATTAGAAATTTGATGTTGTTGTTCTTTGAGTTCTTCAACTTTAAGACTAACAATATTATGATATTCATCCTCTGCATCAATTTAGGCCCGGGCAGTTTCTATCAATGGAAGCCTTGATGAAATAATCAATGATAGATTTATCCCTCTCTTACTTATCTATTGATTCTATTACTTTATGTTCAATGATGGGATCACTTGATCCATGAAAAATGTTGGGAAAATGACAAATGAATACCTCCGAATGTCCAAAAGGACAAGTAAGGGACTCAAACTTCTAAAAAGACAAGGAACATCAATAAAAATTAACAATTGGAATATAGCAATTAACAATTGTCTGATTCCTTAATTGTCCTTTTGGAATTCGGAGTTCCTTACTTATCATTTTGGAAGTTTGAGTTCCTCACTTGTCCTTTTGGATATTCGAAGGTATTTATTTGTCATTTTCCCAAAAATGTTTGTCTTGACGAAATTTTTAAAAATTCACTAATTTTATGCAAGTCTTCTGGTATTTCCATTCTGTTAACCAAACAAGTATCTTCTAGTATTGAAGCAACAAAGTTTATGATTGAGAAAATCATAACATATGTGGATCTCTGTAGTGTACTTCTTAGTTCTAATGATGTGGTACGGAGAACTGACTCCACCTTGAGCAGAACATGACAGAGGAATTGAATAAAATGAAGGAAAACCTGAATTTGGAAGACATTTTTGGTATTATAGTAATAAAGGTATTGGTAGCTATTAGATTTTCCAGCCTTAACGTTAAGAATATATGACCAAGCCACATGTCCAAAAGGCTTTTTATATAGAACATATTTCTTTATTCATATTTCCTTAGTTCCCATAAAGGCCAGGTTAGACTTAAATAAGAATTGCACTGCTGTCGCTTCTGCCCTTATTTTGGACACATGATCTAATGTTAACAAGGAAAGTTATGGTTGTTATGAATCTTCAATGCTATGCCTGCTAGACTTATGCAGTCGATTACTTGTATTCACAGTTTTTCCTAAATATGATTGCTCACGTTCTCTTTTTCAGGTTTTTACTGCCACTTGAAACAAAATTAATCTTGTGCACTTAACCTTCTCATATGATTTAACAGGTGGAGTTGTCTCACCCTGATGCTGAGCTTAGACTGCTCGAAATCTTCAACCACGAGATATACAAGGTAACACTATGATCGCTAACCAAATTTTTGGGAAGCTTGGAAAATAAAACTTAACGTAGGGTTCACTCATGATCTTCCAGTTCAGTGCACAGATGCAGATGCGTTCGAATGATATCATTTTTTTAATTATTATATGTTGGTCCTATTCTTGGCTGTGTCTGCAGGTCTTTCCCCTCTCAGAAATGATTGAGGACATTAATGATCAGTATTGTACGTTACGAGCAGAGGAGGTATGGTTCTTACCATGTGTGGTTGAGGGGATGGCCTGAGTGTTGAATATTAGTAGTGTACTATTAATTTATGAATGATAACATGAGGAAAATGGTTTCTTAACAATAATCGGCTGTGATTTGATAAAAAAATAAAAGTAATGGGGTGTGTCAATATTTAAATTTTTTTCTTTTAAATGAATCTCTTCATTTCTGGTTGTGTTTAAATTCCAGATTCCAGAAGAAGAGAAAAAAATTGGTCCTCAAGATCGTCTAATTCATGTGTACCATTTTATCAAGGACACAGCTCAAAACCAGACGGTAAACTTTTCCTATCTGCAATTTTTACTTTGATGTCTTTGATATTTGTTGATTGATATTGAATGTATGCCAAAACTCTTGTCCTGTTGGCTTCCATCTGAAATGCACAGGAAATTGAACATTTTGGGGATCCCTTCTTTTTGGTGATTCATAATTGGGAGACTTTAGCTGATATTAAAGTACGAATTCAAAAGAAGCTTCAAGTTCCAGATGATGAGTTTGCCAAGGTATTTTTCTTCAAAAGAAATGGCGCCAATGTTGGGTGTTTTACTGACAAATATTTGATATTATTTTTAATGTTTCTAAACCCTTTAATTTTATTATGTTGTGTGTGGCCAGTGGAAGTTTGCTTTCCTTTCATTTGGGCCGCCTGAGTACCTTAAGGACTCTGATGTTGTATTCAATCGATTTCAGGTACATCCGTCAAATGCCAAAGATGATTTTATACTTGCTTGAATTGAATTATGCCATTATTTTAACTTGTTAGCTTCAATTTATATTTATATTTTTAAACGTGAAAAGTTCTTTCTTATGATAGAGAAGGGATGCTTATGATGCTTGGGAGCAGTATCTTGGCCTTGAGCATGCTAATAACGCTCCTAATAGACCATATACTGTTAATCAGGTTAGTTAGCATTGCTTGAAAGGTTGTATTTCCTTGTGGACATTCTGGTCATTCACTCTCCGGCATCTCTCTTGTCTTTTTTGCTGGTGCAACCGTTATTTAATGCTGGTTTGATGTGTGGTTATGTCATTCCATATGAATTTTTTGTTTGGGTTTCTCTTTCCAGAATCGCCACACGTTTGAGGAGCCAGTAAAGAGCCAAAACCGATAAAGAGCCAAAACCGATGGGTTCTTTAGCATTCGGGGGAAGTATTTGGCCTCAAAATTAAGAAATGGGCGTGCTGACCCCAATCAACGCAGGAGGTACTCTGTATAGTCAACAAGTGAGATCAATGAACATCAATGGTAGTTTCTGGAGGATTTTATTCTAGGTGTTGTGGATATGTTTTTCTTTTCGTCCATTGAGTGACATTGCTCCTAACACTTTGTATCTGCTGACCATAACCTTTTTTTATAACAGCAAAAAAAAAAAATGCTATATAGTAGGATTTTGTTTAGAGCCTATAATCTTGAAACAATAGTACTCGTGGTAATTTTTAAAAACGTTTGGGGTCCCCTTTCTCTGTCTCAATCTTGCTTCATGAGCGTATTTGACTTCTTCGGCTCTTTCTAAATTGGCACTTAAGCATTAAGTTATGTCATGCGCATGCAAGTTTTATGTTAATGAAATAGTATATGCCCGATTAAAATTAGGGAAAAACTTACCTCCATTTCCTTACCTCCATTTTGTCCATTTCCCCAATCAAAATTTGACACATGTCCAATTAAACACATCACCCTCTCTTTCTTTTCTTTCTCCTCCACCTCATCT
The DNA here is from genome assembly GCA_029929735.1 of Mimosa pudica. Lineage (NCBI taxonomy): Eukaryota > Viridiplantae > Streptophyta > Magnoliopsida > Fabales > Fabaceae > Mimosa > Mimosa pudica. The sequence goes on along the minus strand of JAKELP010000040.1, from coordinate 557,247 downwards.
CCACCACATCATTCCCAAATCCTATTCCCAAATGAAAAAAAAAAAAATTGATCTCCCTCCTCCCATAGCAATCGCAATCGGCAGATCAATTTATCAATCACAGCAAACTTCAAGGGGCACTCAATTAATCAATCACAACGCTGCTTGGCAAGGTTCCTTGCCAACTTCAAGGATTCTTCCTTTGCAATATAACAAAAAAGCGCAGATCTAAGTTTCCTTTTCTTCAATATAACAAAAAAACTTACTATGAAAATCAAACCATAAGAACAGAAACACTGATTCCCTCTTCTGCAACATCTTCATCATATTAATGTGGTGGAGGAGGGCCACCGATGATGAAGAGGACGAACTGGAGGATGGCCGCCGATTGAAGATCGGAGAAACCAAGAGGCCGCCGATTGCTATGGGGATTGGAGGAGAGAGATGGATTTTTTTTACATATGGGAATTTGGGAATAGGGTTTGGGAATGATGTGGTGGAGATGAGGTGGAGGAGAGAGAAAAGAAAGAGAGGGTGATGTGTTTAATTGGGCATATGTCAAATTTTGATTGGGGAAATGGACAAAATGGAGGTAAAGAAATGGAGGTAAGTTTTTTCCTTAAAATTATTTGGCTGAACTTGAGCGTTTGAATTTTTTTTTTTTTTTGTGTACCGGAGTGGTGAATATTATGAAAATATCATCACAAATTGGTTTTGAATGCTTAAATGTTGAAGTTTGAAATTTTATTAGCAGATTTTATTGACCAATCATGTTAATGTTGTGTATGCGCTCTGGCAACCCTCAAAAGGAAAGATGAGATGTATTTTTCGTGAGGGAACTTTACTTTTTAGATAATTATCTGTCCACCAAGTAATCAACCAACTCCTACACCTATTCATACAGTGGATGCACAAAGGGATATATTTCATTTCATTTACCACTTTTCATTCAGAATTTTATTGGAAGGTCATTGTAGGGACATACTTTAAAAATAGGATCATAACATTTTTAAATTTCACTGCAGGGTTTTTAACTTGTATCGCAAAATAAAATGAATAGACTTGGTTTGAAACGGCGAACATGTGAAATAAAAATAACTTAAAACTAACACATGGGATGAAGTGATGTCATCTTCTTTCATGATGAGATGATGGATAGTAAAATATTTGTTGTAGTTTTAAATATAAGGTTATTTTTGCCTTTTTAAAACAATTTAAAGTAACAAAATTGATCACTTTAAATTGTCTAAATTTATCTATTTTTTAAAATTAATTTATTCTACTTATAAATAATCATATATTCAAATTACATGTGACATGTATTTTAATTTAGTGATATAATTTACTTCCTTAACTTTCGAAAAAAGTCAAGTAACTTTATATTGAGATCAGGGGAGTACTAATTAGGCCCACATTGTTCACTTCAAAATGTAAGTATACGTTTTAAAACTCATATGAGCTTCCATTTTAGATTCTGCTTGTATTATGCTCACGCTATTTCAATATCAAATGGGTATTATCTATATTTTTTCTTTTCTTTTTTTAACTTTACATTTTATTTGCGTATTTATTTATCTTGTACATGTATATTTTTTATCTCCTTAATTTTTGTATCTATACTTGACCCACTTTTTTGTGTTTCGTTATTTCACCTATTTATGCATGATACCGTACCCACTAGCTTATTCTTGATATATAGTTTACCCATGTTGCTCATATAATTAAGACTTGTTCTTTGGTCCTATTTTTAGAATATGTTTAAAAGAGTAATTCTCTATTTGAATCTGGATATAAAGTTTTTGATTTTTAAAGTTATAAAAATGAATGTATCAAAAGAATTAAAATTTAAACATACTTTCAATATTTCATCACCACATAATCATCGCCATTATAAGTTGGACCAATCCACAGCGAGAGGAGCAAAACCACATAAACATAAATACATATAATTATATTGTCATAAAAAATACATGTAGCTTGTCAAACATAATTTTACAAAAAAATTGAATGACCCCATATTTTTAGTATTCTCTAAAAATAGTTTTATTCCTGCTTATTGACACTTAATCCACAAGCAACAAAAGAGTGCAGGTTAAAAAAAAGAGCAACAAAGAAAAGGCAAAACTTTAAGACCATAATCACCACTTCCATTTTTACAATTTAGTGTCTTAAGATGGAGCAGCGTTTGATGGACACTCGATTAGAGAGGTTGGAGTCTTCTCTTGACAGTGTGACTCGTGCCATCCATTCCTTGACTATTAGAGTGGAGAGTCTGATTAAATCCTACCCTGCCGTTGGATTCCCCATTTCTGATACAGTATCACAGGTTTAATTTTCCCACCACAAATTCTTAATGCCTTAGCTTAGGCGGCACGTAAACAAACCCTTATATAATGTTTGCTCCTTAATCCCAGTAGTTATCTTCAATTTGTGGTTCTTTTTATGTCTGGACTCTTCATCATGAAACAATATATAGCATTACTGTATTTCATGAGATGTGCCACGTAAACACCTTTTAACTAAACTTAGCCTACTGACTATATCTATGATCTTGATCGAGCTTATGTTGTACTGTGGATTATTATATTGTAGGAGACATGGACAAACCAACAAGAAATGAAAGTAGATGCTCACGCTAACTTCATCATAACGGTTAATTATCTCGATTGCCTTGTAATCAACTTGTTTTGCTTTACCAGTATTCTTGGTGTATGTGGCTAAACCAATTGTAGCGGTACGGTGGTTGTGTATATATGATGTGTCTTAGGTGGCCCGAGATGAAGATCTTGCAGAACAGGTTGGAAGGGATGTAGATTTTGATCTTGTAAACCATGAAAAAGTCAAATGTTTTCTCGTTCAAGATTGTACGCCTTTTCATCATTTCAAGGTACAACAAACTACCATCCATTTACTCTTCTGCTAGTACTATGTGTATGTGTTATAGCATGTTTTGCTTCTACAACATTATATTCTCATGAAAGCTTAGTCTGGTCATATGTAGTTATATTTTCTTCAAGATTGTTGCATTATATTCCTTGAAGAAAAATTTAATTAATTAAAACTTTACCTAATTAAATTGTAGTATAAATTGTTAACTGTGATTGTGTATACCATCATTATAATCTGTTTAACGCCCAAGGCTTATACCTGTTGGCGTCTGCTTATTAGATGAATATGCCAACGCCAAATCAACTCTTGCCGGAATTGCAGGACCAGCGTTCGGCTCTATTGGAGAAAGAACACTGGAATACACCTCTAAGTATAAATTGTTAACTGTGATTGTGTATACCATCATTATAATCTGTTTAACGCCCAAGGCTTATACCTGTTGGCGTCTGCTTATTAGATGAATATGCCGACGCCAAATCAACTCTTGCCGGAATTGCAGGACCACCGTTCGGCTCTATTGGAGAAAGAACACTGGAATACACCTCTAAAGATTGTTGGCATCTATTGATTTTAGTCCCAAAAACTAAAACACACCTAAACTAAAACACAACTTTCATCTCTCGAAAGCATTATACCAATTTGATCAATATATATCAACCAAATCAATCATGGCTTTTTACATGTCGTAAATTGTGCAAATAAATACACATGCATATTTTCACAAAATATAGCATAATAAATGGTGCTCAATCCTCATATTAACTCATACAAAATAGCAGGATTTAACCTCTTGTGGCCCAATGTTGTATGGGTTAACTTTTCCTTACCCACATAAGAATCCAAATTCACTTTTAATTCGGACCCCCACAATCCCTAATAATTTGGGACTCATTCCTTATGACACACTCACACAATATTTCTAACAATACCATGAAAATGAACAGTGAAATCCCATATAATTAGGATAACATTAGCAGCAGCAGCAATTAGAATAACATAGTGAAGGTCATAAAATACTAAATAGTCTAATAAAAAATGTGGAAACAAAGATGGCAGAATAGTTGGATAAAGATTTCATTGATAAGGTTTCATATATAAAAAAATATTCAAAACTTAATAAAAGATAATGGTCTTCTCCTACAATTATTTCCTAATACTATAATTTATAATTATCACTAAGATGCTACAAATAAATATTCTACTAATTAATAAAAAATAGGAAATATTTCCCTAACTCCAATAATAGGTATAAAATTTCAGTTCATTTCTTCTTACCCATAGTTGAATTATTGAAGTTGTTATATTTCTTTATCTATTTATATACTGCAGGAACAGGCTGCAAAAGTGTTTGGCATTCCAATGAAATTTATGCGCTTTTGGATTTGGGAAAGGCGTCAAAACAAATCCTACCGTCCTGGTAGGCTATTGACGCCCCTTGAGGAAACCACCAAATCTGTAACATTTTCTTGCCTATTTTCTTGTTATTTCCCCTTCATTCCTTTTCTTCATTTTTGTCACAACTATAACAAGCTTCAAAAATAATTCTTTCTGTAACTGGTGAGATTGTCTAGCTATAAGCAACATGTTACATTTGTCAAAACCGATCTTTCATGGAACCTGCATCTTTTTTATTCTATAGCATACTGATGCTGGGAGTATATCTTAGATTTCATACATGATGCTACACTTTCCTAGTGATGTTTTTCTTATTCTATAGTTTTTTTTTTTTGAAAAAAATGTTTAGCTTTATTTATATTATTTTGGATCCTCTAGTCAGTGTGTTTTAATTTATTCTTTCATTTGGTTCTGGTTTTTATGTTTCTAAACATATATGTTGCAGGTTTGGGAAGTGAGACATGGTTCAAAATTATCTGAAAATAGAGAAATGGAGCTGAATCTGTTTTTGAAAGTGGAATTGGGGCTGGTAATATTTATGGAAACTGTTATACTCCCTCTGGTCCTAAATATAAGACCTGACTTTTTTTTTTTTGAGATATTAAGGTTACAATATATGTTATTAAATTATGACATATTTGATATATTTTTAGATTAGTCATTAGTTTATAAATTAAATAAACTAGTTTAAGGGGAAAAATTAGGTAAATCAATTTATAATTGATTTATATTTTGCTTTTTTAGAATTTTTCAAAAAAGTAAACTAGGTCTTAAATTTAGGACCGGAGGGAGTATACATACATACATACATACATACATACATACATACATACATAAATACATACATATATATATACATATATATACATATATATATATATATATATATATATATATATATATATATATATATATATATTTTGATTGCATCAAACATACTTCTAATGATTTTGCGTGTTATTATCTAGGATTTACGTCCTATTGCTCTGCCTAGAATAACAACGGATGATATATTACTTTTTCTTCAAGCTATATGATCCAGTAAAAGAGGAACTACGGTATTGAGTGATTTAGTTATTTCGCATTTATTGAGGTGTGTTGCAAGACCTATTGTTGAAGTTATAACTTATATTGATACTTCTATGGTGGCAGTTACGTTGGAAGGCTCTTTGTGAACCGTTTTGGTAAGCCATTGGAGATATTAATGAAATTGAAAGAATTGGCTGGTTATGATCGTGACGAAAAGATTGGACTTTACGAGGTTGGTGCCCTAAATTTTGAGCTGTCTCTGTCTCCATGCAAGTATTGTGTGAGTGGTTTTGTTAACTTTGTCTTCATTTTTGTTGGAAGAATAGGTCTGTTCAATATGAATTCCATTCATATCAATCCAAATTAATGAAATAAAGTAATGGTGAAGTTCTTGTTCGATCATATATGGTATAGAGTTTGATATGTGTATTCGATCAAATTCTTGTACCCCATTTTTAATAAGAAAGCAAACATGTTAAGTAAAATGTTTAAAATACAAGAGGTCTAATTGTCATCCTCTAAAGTAAGGCAAAATGTGAGCGGTTAGTGACTTAAAACATGGATTGGAGGGAGTATAATTTAAATTACTTTAATTTACAACAAATTGTATTTTTTTTTGAAGTTTTTATTAGTATGTGTGAACTGGTTAAAAACTTTTCATAACACGGACTACAAAAGTACAATAGGATGAGACTAATGAAAATAAATGTTAAACAAAATGTTTTGTATCACTTACATATCTCTAGTTGCCACTAATCTGTTGATTAGAGTGTCTTTTTTAGTTTCCCTTTGTTGGTTGTGCCTTTTAATTGACATTTTTTATCTGTATTTTGTGTAGGAAATTAAGTTTGAACCATGTGTCATGTGTGAGCCAGTTGATAAGGAACTCTCGTATCAAGAAAGCGAGGTAAATAATTCTTTTCACACTTGCTTTCTTGTTATGCAATACTGATGTGTGATTTCCATATTGCAGTTAAAAGATGGAGATATCATTTGTTTTCAAAAAGTACTACTCCGCCATCCAGATGTGCCTTCATATTTAACATGTATGAGCATATTTGATTTGTGTTCAATTCAAGCAACTCTGTGCATGTGCCTGGTTTGGTTTCTTTATCTAAACTTATACATGAGTTTGCTTTTTTCAGATCGCCAGAGTTTTAGAAGCCAGTAAAGATTCATGATTAAAAAACTACCTTACGAGTGACAAGAAATGCAAACAAGTGGAGAAATATTATCAACATTTGCAGGATTTTACCAGAGTTTTTGTTATACGACAATATTATTTGAATAAGTAGTTGGTTAATATGGTCGATTGATTGAATGAATTATTAATTTGATTGATTGACTCAATTAGTTAAATTAATTATCTAATTATTAGGGTTTTGAGATTATTATTACATTTTTATTTTATTGTTATGTTTTATTATGTTTGGGCCAATGGGCTTATGTATCTTAGGTGTATTGTTATTATCTAAGTAAGGGTTTATATAACATGATATTAGGGTTAATTGTCATTGTCTTGAATTTAAATTATGAATTCAGTCCAAAAAAAAAGAATTAAATTATGAATTGAGTTGAATGTCTTGGTGACCAATTTTTGTACTTTAACCCTTTCTTCTTATTCTTGAATTCTCTAATCTTTTTCTCTTATATCTTTTCTCTCAACAACTTTCTCTCCATAGAGCGAGTAACATTGCTCCCAACTCTATTTATGTGTTCTTACACACACTTGACTATTATTATTTCTTATCCCTAAATATGAGATATAGTTGACATTTTTTGAAAGATTTAGGAAGCAAAATATGTAATTTAACTACGATATATTTAATATATTTTTATATTACTTATTAGTTTATTAGTCAAATAAACTAGATTGAGGAAAAAAAAATATGTAAATCAATTAAAATGTGACATATTTTACTTTCTAAGGATTTTCTGAAAAAGTTAACTAAGTCCTATATTTAAGATAGGGTTAAGGGTCAAATCTAACACTCTACTATTGCCAAAAGTTCACCCAACATAAACAAGAATTTGATGGCTCAAATATAGCACACATCTATTCAAAAATGGCTCAAATATAATATTTCTGTCAATTTTAACGGGTTTGACCGTTAAGTTTAACCTGATCATGTCACGTCACCGGCCATGTCACTCATTTAGGCCACGTTATCTGCCATTTCACCCAATGGGCCCACTTACTTTCCATGATTGGGTGACGTGGCGATGATGTGGCAGATGACGTGGCATGAATGGGTGACATGGCGGGTGGCGTGACATGCTCGAGTCAAAATGAACGGTCAAACCCGTTAAAATTGACGGAAATGCTAGATTTGAGCCATTTTTGAATAGATGTGTGCTACATTTGAGCCATCAAATTCTTGTTTATGTTGGGTGAACTTTTGACAATAATAGAGTGCTAGATTTGACCCTTAACCCTTTAAGATAAGAGGGAGTAAAATTTACTTTTAATAGCATAGTCGCACTTTTCATGAAAGATTGCATACATCCTTGATGCATGTGTTTTAAGTTTTGGACTCTTATAGTAAGGACCGGAGAGAATTATGGGCAAAATAGGAAAAACAAATTAAGTAAAGAGGGAATCTAAGATGAGCTCTTATATTTTGGACAAAAATCATTCAAATTTTAGACTCTAATAGTAAGAATTGGAGGGAGTAATTGCTAAAAGGGATGAAGTGATGCCACCTTCTTTCATGATGAGATGATGGATAGTAAAATATTTCTTCTAGTCTTAAATATAAGGTTACTTTGGCCTTTTAAAAACAATTTAAAGTAACAAAATTGATCACTTTAATTGTCTAAATTTATCTATTTTTAAAATTAATTTATTCTACTTATAAAATAAACATATTTTAATTATATGTGACTTGTATTTTAATTTAGTGATATAATTTACTTCATTAACTTTCGAAAAATGTCAAGTAACTTTATATTGAGGATCAAGGGGAGTAGTAATTACTAATTATTAGGCCCACATTGTTCACTTCAAAATGTAAGTATATTTAAAATTTAGTTTTTAAATCTCATATGAGCTTCCATTTTGGATTCTACTTGTATGCTCGCGATATTTCAATATCAAATGGGTATTATCTATATTTTTATTTGCTTTTTTTAACATCAATTACATTTTATTTAATTATTTATTTATCTTGTACATGTATATTTTTTTTATCTCCTTAATTTTTGTATCTATATTTGACCCACTTTTTCGTGTTTATTCATTATTTCACCTATTTATGCATGATACCGTATCCACTAGCTTATTCTTAATATATAGTTTACCCATGTTGCTCATATAACTAAGACTTGTTTTTTGGTCCTATTTTTAGAATATATTTAAAAGAGTAATTCTCTATTTAAATGTGGATATAAAGTTATTGATTTTTTATTGGTCTGAATAAAGTTATTGGTTTTTAAAGTTATAAAATGATTGTATAAAAAAAAATTAAAATGTAAACATACTTTTTCAATATTTCACCACATAATCATCACCATTAAAAGTTGGACCAATCCACAGCGAAAAGGAGCAAAACCACATTAACATAAATACATATAATTATATTATCATAAAAAAATACATGTAACTTGTCCAACTTAATTTGGGAAAAAAGAATTGAATGACCCCATATTTTTAGTATTCTCTAAAAATAGTTATATTCCTGCTTATTGAGACTTATTAATCCACAAGCAACAAAGAGTGCAGGTTAAAAAAGAGCAACAAATTAAAGAAAGGGTAAAACTTTAAGACCATAATCACCACTTCACTCTCCATTTTTACAATTAGTGTCTTAAGATGGATCAGGATTTGATGAACGCTCGATTAGACAAGTTGGAATCTTCTCTTGACGGTGTCAATCGTGCCTTGGATTCCTTGGCTATCAGTTTGTGCCGTCAGGTTAAAGCCTACCCTACCGTTGGATTCCCCGTTTGTGATACATTATCAAAGGTTTTCCCACCACAAAATAAATCTTAATGCCTTAGCTTAGGTGGCACCTAAACAGACCCTTATATAAAGTTTGCTCCTTAATTAATCCCACTTATCTTTAATTAATTTGTGGTTCTTTTATATATGTCTGCACTCTTCATGAAACAATAGTATTAATGTGTATTTAATTCATGAGATGTGCCCCGTACGTAAACACCTTTGAACTAAACTTAGCCTAAATCTTGAGCTTATTTGGTGCCGTGGATTGTTATATTGTAGGACACATTGACAAAACAACAAGAAAAGAAAGTAGAGGCTCATGCTAAATTCACCATAACGGTTAATTGTCTCGATTGCCTTGTGATCAACTTCCTTGTTTTACTTTACCAATATTCTTGGTGTATGTTGCTAAACCAATCGTAGCGGTGGTTGTGTGTGTGTATATATATGATGTGTCTTAGGTGGCCCGAGATGAAGATCTTGCATTACAGGTTGGAAGAGAAGTAGATTTTGATCTTGTAAACCATGACAAAGTCAAATGTTTCCTCGTTGAAGAGAGTATGCTTTTTGAACATTTCAAGGTACAACAAACTAACACCATCCATTTACTCTTCTGCAAGTACTATATATCTGATTGGTCTTGTATGTGTGTTAGCATGTTTTGCTTCTACAACATTCTTCTGAAAGCTCACTCTAGTCATATGTGGTTATATTTTCTTCAAGATTGTTGCATTATATTCCTTGAAGAAAAATTGAAATAATTAAAAATTTACCTAATCAAATTGCAGTATAATTATAAATTGTTAACTGTGATTGTGTATACCATCATTATAATCTGTTTGGCGCCCAAGGCTTATACCATGAAAATGAACAGTGAAATCCCATATAATTAGGATAGCATTAGCAGCAGCAACAATTAGAATAACATAAGCAGTCATAACATAGTAAATAGTCCAATAAAAATTGTGTAAACACTGAATAGTTGAATACTCCCCCGGTCCTAAATATAAGATCTAATTGACTTTTTTGAAAATTCTAAAAAAAAAAAGCAAAATAAGTTAATTATAAATTGATTTACCTAATTTTTTCCGTTAAACTAGTTTATTTTACTTATAAACTAATGGATAATCTAAAAATATATCAAATATGTCATGATTTAATAGACTATTTTGCAACCTTAACCTCTCCAAAAAAAAGTTATCTAGGTCCTATATTTAGGACCGGAGGTAGTACTTTGATAGAGATTTAATGATAAGGTTTCATATATATAAAAAATATTCAAAACTTAGTAAAGAAAATATTCTTCTCCTACAATAATTATTTCCTATTACAATAATGACTAAGATACTATAAATAAATATTCCCTTAATTAATACAAAATAGTAAATATTTTCATAATAACTCCAATAGATATAAAATTCAGTTTCTTCTTACCCATAGATAGTTGAATTATTGAAGTGGTTATATAAATTTCTTTATCTATTTATATACTGCAGGAACAGGCTGCAAAAGTGTTTGGCATTCCAGTGAAATTTATGCGCTTTTGGCTTTGGGCAAGACGTCAAAACAATACCTACCGTCCTTTTAGGCCATTGACGCCTTTTGAGGAAGCCACCAAATCTGTAACATTTTCTTACCTATTTTCATGTTATTTCCCCTTCATTTCCTTTTGGGAAAATGACAAATAAATACCTCCAAATGTCCAAAAGGACAATTAAGGAACTCAAACTTCTAAAAGGACAAATAAGGAACTTAAATTTTCAAATAAAAAAAATAACAACAGGAACATAGATATTAACAACTGGAACATAATGATTAACAATTGTCTAGTTCCTTAGTTGTCCTTTTGAAATTCGCAGTTCCCTACTTATACTTTTGGAAGTTGGAGTTCCTTACTTGTACTTTTGGACATTCGGAGGTATTTATTTGTCTTTTTCCCTTTCCTTTTCATTATTTTTGTCTCAAATATAAGAAGCTTCAAAAATAATTCTTTCTGTACTGATGAGATTGTCTAGCTATAAGCAACATGTTACGTTTGTCAAAACTGATCTTAGCTTTCATGGAACCGGCATCTTTTTAAATTTGTTCTATTGCTGCATATTACATTTTGTAAAAGCTGTTATTTTGATGATACTGATGCTGGGAGTATATTTTAGATTTTTTTTTGAAAAAATGTTTAGCGAGCTTTATTAGTATTATTTTGGATCCTCTAGTCAGTGTGTTTTAATTTATTCTTTTAGAGCATGCAGCTAAAATCTAAAATTTCATGTCTATGCTGTAGAATTCTGTCGTGCATGAATTAGCATCTAATCTCTTTCATTTGATACTGGTTCTTACGTTTCCAAACATGCATATACATGTTGCAGGTTTGGCAAGTGAGACATTATTTAAAAGCACAACAAAAAAGAGAAAGGGAGCTGAATCTATTTTTGGAAGTGGAACTGGGGCTGGTAATATTTATGGAAACTGTTATATATATATATATATATATATATATATATATATATATTGATTGCATCAAACATACTACTAATGATTTTGTGTGCTATTATCTAGGATTTACGTCCTATTGTTCTGCCTAGAATAAGAAAGGATGATATATTACTTTTCTTCAAGCTATTTGATCCAGTAAAAGAGGAATTACGGTATTGAGTGATTTAGTTATTTTAATTTACATTTATTGAGGTGTGTTGCAAGACCTATTGTTGAAGTTATTATAACTAATTACATTGATACCTCTATATGGTGGCAGTTACGTTGGAAGGCTCTTTGTGAAGCGTTCTGGTAAGCCAATTCAGATATTAAAGAAATTGAAAGAATTTGTTGGTTATGATCGTGACCAAGAGATTGTACTTTACGAGGTTGGTGCCCTGAATTTTGAGCTGTCTCCATGCAAGTTGTGTGAATGGTTTTGTAAACTTTGTCTTCATTTTTGTTGGAAGAATAGGTCTGTTCAATATAAATTCCACCCATATCAATCCAAATTATTAATGAAATAAAAGTAATGGTGAAGTTCTTGTTCGATCCTATATGGTATAGAGCTTGGTATGTGTATTTGATCAAATTCTTGTACCCCGTTTTGAATAAGAAAGCAAACATGTTAAGTAAAATGTTTAAAATACAAGAGGCCTAATTGTTATCCTCTAAAGGAAGGTAAAATCTGAGTGGTTAGTGACTTATAATAAGGATTGGAGGGACTCTATTTTAAATCACTTTATTTTACAACAAATTGTATTTTTTTTTAAGTTTTTATTAGTATGTGTGAACTGGTTAAAAACTTTTCGTAACACGGACTAGAAAAGTACAATAGGATGAGACTAATGAAAACAAATGTTAAACAAAAAGTTTTGTATCACTTATATATCTAGTTGCCACTGATCTTTTGATAAGAGTGTCTTTTTTAGTTTCCCTTTCTTGGTTGTGCCTTTTAATTGATATTTTTTATATGTATTTCGTGTAGGAAATTCACTTTGAATCACGTGTCAGGTGTGACCCCGTTAACATGGAACTCTCGTATCAAGAAAACCAGGTAAATAAATTTTTTCACATTTGCTTTCTTGTTATGCAATACTGATGAATGTGTGATTTCCATATTGCAGTTAGAAGATGGAGATATCATTTGTTTTCAAAAAGTACTACTCCGCCATCCAAATGTGCCTTCATATTTAACATGTATGAGCATATTTGATTTGTGTTCAATTCAAGCAACTCTGTGCATGTGCATGTGCATGTGCCTGGTTTGGTTTCTTTAACTAAACTTATACATGGGTTTGCTTTTTTCAGATCGCCGGAGTTTTAGAAGCCAGTAAAGATTCATGATTAAAAAACTAACTTGCGAGTGACAAGAAATGCAAACAAGTGGAGAAAAATTATCAACATTTGCAAGATTTTACCGGAGTTTTTGCTATGACAATATTATTTGAATAAGTACACTACAAAAAACGGGCGCTTGTCGGCGTTTTTTTTCCCCCTTCTCAGCTGCTCTTATCGGCGAAATGACGCTACGGCGCTTTTACAAAACGCCTAAAAAAGTAACGTCGCAAAGAATCACCTCGGCGTTTTCGAAAACGCCGAACAGAGGCAAAAACGCCGACCAAAGATAGAGGGGGTTGGCGTACTGCAACACCTCTGGAGGATTAGGCTGCTCCTCTATCTCTAACCGGCGAGCTTCTATACGTCGGGCTTCAGCTTCGTCGCTCAATCGCTGCTGCTCTGCCTCGTCTACGGGATTTTTACCGGTACCCTGAGACATGATCTATAGTAGAAGGACTATATATAATAGAACTGATGAAACGCAGAGAAAATTTCAGTGGGACCCTTGGCTTCTTTCACTTTCTGAAAACGCCAAAATGAATTCTGACTGATTTTTATAGCGATTCATTTTTCGGCGTTTTGGGAGGGGCTTCTAGGCGTTTTCACAAAACGCCGAGGAGCGTAGAGCAAATTGGCGTTTTGGTAGATTGCAAAACGCCTGCATGTAATTTAAAAATTACATAAAAACATCTCGGCGTTTTGGATAAAACGCCGAGATGCTCTTTAATTATTTTAATTTACCATGTGGCGTTTTCTATGCGTTATTTTCTGCAAAAGAAAAAAGCTCAGTCCTTTTTTTATAATAAAATATACGGGTTGGTAACGCCGGAAAAAAACGGGAACTGCGCGCCAACTTTATCGGCGTTTGTGGGAGGCGTTTTATGCAAAACGCCGATATGTATGTTGTTTTCGGCGTTTTTCTGGAAAACGCCGGAATGAGTTCACCGGAAAGTGCCGTTTGTTTTGTAGTGGTAGTTGGTTAATTTGGTCCATTGATTGAATGAATTATTAATTTGATTGATTGACTCAATTAGTTAAATTAATTATCTAATTATTAGGGTTTTGAGATTATTATTATTATACTTTGATTTTATTGTTATGCTTTATTATGTTTGGGCCAATGACCTTATGTATCTTAGGCCTATTGTTATTATCTAAATAAGGGTTTATATAACATGATATTAGGGTTAATTGTCATTGTCTTAAATTTAAATTATGAATTCAGTCAAAAAAGAAGAATTTAAATTATGAATTGAGTTGAATGTCTTGGCGACCATCTTTTTTACTTAAACCCTTTCTTACCATTCATGAATTCTATAATCTTCTTCTCTTATACTTGTTTTCTCAACGAATTTCTCTCCATAGAGCGAGTGACATTGCCCCCAACTCTATTTCCGTGTTCTTACACACACTTAACTATAATTTCTCGTCCCTAAATATGGGATTTAATTGACATTTTTTAAAAGATTAAGGAAGCAAAATATGTAATTCACTACGATATATTTCATATATTTTTAGATTACTTATTAGTTTTTTAGTCAAATAAACCAGTTTGAGGTAAAAAAAATATGTAAATTAATTATTTTACTTTCTAAGGATTTTCTGAAAAATTTAACTAAGTCCTATATTTAAGATAGGAGGGAGTATAATTTATTTTTAATAGCATAGTCGCACTTTTCATGAAAGATTGCGTACATGCTTGATGCATGTGTTTTAAGTTTTGGACTCTTATATTAAGGACCGGAGAGATTCAGGGGCAAAATAGGAAAAGAAATCAAATAAAGAAAGAATCTAAGATGAGCTCTTATATTTTGAACAAAAATCATTCAAATTTTAGACTTTTATAGTAAGGAATGGAGGGAGTAAGAGCTAAAATAGATTATTATTATTATTATTATTATTATTATTATAGTAACATTTTGATGCTCATAGAAGTCGCCTGGAGAAATGAGCAAGCTATTGAAATTGAGACACTATTGATAATTACCTGTTGATCTAGGTGGATCTTGTACAAAAAAGGTCTCATCAAGGTTGTGTATTGATGGCCACGCCATGCTTGTTTACATGCTTGACAAAGCCTACGCTTTAATTTGTGTAATGGGTTTATCGTTTACATTCAAAATCACGAGAGCTTCTAATGAAAACCTGATAACAACACTTGGTTGTTAAGTATTGCGCTTGCATATTCACATGTACCATGCAATGTAAAGTTGCTAGGCTTTTCTTACTTGTCCTTCAAGTTATTCTGTAAATACATTAGCATGTGACTTAAACGGCCTTTGAAAGACATTTAAACATAAAATTTCTATAATCTAACGCAAGCAAAAACCCTTTCTTGATAGTTATATCTCCAAAGCCAAGCTACACATTATTAGTCCCCAGATGAATTGCTTTGTTTGCTGGCCAGTGGTGTGTTACGCTTAGATCGACGCTTGGTTTGGACCAGCACAGGCTCCTGCACCAGTTCTTCCATCATTTCTTCATTGTCACTATCATCATCACCGTTAAAAACTGGGTGCATGTATGCACTCTGGAGGAACTCTTTCATGTTCAGGTTTGGCTCTCTTGCTCTCTCCAATGTATCCTTCATCATTGCTTCCTGAAAATGCAATAATGAAACAAACAAGAAGCACAAGGATCAACACTGGTTGAAATATCAAGGCCATAGACAACCATTTTTTCCAAACAATGCAATTTCGCTTCTTCATACAAGTATCTAAATTTTGAGTCACACAACAACAACAACAACAACAACAAAGTCTTATCTCACCGTGTGTCCATAAGAATCATATGACGTCATTGTACTCTATCATTCACCAATGTGCCCAAACACATTTATTTCCTCAGTACTGTAAGCTCCCCAAATTAGCATCTCAAATAAAAAAAAAAAAAAAAAAGCCAGAGCCATCGTTTGAAATGAAATACTATCATTCTACGGCTGAATTGAATTGCATATAACCCTCCTCTACTTTAAAACCATGAGTAAAATCATATTCCAACCTAAACCCTGAAATTGACTTCTCCTAAGCTTCAATATTTAAGCTAATTTTAATTGGCTTATTTTAGCAAGGTGTGTTTGAATTTTATGCAGACTATTTTCTCAAGAAAAGAAATTTATCAGGGTTCATTTCTAATGTATCTTAAACTGTCAATGTAATAGAATCATTTGCAAGAATTTATTTAATTTGAAGTTCATTATCAAACTTAGAGAATTATTTGCAACTAAAATCCCAATTGATTTCTACAGAAAATAAAAATCAGAAACTCCACGAGACCAGGCCTACTTTTTGAAGGAAGTTCACTAGAATGCCAATTGCAATATCTGACAAACCTGTAATGGATATCTTTTGAAGGCTGATTCATAACGGCCCTTGCAGAACCTATGAAACCATATTGTGATAATTGGGAGTGAAATGAGAAACGGAGTTGTGTGAGCTGCTTCTTTTGTACTCAACAATCCCATTAATAGCAGCTGTGACACCACTTGTGCAACAACTATACGCCCATGAACATCTGGCCAGAATGCGGCAGCACTTTCATACTCCTGGTTGTACACATTTATGATCTGCACAACTCAACCATTCAACTTCATGCATTTGATAAAACATCTTGACATTGTAAGAAAATTTTCAATTTCACCATTTCTAAATATTTTTCTTTTAAAAATATAATCACTGTATGATTGAGATGTCTGAAGTATTGTCATTTAATCTCATTTTCATTCAAAATTTATTCCAAGCCTATCAGATATTAATTGGATCAGATTGGGTTTTCTTGAAAAAGCATAGAATTTCAAGATAAATAAACTTTATATTATAGTCTGAAGCTTCAAGATGCCAAGTTAGATTTTGCTAAGTGTTTTAACTCTATGGCAGAAAGCATGTGAATGTTGACACCAAGAGCCTCAAAACAGAACATCAAAATCTGATTTTTTACCTGATGACGGTAGACAACGTATGCCAAGGCAAAGAAGACTACAATGAATGGAAGTAGAATTGGTGTGACCACAGCATAAACAAGGCCAAGCAAGAAATAAAGCTGTATTTGAGGTTCACCGGTATTGAAGCCAAGAGTGCCTGGATCCATTGCTTCTATTCGATCCTTTTCTGTCTTGACTAGCAAGAAATTTTTCAACTGATAGATTATTAAAGGCTTCAACCTAAGAATTTCAGCAGCACATCCAGCCCACCCATCAACCATTATGTAAGTTATGAAGAAGGTTGCTTTCATTGGAATTGAGACTCCAATTGTTTTTGGGATACTACAAACACAGAAAAAACTTATTATTATCACAAAATAAATAGAACACAGTGAGTTCTGCTCTTCCAAAGATGCACCTTCTTTCAACTTATCTCTGCAAATTATTAGGCCTGCTAAGTATAAGACATGGGAAAAGGTGTATAGGACATGGGTAGCATCCGTGAAGAGGGAGGGCAGAATCAAGTTTTCACTGAGATACAATACTTTGACATTCAGCAAAATAGTGGAAGTGCTTAAAAAGAGAATGAGTGGTGGGATTCGGCATGAGAGAAGGGCCGGAGAAGAATTATTCTTCTGTAGTTTTCTGTTTTGTTTTCTACTGTCAAATTCCCATTGTTCTTGACTGAGACACTTAAATGAGTAAAACACTGAGGGGAGTGGGTGGTCACTGGTCAGAAACTGTGTTCTCTATATTTTCCCTTGAGGACTCATGGCATATTTTAATATATACCAATCCATAATTTTTGGCCAGTCTATCATAGTCATACAAATTACATTTCTATTTGAAAAATATCTATTCAAGCCCATTAAGGAATAAGGAGTAGTTGTAAAGTGACCAAAAACAATGGTAATGAGACTTCTAACAACTTATGGCCATCAAAATTTTGTATAAACACTCTTCCCAACCTAATTCTACTCCTAACTATATCTAGATGTTGTGAGATGTGGCTTTTTTAATAATTATAGAAAAGGTTCTTAGTTATAATTAAAAATAATGCATTGTTTTCTTAAAAAAATAAAAACAATGCATTGATGAGAAGGACTTACTCATTCGCAGACTGATGGATAAATCCATCTAGTTGTTGGAATGCAGTTCCAGTAATAATGCTCCCAAGAAATACGTTGATGAATTGGAAAATGTAATATCTTGTGGCACATCTCCTTTCTAGAGCAGAAATGCTTATAAATCCTTCAAATTTAGACATTATCATCAATATTGTGGGTAAGAAAAGGAGAAATAACTTCAAAGCAATCCCAGGAAGGAACCCTTGTATGAAAGATTTGACGACTTTTCTGCATGGAGAATAAGAGTAAGGACACTGTAATTAGGTTTTTCTACAAAACTTTCAAATTCCATCACAATTGTCATTGTACAGTGCAATAAAGACACTAACATTTCTCACATGCAACATCCTACAATGCAGTAACAACCAAATTTCACACTTGGTTCGCTTTAATGAAAAATCTGAGAGGAGTTAAAAGTGTTAGGTCATGTTACATCCAAGTAACTAGTTGACATTAAATTTTAGATAGAAATGGTATGAAAGGGCAACAAGGTAAGCTAGCATTTTGGGGATTAAGGTATTACAAACACCGACAAGTCTTATTAAGGGATTTGATTTATGGAGTTATGGATAACTAAATGTAAATTATGCATCAACACCCAACAGGATAGAAAAAGAGGATGACAGAATAGGTTAGAATCAATCAGGTAAAAAACTTGTAGCAGTAGTACTAATAAATTTGGGAGGAGAAACAAACAAAAGAAAAAAGCGTACACTTCTATGATGGGCTTCAAAAAAGGGACTGCTTTTTCAATGCCTTCAATGTTAGCAAGTGATTGCACACATGCAATGGGAATCATGAAGAAGAAAGTAAGAAAGAAGAATGCAACAGCAACTATAAGTCTCCTTATTGCAAGTGAAACATATGGTACTGCCATGTTATCCCAGTATATATCACAGGGCTCTGGAGCCCACTCTGTCAACCATGTAGTTGGATCTCTACTCTGCTGTGTCTGTGCACAAACTGCAGCACCCCATCGAGTTCGGAAAGAAACAAACGCTGCTGGCATTATATATTTTGCATCTTTTGTAACCTTTTCTTTCTCCAACTCTATCTGAAAGTTAGAGAAATGTCAAACTGAATGAACAGTTCTTGGGGTAATAAGAACTTTAACAGGTTTTGCTACCCAGAAATAATGCAAAAAACACTCTGAAAGGAAATATTTATCTTTGCTTTATGTTCACAAGCCTTTATATAAGTATGTACCGTGCTGACTTAAGTATAGATCTAAATGTTAAATAGGGAAGCAAACTCCTATCCACCACAATCTCTGCAATGAAAATTTTCTTATCTGCAATGCATTGGGATTCTACTAGGAACCTAATTTCCCTTCAATTATAGCTGAAAGGCTCAGATGTTGTTATTGTTGTTATGCAGAAAATTAAACTGAAATTCTCACGAGGTTTAGTGAATTTCACTTAACTATTTTATGTAGTACATAGGATGCATACACAATTGCAGCTAAAGGTTATAAAAGAAATGAGATCTTTACTTACTTCTTCTGATAATCGTGCAACTTCAGCAGTATAAGAGTCAATAGTATCCACTTTGCTGCCCCAAAGACCAAGAAAACCAGTCTGCTAAGACAATCTTAGTTACCATGAATAAATACAACAAAGCTAGTGATAGAACCCAACATCAAAGTGAATAGCAAAAAATCAGACTATTTGAAAATAGAATTACCTTCTTGGATGGCCTTCCTCTGGCTGGATTTCTAGAATATTTAAGTTTATAATAGTCAAGCCAGTTCTGTTTACTTTTCTTCTTAGACACTAGGCTAGAAAGCTTTTTTGCATCATAAACAACCTGAAAAAAAAATACAAAGTAAGCATAAATCTTGGCTATTATGCAATTGAATATTGGGTCAAACCAAATCTACGTTTTCTTGTACGTCAAAAAAAAAATTTTGATATTTTTCCAAAAAAATAAAGAAAGCTAAAGAAGATTGTATGTTTAAAGCTAGAGGGTATACTGATTAATATTCATCAATCGTAAATTGTAATTTAAGGTACAGCTACTAATTAGAAATAGCTACAACAGCCAGAGAAGTTCAGGAAATTGCATATTATTTTATGGCTATAATATCTAACACTTCTCTTGAACTCTCTGTGAAAGCCCTCAAATTGTTCAAGTGTTAGATTCCCTTTGATTGATTATTATAGAACTTCCGGACACTCGCTTGGCTTATAGATTTCTCTTTTGCCTTTCCTACTTCCCCCTCTACTTCAAACTCTCTTATCTCTTATTTCCCCCTATCATCTATCATATTTCACCATATTCTCCTTTCAGCTACAATCTAGGCTTAATGTTATTTGGAATTGATTATTGGGAGTTGAAGGGACAGTAGAAGGGGAAAATGGGCTAGCAAAAATGAATGTGTAACCTTATAAAAAAGACACATATAAAAACAATAAATGACATCTTCAAAAAGTTGAAAAATTTCTTAACCGTTTCAAGTAAGAAGTTTCATTAAAAAACACCCAAAGCAATTGACTTAAATGAGAGTGCAGGCACACATGCTTAGGATATCCTCAAACTTTGTGTTCACTAAATGCTCTTCCAAGGTAATTTTAATCAACACTCTTCTCCATATCTCACTAACAATGATATTTCCGTTTGGATTAGATAGTTTAACCACTATAAGGATTTATATTTGTATCAATAATAAAAAAATTTGCAGTTTAAGGGGAAACCTGTGAAACCTGAGACATATACAATATACATGTAGTTATAATCAAAATGATCTAACCTGATGAGTCAGATAATGATCTGGATGGTTGACCAAGAAAAAGTGTTCCACAAGCTCACTAACTGGTTCGTCAGGGTCTGGTGGCACATTCCTAACAAGCACCTGTATATGATAAACGGGTTTCATATAGGGAAAAAACTGTCAAAAAAGTCACTTAAGATCATTGACACTTCTGCATAACATGAACTTACACCCACATTCAACAAATTGAATCGCAGTAATAGTTGACAGTTTAAATCATCATTAAAATCTATAATACAATGCATAAATTTTGTTAACCTAGTATAAAATATACATTATTTGTTTTAATGGTGAGAAAACACAAAGCGATAATTACTTAAATATTCCAATGGCATGTCATGTTGAATGGTACATACATTGCATATGCAACAATTGGCTTTAAACTATGTTACTTGGACTTCCGTAAGGGTTACAACATTTACGTATAAAAGGATTGTCAGACAGGTTGAACATTTGCTTTTGCCTGTTCTTCTTTAAATTATTTGTTTGAGTTAAGGAGTGAGCCAAGTACTTGTTTTCTAAATCACTTACTTTGACCACAAGGGTTAAATCTTTCTAAGCTAACAACCCTACAATTTACATCCTCATTACTGGGCAACAATGTTTGATGAAGAGTCAGTTTTTCTCATCACTTGTATTCTGTCAAGATAAGTTACTCTTTTGTTTGTTAGAAAGGAATTTGACAATTATAAAGAAATATCACTGTCACAATGTCCTACCACTGCGCTGCCATATTAAAACTATTCTTACAGTGAATTGGTCAGGGCGGCGATGTTGTGATGCAACAAAATGCAATCTCATGGAAGCAACTATTTGATACTCCCTATGCAAAGTGTAGCATGTCCAGAAGGTAAAAACATAAGCCATTACCAAATGGGTCCAAAATCTGCAAAAAAAAGTTATTCAAAGAAATATATGCTTTTATTAATGGAGATAGGTGCAACAAAAAGCACATCAAGCAGAGAATATATATATATATTTTTTTTTTGTGAAAAAATTTGCAACAATTTATACAGCTGGAAACTTGTAATACTTTGTTTTGGACTTTGGATTGACATTGAATAAAAACTCTAAAAATTGCCGCAACTACTGGGCACTAATTTTAGCAAAAACCAGAAAAATAATATAAGGATATAATTTAAAATTTTAATTCCTTTAAACACTGATAACCAGAATTTGTGCTAACGAAAAAATGTTAGATAACAGAATATTCAACAAAGGCAAATGTAAATATAAACAAGTATCTGACAACTAGGGGAGAAAAGAAAGAAAATAGCGTACCTATTTGATCTAAGAGGAATATTTGAAATGGAAAGCTTATCTATGTTACTGTAAGTCAAATTTGAACCCTTCAAGCTTCCACTGGTCCAATTGACAGGCACCATGATTGCAAATGCAAGAAATGCAATGGGGACAAAAATTTTTATCCTGCATCTCAATTCAACAAGAGGATGTAATTATTCAAAAGGAGAAACTTTGATAGCATCTTTCAAACTGCAGAATAGGATAAAATACAAGTATAAAGCTTATGAGTAAGTGGTCTGTAGCCATCAAATTCTTCACATTCTCAACAATTTCACAAGCTTCTCACAAAATGTTGAATGCATAGAAGAGCATACCCGAGCAAATAGATTCGTAAGTAAACAGCAGAATCCAGCCCAGCATGGTGAATCAATTCCGGTTCAGGCATTTGCAATGCTGCAGGCATCCAGTTCAGAAACTTGATGTATGACCTCAAGTCCACGTTCACAAACTTGTTCACAAAAACTCCAGCACCCACCGGACTGCTCCTTAAACCCCGCAAATACCATTTTGGGAAGTACACCCTATCGTTTATAGGTTGAATTCGAAGAAGAGCAAATGCCAGGAAGAAAACAAACGCACTAAGAATGTTTATAGTTGCTGCAACTCCGATATCTCCAAGCGTCGCCATATCCACATTCAACTTACAAACAACAGGCTAACTCCTGTCCAACAAATAAAGGAAAGAACATGATTGAAAATGTAAAGAGTATTATGCTGCCAGCTACAAGTTTACATACCCTTTATGCTGAAAAATATAATGGCAGTGTAGGTAGAGTCACTGAAGGAGCCAAAAAGATAACTATAGCATAATAACAACTAATATGAGAGGTGATCAATTAAATTTCTAAAGCAAACCACCCTTTCTCCCATAACCTTCTTCAAAACCATGACATTTTCATATTTCTTATCAGTTAGTTCAAACCAGCTAGAAAAAACAAGCGAGCTTCTTCTACAAAAGAAAACGACAATTATTTTAGTAATGATCAAAGTAATAGAGGTGGTGTGGACATGTCCAAAGAAGACCAATAAATGCGTCAATAAGGAGAGTATATCAAACAACTTGGAGTCCAATTAAAAGAGGAAAATGTAGACCAATACGAACTCTCGGAGAACTCGTAGAACGTGACCTACTGGTGAATAATATACCAAAGAGCTGGTGAATGATAGAGCACAATGACGCTAGATGATCGACCTCACAATGGGATAAGGCTTTATTGTTATTGTTGTTGATCATATAGTAATAGACTAAATTTTAGTAGTAGTAAACTAAAAAGCAATAAAGACAGGGAAAAGCTCTTGACTTTAAAAAAAAAATGAAATAGTGAGTTATGAAGATGAAGAAACATTACCTAATAAGCAAAGAAAAGTAAGGCCAAATAAGGAATGAGCGAAAAGGTGAAAACTTGATGGATTTGAGAGAGAGATTTGCACCCAAATATGAAGGGAGAAGGTATATGGCCTTTAAAGTGGTGAGTCCATGAAGAATGGTGAGCGTATAATTGAGGAGTGAAAGCGATAGAGGAGGGTTTGAAATTGAAAAATGGTGAGGGAGGGAAGCAGCATGAAGAAAGTGAGGTGTGAATGGGAAAGCAATAGTTCCTTGCGTTACTCATTCTGGTTTTGCGGGTATGTATTATTTCCCAAATTATTAAGGAAACAGAAGAGAGCAATAAATAATCATGAATGGGGAGGATACAGTTTTAAGAATTATAAGGTTTAGTTGTCTGCATGTGCAGGGCAGAGAATTTTGTCGCTTCTTCTCTTTTGTGTAACGGCTATATATTTTATTCACACTCACATCATTACTTTATCAACACCTTTATTTCCATATCTCACTACCCAATTTGTCCTCCTCGTTTCTAAAATATCCAAAACTAAAGTTAGTTTTTTTCCTTAAAAGATGATTATAAAGAGGGCAGGTGCCCGCAATCCAAATACGAGACCCACAACTAACTTTTGATTCAAGACTAAATACTTCCTCCGGTCCTAAATATAAGACTTAGTTGACTTTTTTGGAATCTCTCCAATCTTATATTTAAGACCGGAGGTAGTAGAAGATTACATGTAAACTATTACAAAGGTTTACTGTTAAGACATTATAAGCTTAGCATGTCCCAAACATACAACTCCTTTTATAAGTTTTCATGACTCTTTTGCCCAATTTACATTCACATGAAAATAAATTATACACATAATAAGTTAAGAGTTAATTTTTACATTCATAAGAGAAATTTATTGATGTGATTTATAAGAAAAAATTATTGAAGTGGCCTAAAAATAGGATCAAATGGAATCTTTTCTCTTTACCCCATAATAGGACAGGGGTACATCCCAACAAACAGTTTCCATCACCGGAACACCCCTAAAATGTGTGTCTAGAATATAGAAGTGTAAAATTGAAAATAATGTCATGTAGAAAATTCTACATTTATTAAGGGATAACAATGATGGAGTGTATATGATAAAAAAACAATGATGGAGTGTATCAATAAATAGACTTGGAGAAAAAATTTACAGATATGATGGCAATAAACTCACTAGGATTAATAAAGATAGGAGCTACTATAATGAGCTGACTTGGAAAGGAAGATTAAAAAGGAATCACAAGGTATTAATTAATTGACTTAAAGAAGAAAAATTCAATTGATGTGAGTGTATTAAATAATCTTAGTCATAAAAGGGTCGGGGAAAAAATTATAAATCGACCCTGGTAGTGAAAAGGGAAATACACCAAAATTTAGAGAAAAAAAACAAAAAACATTAGTTTTAAGCCACTTCAATTTCGGGCTGAGAAAAATAGATGACCTCGGAAGGGCAATGCAATCTAGTACTCCCTCCGGTCCCTAATGTAAGAGCCCAAAATTTGAATGATTTTGGTCCCTAATGTAAGAGCTCACCCCACATTCTCTCCTCATTTAATGCATTTTTCCTACTTTACCCCTAACTCTCTTTCATATTTATTAATTCTTATGTATTTCTCTCTCTTAAAAGTACCATAATAAATATGGGCAATTTTGGAAAAGAAGCATTAACTCCAGACATCTAACTAACATTCACATGTTTTCTTAAGAAGCGTTTTTTTGGCGGCTAGCTCTTACATTAGGGACCGGAGGTAGTACTAATAAAGATAATCATATAGGCAAACACATGTTAGCTGCTTTAGAGCTTGACCACTGTTATACCTGAATAAGTAAATGCAACCACACACTTTAAGAGAACATGCTGCAATTACTGTACACTTAGTTCTTATATTTGTATACACATGACAACTATCTCATGGTACTTAGGCAAAAATTGATGATTTGGGGCAAAATGATATTTTTCAATTGATCTTAGACATATTTTTCAATATACCTCAGTACCTCACTACTATTAGACCAGCAGTATTATATGGTAGTAAATATTGGACTGCGAAAGGACAACATGAATATAAAATGAGGATTTCTGAAATGAGGATTTTGAGATGAATATGTTGTCATACAAGAAATGATAAAATTCGGAATGACTATATACGAGAACGAGTGGAGTAGCTCTCATTACTGAGAAATTAGTGGAAAATCGTTTGAGATAGTTTGGACATGTCGAAGAAGACCAATAGATGCGCCAGTGATGAGGGTGGACAAAACAACTTGAAGTCCAATTAAAAGAGGGAGAGGGAGACCAAGACAAACTCTCAATGAATTTATAAAATGAGATCTATTGGTGAATGATATACCCAAAAAGTTGGTGAATGATAGAGCACAATGACGTCATATGATCTAAATAGCCGATCTCACATAATGAGATAAAACTTTGTTGTTGTTGTTCTTAGACATAGTAGATATTCATTGTGTAAATCGATTTTTGTGTAACTGTTGATTGAGCAAAATGATATTTAATTCTTTAATCTAAACATATTTCAAGTTCTCTTCATTCCGCAGTAAAATCCCAAAGTCTAGGCATTAAGATTGTTTCCGCTGTCAAGATAACACGTAAAACAATCCAAATTGATTCCTTCTTGACTTTTTCATTTCTTGTCATCTCACCACATGCACATACTAACCCTCCCCTAGCTAGCGCCATCCTGTGTAAGTTGTCTCCCACTACCATTGCAACACATAAGAATCCAACAAATTCACCTATGGAAGTATAGACATTTCATCATTTGGTTAACAAGATGTTCTATGGTACAATTTTTGTTTTTGAAATTATAATTACAATTGTAATTTTAGCCCAAAAAATAATAATTATGCTTTTGTTAGAAAATAACTCGATAGCCTCCGCAAAAAAAAAAAGAAAAAAGAAAATCGATAGCCCTAGCCCACCTCTTTGTAGTCTACCAGATGTGTATTCATATTCAAAGGGCATTGATGATTGAATAATTGGCTTTTTTTTTAACTGAATTTTTTTTTGAACTGAAGAATAATTGGCTTTTTAGGAACATTGTTTTCAACACCTTAAAGTTCTCTAACATGCTGATGCCGTCACCTTTATAATTGTTGAAATAAGATATTATTATTGATTTTTTTCAGACATGCGTGACATGTGTCCATCAAGAATATACATGTCTACTTATTTTTTTGGTTTATATATCCACTCATAGTACGATCAAATAGAATAGAAAAGGATGTGGGACAAACTTTTCATTACATTACTATAATTGGCATTATCGAATCAGTTCGAAGCGGTAATATTGAGTAAGATCACATCAACTAGTAACCCTCCGCTTCTTTTCCCTCGGGCTATTATTTTTACAACCATTAGATCCACAATTTAATGGTTTAGATTTGACATT
The DNA here is from genome assembly GCA_029929735.1 of Mimosa pudica. NCBI lineage: Eukaryota > Viridiplantae > Streptophyta > Magnoliopsida > Fabales > Fabaceae > Mimosa > Mimosa pudica. The sequence continues at coordinate 530,304 of JAKELP010000040.1, read as the reverse complement.
TATTAATTTTTGATCGAAATGTTAAATCATAAAAATAAAAATAATTAAATTATATGCAAGTTGGTAGTCTTTTATACAAACAACTTGCCATGATAACAATATACAATTAAGTATCTAATATAACAACAAAGTCTTATCTCACTATGTGAGGTAGACTATATGGATCATACAACATCATTATACTCTATCATTCACCAACTTTTTGGGTATATCATTCACCAATATATCATTCATAATCAAGTATTTAATATAAAGTAAAATCTGGACTATTAAACTGTTGATCTAATGATTTTGGCCCAATTGTAACATAGCTAAACACATATCCATTTAGCAGTTCTACCATTGAAACTGTTTTTAATGGTTGGTGTCTAACACAATTAGCCTAAATATATCTTTTATACAAGGGCGGAGGAGCACTAATTAATCAAACAAAAACAGGGAAATATCAAATTCTTTTTTCATAAATTATACATTTCCCACGTCCAACATGAGATACCGTAAAACCACGCAAACTCTACATCTTTTACAGCCAAGACAAGTTGGCTACATATGCCATTATTTCACAATTATGTGGAAATCATTGCAGGTATCATTTAAGGCAATAGAGAAAGAGACGGCATCCGAATGGTTGAATGAATGAATGGAGCTCCCCAAGCTTCACAAGTTCAGAGAGTAGGCACTAAAAACAAAATAGTACATATTTATAGCCATCTGCATGCTTGGAAATCATCATATTCATTACCCTTGTTGATGAACGGCAATTCGGTGAATGTCCATGTCCTTCAACATCACTGAACGCCCACAAGAATCACATGGGGCTGTCCTGGATCCACAAACACTCTCATGTTCAGTTAATCCTCTGATCTTATCACGGATGTCAACAGCAGAACTTCCAGCTTGAACCATGTCACCACAAAAGCGGCATGCAATTAAACGCAGCGGACACACTGAAGCTTGGTGTTCAACCTAACATTGAAATGAAAGAAATTAACAATCATATAATGGCAGGTCATATCAAATCATTCCACCTTTCAGAGTAAAAATCTTATTTGGATGCAGTTTCTCGTATAACAAGCAAAATATCAGCCCTAACATCGCACGAGTGTTTTAAAAATGAATACAATGACCTTTCAACAATGCAATCTCTTGTAAATTTTATCCAGGGATGCATCCACTGTCAAAGCATGAATTGAATGTTCACCACAAGCATGAATCAATCTACAATAATCTCAATTAATAACTACTCATCTGGTTCTATTAATAAAGTACTTCCATCAAGTTTCATATATACTAAAGAAAACCTTAAACATCACTATTTATACCATATAATTTGGTAAAATCCAATTTTAACCATATTTAATATTCATTATACCGCATAAAAATAAAGTCAACACATAGTAAATGAAGAACAAAAATATACACTTCTATTTGTAAGGCAGAGAGAGAGAGAGAGAGTATTTTGTTTGGTCATATTTATAAGTCTATTCATTAAAAAAGTTTGAGATAAATCATAAGTAGATTCTTCATTTATTATGTGTTTGACCTTGTTCTCAATATGACCAAAAATGGATATTAAAAATGAGAAAAGTTGGAAAGTTATTGATCTTAACGCAAATTGATGAGGTTTAAAGTTTTCCTAGCTCTATGTATATATTGGAAGCGACTACTAGGTAAGATCATATGAGTATTTACATGAGAAGTTTAATGAGGTGCCTTATAAATATGATCAAATAAAGCTTCTCTCTCTGTCCTAAAAACGTGGAGTACCAACTTCCACGTTTTGTAAGACAATCTACATATCTTAATTTAAAAATGAACAGTAAAACTTTTGATCCTCAGGCCTGTCTCACTTCTTAATTCGATTCCTGAAGTTCAATTCTCATCAATCAAGTCCTCAAAATTTCATACCCAATTTCACATTCTTATTTTATCTCATTGGACCAACATTTTTTCGTGCAATCCATTGAAAGTTTGCTTGTATAATTGTAATAAAAATCAGTAATTGTGCATTAGTAGGGAACTAGCTGTAAGAAGTGATTAAGACTTTGCTATCTTTTTCACTAAAGCCTTTAAATAAGATATTCCAATTGTACCTTTTGGTTTTGGGACTGAATAAAAGCAAGTGAGCACTATTCAGGTTACAAGATAATCTTGTCTCTCTAGGTCTCTCTCTAAATTTCTCTCTGTTATCTATCTCTAATCTCTTTCAACCCCTATATTATGTTCTTCTAGTTCCTCCATTCTCTGGTTTCTACTCTAACTATCTCTGTCAGAATTATGGGGATACATCATTGCTATCCTCAAGTTGTTTAGGATCAAATGTTTCCACTCTTAAGGTCTAATAATTATGCACGATTATGAAACTTCAGGGACTTGATTGATAAAATTTTTTTAAGGACCAAATTGATAGCATGGCTAACTTAAGGGACCAAAAGTTTCATTATCCTTTTAGAAAAAAAGCCCAATTTCTTAGCTTCATCTGATAATAATATTTGCATCATACAGGGTGAATGTGCTGGAGGAGCTTTGTCTTATAAAGCGCAAAAGTGCTTTTCTATAGAGGTTCCAAACACACTATAGTTTAGAAAAGTGAAGTGTCCATACACGGTAAGTGCACTCTACAAAACAATTATGGCTGAATAATTAGATGGAATGCTATGGAAAGCTTTACATTCCCCATAAGACATCTCCAAATTTTAAAAAACATCATCATCTCCGTGTGATAAACCTCCAAACATGCTAGGAAGAGCACGAGAGATCTTTTATCATTCTCCCTATTCAACCAATGGAAATTATCCATTTCTTAAATGACAGGTTATACTTTATAGGGAAAAAAACAAACACTGAATAATTAAACTTTCAATGTGTTAGGTGACAAACTTAAGGTAAGAATCAAGCATTTGCAATTAATATTTTATACCTAACCCCCAACCTCAGCAGGAAAAAGTTGAGCAAAATGGGCAGAGCCACAAGCCAATCACAAGGTAGATAACATTAAAAGAAGGTCTACCGGAGAAAAAGTCACACAATGCATAGAGGAAGAAGCAAGGATATATTACTCACCATTTGTTCTTTCTCAAGAACAACACCACAAGGGCAGTGAAGAGGCTCATGGAAAACCTTCATGTGCTTTTCCAATTCTCCATGCTGAAAAGCTTTACCACACCTGTCACAATGAATGTGGTTCTTGAACTCCTCAATCCTAAGAACAACTCCACAACCAGTATGCTGACATATAACATTGTGTCTGCTACAGTAAGCTTCATGCAATGCAATAGTCCTACTAGGTATGTAATGCCTGCAATTGCGGCACTGTTCAGTGTCTGTCTCCATAAGTGGCATAGACGATGATGCTGGTTGACCTATTTTGTGGTGGAAAATTTCCTGCATTGCCACTGATATTTTGAATTTGGTTGTTCCCTTAAATCCAAAAACTCCAATGCTGTACGTCCCAGTCCCAACATTCTTATCTTTAGAGCTAAGAATCAAAGCCTTTGAACCAACATCATGGGATGACCACTCATGCTGGTGTCGAGTAGGAAATATCATAGGATGTCTAGATATAAAAAGATCAGTGTCTCCACCACTGGTTTCAGCTTCCAATTTTACCTCAATACTGGAATTCTCGGCAACGATTTTCTCCCAGCAGACATTGTCTATTGAGAATTTGTAGTATACAAAACTTCCCTCACCAACCAATCCAGATTGTGGAACACCAAATTCAAGCTGGAGTAAAACATGCCGGTCTTTCTCTTCTGAGCTTGAAACAGGCTCAACAATGTCAACTTCAATATCTGTTTCTAAAACAGATACACTTGAAGAAGGTTTCAGCTCAAGAACCCTCAATTTGTATTCAAGTGCCCCATAATTAACAGTTAAAACATCACCTTGAGAAAGAGTTGCATGTTGTCGAAGACTAGTTTCAAGGATAGCCTTATGATTTGGCAAATCAGAAAATCCTGCCGTTTCAGGTTGAAGTTTTGCATAAGTTCCCTTTGAAAGCCCAACATAACGGATCTCCACCAATGGAGAATTAGGAGTGATGTCAGCAAATAAATTATTCCATACATGAGGAGGAAGACCAACTGAACCTTCATCCGCAGTGAATTCTAAGACTCCTGAATGGGTGGACCCTTGGTTCTCTTCAACAGTAGCTTTTGTGCCTGAAGAACCCTCCCCATGAACTGTTGACAACTGGAAGTACATGGGTCCCTTATCAAGGGCACCTTGATCAGACAATTCTGTGAAGCATGAAGGTGGCAGTTTGATCTTATCACCACTACCTTGACAAGGTACAGCTTCTAATAAACGGTAAAACACAATTCCTCTTCCAGCAAGTAAGCTTTCTTGCATCTGTTCTTCAGCCTGAGGAAAACAAGGTAAGAGATGATAATTATAATCTTTTCATATCAAAATTTCTCTAGCCACAAAGCTCACACTGTTCTATGTGTTTCACATTGTCAGGCGGTAAATTACCAGGATTTGTTTTCAATGATGGGATTTCACAACAAGCGCCTATGTTTCAACAATGTATTACCTTATTGCCCCACCCTCTTGCATTTATTAACCTATATTTCAGACAAACGTAATTACGGTCCTGCAATTTCTCTACAAATAAAGACTGAAAACATTGAGCGCAACTGCTGGAATATGGCTGATAATTCCCATAGAAGGTGCAAAATTAAACATACGCAGGCTTATATGTGTGTAAGGTAGTGGTTAAGTAAGATGAAGGAGTATGTAAGTGTATTTTGGGAGAGAGGTGAAGGGTCGACTTGGCACAATGGTAATCTCACTAGCCACGGGGCCCAAGGTGATAGGTTCGAATCAGCCTCTCTATATAAAGCTGCCTAGTATATTCCCTTCCCCGACACCTTCACCAAGTGAGGACTAGAATGGGGTTAGCCTTCTTTTTTTATTTTGGGAGAGAGGTGGCTTCTGCATAGATAATCTAGTGTGTACATTCTGCCATTCCCTTTAATGTTCCTGATGAGCCCTAAACTGAGCCAGATTATTGTGAAGTTTAATATAACTGGGAGGGTGTATGACATTACATGACAAGGAAAAGGCTACATGAAATCCTAAAATAACCTTACAACAAGGCAATATGATGGTAAATTTAGTTGGAGGCAAGAGACATTGATGTATGAATAGTCCAAACCTACTAGTACTAGATACTCCTATATGGCATGTATTTGAATGTTTGAGAGTGAGTAACAAAATGTGAAGGGTTGATCCTCTAGTAATCGGAAAGACAAAATTTTGTTGAAAATTTAGGTTGAAAGCAAATTTTATATAGGGAGAATGGAATTGAGAAAGCGGAAAGAGAAAAGGAGAATTGAAGAAGGTACCTTGAGTCGGGCTTGGGCGGCGTGGATACGGCGAGATCGCTGGGCGGCTTCAAGGGCGTCCCTCTGATTGGCGGCCTCCTGTTGGGCCTTCTTCTCCTTCTGGGCTTTGAGGCGGGCCCTCTCCTTCCTCTCCCTCTGCTCTCTCTCCAGTTTCTCCCGAGCTCTTCGCACTTCAAAATCCATTCCTCTTTCTCTCTGCTTCCTTTGCCCTTTGGCCTTTGGCCTTTGAGGATGGAACAAATATCGATGCCTTCCTTTGCTTCGTGTGGATGAACAAAACAAGTTTCCCAACCTTCCTTCCCGCTCTCTATAGTTGTTAGGTAGAATAGAAGAAGCGCACTTTCTTTAATTAATTCCTTCTTACTATGCCTTCATTCACGTCACCTCTATTTTAAATATTTTTTGTTTGGGTCTTCATTGGTAGGCTAGTGTACATGTGTACATACATACTACTCCCTCCGTTCCTAAATATAGCACCTAGATAGAGAGTTTATTTTGTTCCTAAATATAAGACCTAGATACATTTTTGGCCACATTTTTTCCTAAATTACCCTTCTTCTTCTTCTTCTTCTTCTTCTTCTTCCTCAAACCCTAACGTGGTCATCGCCCAAAGCAAATGGCGCTGCTGTTGGAAGCGCCATTTGGGCCCGAATTTGGGCCGCGGCGGGGGCTTGCCGTCGACGAGGCGGAAGGAGGAGTCGTCGTCGGCGGAGGCGGGGAAGGAGTCATCGAGGGTGAAATCGAAGGCGGCGTCGGCAGGGTTTTTAGGGCGGGTGGGGTTGTTGAAGTTGCGAGTCCAATCGGCGATTCGGCCAAGCTTGTCGGAGCGAGAGAATGGGGCGTAGGGGACGTTGACGGGGAGGTTGGTGGTGGTGGAGGTGGTGGTTGTGGCGTCCGGTGGGCCCCATCCGTCGGGATTGAAAGGTACGGCTCCGATTTCTGATAAGGTGCGTTTGTCGCCGTTTTGACAGTGAAAACAGGGGTAGTGAGTAATTAAAATAATTAAAGAGGGGTATTATTGGAAAGAAACTAACTTAATTGCCTTCCTTAATCTCCCCAAAAAAAGTCATCTAGGTTCTATATTTAGGAACGGAGGGAGTAATTCACAATGTTCTGGCCTTTTCTAGGCCCCCTCTTTCTTCAGGCCCACGCCCCTTTCTTAACATTCCAAACTAAAATAAAATATAATAATGAACTAGTCAAATCGGGCTATTTATAAATTAATTAATAATTAATAATGTGCATCGTCAATGCTTTTTCTAAACTATTTTATGTAACTCATAGCCTAATATAACATACTCCTCCCTCCTAAATATAACATCTAATTGACTTTTTTGGAAAATCCTAAAAGCAAAATGAGTCAATTATAAATTTATTTACCTAATTTTTCCCCTTAAACTAGTTTATTTTACCTATAAACTAATGGATAATCTAATAATATATCAAATATGTCATCATTTGATAAAATATTTTGTAACTTTAACATCTTCAAAAAAAAGTCAACTAGATCTTATATTTAGGACTGAAGGGAGTATGATCTAATAATATACAAATGTTATGATTGAATGACTTATTTAAGATGCCTAATGTGTAAAAAAAAGTCAATTAGGTTCATGAACTCCATGTTATATCTTATTAATAAGGATATGAGCTGTTTCTGTCTTCCTCTCGAAGGAGAAAGTGAAACAAGATCAAGAACGAGAGCAAGAATTAACAAGATCAAGAACGCTATGAGAGAACAAGAGCGATCACGTAGCAGGGAACGAGAGCGATCACGTAGCAGGGAACGAGAACGGTCACGTAGCAGGGAGAGGTCCGTCAATTCATTGGTGGACAAAGGAGGTACTGAGGGGCTGAAGGATGGTAAAAGGGAAGAAGTGCAGTCTTCCAAAGATGATTTGCATGAAGCTGAGGGTAGTTCTAATGAACGATCTCTCATTCCACGAGTAGAAGATTTGATGACTAATGACAAAATGAAAGGGGGTGATGCTAAACCCATCCGTTCTTATAAAGAGGCTTGTACTAAGGTTGATGATAGGATGATTGATACGGATGAAGAAGATGAGGAATGGTGGAGGAATGAGGGGTGGAAGAAGGATATCACCGTTGATAGGTCCGGAAAAGTTCCTAATATCATTGTCTCAGAGGAGCTTCGCAAGAGGATGGCTAGGAGATGGAAGCGATCCCTATTTGTTTCGGTATTGGGAATGAATGTTCGAGAGGAGATTATGATACAGAAGCTTGAACAACTATGGGGTGACGTTGATACGATTGATATTGGCTCAGGGTTCTTCTTGGTTAATTGTAGGAGGGAAGAAACTTATGACTTGGCTTTAGCTGGAGGGCCATGGCTCATTTTTGATCATTATATTAGTGTTCAACCATGGAGATCAGACTTTAATCCAGAAGGGGAGAGAGTGTCAAAGATTGCTGCTTGGGTTCGCATTTCCCAATTACCGCTTGATTATTATAATAAGGGGATGTTATATGTAGTCGGAAATCAAATTGGTCAAGTGGTAAAATCGACAACACTACCTTGAGAAGAACTAAAGGTAGATTTGCTCGTATTTGTGTCATGCTTGATTTAACTAAGCCCTTGTTGCCGAGTATCATGATTAATGGAGTGGAAAAGAGGATTGAATATGAAGGCCTCCATTTGATTTGTTTTGCGTGTGGCAAGTACGGGCATGATAAGGATCATTGTATTGCTTCTAATATGATTATTGATCAAGATAGAAGTGATGGTAAGGAGCAGTCTCATGATGTGTTGCCGGAGAAAGGGGAAGAAGAGAAGCAATATGGTGATTGGATGGTGGTTCAACGGAGTTGGAAGGGGAGGTTTGGCGGACGACGTGAAGGGAAGATGCGTGGAATAAGGGGAGAAAGTGCAAATTCAGTTCCACAATTTAAGGGATCTCGTTATAATATTTTAAATGGGGTTGATCATGAAGATATTTCAAATAATGATGAGGAGGGCAATCATAATATTCCTGAAACGGTGGTAACAAATCATACGCACCTCAAGCCTAAAGTTTTTTTGAAAAAGTCAATAAATAAGGAAGTGAATGTGCCGAAGGTTATGGGTCAAAAGAAAGAGAATAAAGTTGTTCCTAATCCCATGGATGATTACGTGGCTATTAAAAATAGGATTGCAAAATTTGAGACTAATGTTGTCAATGAGAAGGCTGTGATTGTGGGGCCGAAAATGAAGCAACAAATGGAATCAAAGGCTGAAAAGACCCATGTTGTACAAGGAGAGGTGAAGGATACATCATTTGGGCCTTCGAAGTATGCTGATAATCCATTGGATCCAGGTTCGAAGAAGGGGCAAGGAGTTTTGGAAATTAGGGAGAATATTCTTTCTTTTGTGCAAGACAATATGATGGGCGTGGAAACTACGACTAAGTCGTTAGTTTGAAGAGTGCTAAAATCTTGAGTTGTTTGGTTCATTATTTTAAATAGTATTATTAATAATGATGAATTATTTGTTTTGGAATTCACGAGGAGCGGGGGGGGGAGAACGCTTACTCCGCTTCTTACAGAACTTAGACGTCAGTACAGTTTGAGTCTAATAGCTATCTTAGAACCAAGACAGAAGGGTGATAAGGCAGAACAAATGAGAAGAAGGCTTGGCTTTGATGAGGTAGCTATCATTGAGTCATTAGGTTTTAGTGGGGGTATTTGGGTTTTTTGGGAGAAGGAGGCTGAGTTCGAAGTTGTGGAGAAGCATGAGCAAGTGTTACATGGAATAATAAAAAGAGGCACTAGCAATGAGTGTGGTCTTTCTATTATTTATGGGAGTCCACAGGTACAAAGAAGACGTGAATTGTGGAGACAGTTGGAGAGGGTTGATAATTTTGGTGTAGCTAGGTGGTGCTTCTGTGGAGATTTCAATGCTACACTTAATTATGATGACCGGTTATCTAATGCAAGGAATGTTGCTCCTCCCGATAAATGGTTCAGAGAATGGGTGTCTGATTCTTGTTTGAAAGAGATACAAGCGGCAGGTCCAAAATTTACTTGGGCAAGGAAAGGATGTTATAGTAAAATTGACTGGGTGTTGATGAATGAGGAATGCTTGTTGAAGTTTCCGGAGGCAAGTGCTGTTCATTTACCCAAATTTAAATCTGATCACTGCCCTATTTTGTTGAGAATGGAAGGGGGAAGGGTAAAAATAAGGAGGAGGAAGGAGTTTAGATTTTTTGCCCCTTGGGTAACCCATGATGACTTTAATGAAGTTGTCAAAAGATCTTGGGTTGAGTCAAGAAATTGGCATGAGAATGTTATGTCAGTTGGAAGAGGTTTTAGCTCAGGAGGAGATTATGTGGCTTCAGAGATCTAGATGTAGCTGGTATAATGAAGGAGACAAAAATACGAGATATTTCTATTCTATGGCTAATAGTAGAAAGAAAAGAAATCGTATAGAGGCATTGAAAGGAGATGATGGAGAGTGGGAGTATGACCCAATGAAGATAAGGCAGATTGGGACAAGTTTTTTCACGTCATTATATATGGATGACAACGATGTGATGCCAAAAGTGAATTTCGGTTACCGGTTTCCTGAGTTATCGAAGGCAGATATTCAATCTATTGGAAGGAAGATAAGTTTGGAGGAGGTGAAGAGAGCCCTTTTTGCTATGGGGCCAATGAAGGCTCCAGGCCCAGATGGATTAAACCCCTTATTCTTCCAAAGCCAGTGGGAAACTTTAGGTATGTCTCTTTTATCTAAAGTTGATCTTATGTTTGAGAATAAGGAGGAGATTAGTAGTGTCAATGAAACTAATATTGTCTTGATTCCTAAGACTGATTATCCTGAAACTATACGGGATTTTAGACCAATTAGTTTGTGTAATGTTGTTTACAAGACTCTGACAAAGGTGATTGCTACCCGTTTGAGGAGAGTTATGCCGAAAATAATATCCCCAAATCAATGTAGTTTTGTTCCAGGGAGGCAAGGAACAGACAACATAATTGTTGCTCACGAGGTTATTCATTCCATGAGGAATAGAAAAGGGAAGAAGGGATTTATGACCATAAAGATTGACTTAGAAAAAGCATATGATCGTGTGAGATGGAATTTTGTGTTGAAGTGTCTAGATGAATTAAAGATTCCTTCTAATGTGATTAGAATTATTGAATGGTGTCTCAGCACGGCTAAGTTACAAGTTATGTGGGATGGTGAAAAGGGCGAAACTTTTTCTCCGTCAAGAGGGTTAAGGCAAGGAGATCCTTTATCTCCTTATCTCTTTGTCTTAATTATGGAAAAATTTGCTCATTTGATTCAGACTGAGGTGGAAGAGGATAATTGGAAACCTTTTAGGCTAAAGAAGAGTGGGACATGTATCTCTCACTTGTTCTTTGCCGATGATTTGATGTTGTTTGCTGAAGCAGATATGGACCAGGCAGCTATTATCAAGGCCTGTTTAGATGATTTTTGTGCAGCTTCAGGGGAGAAAGTCAATAACATGAAATCCAGGATATTTTTCTCCAAGAATGTTAATCACACCAGAGTTAATGAAATTAGTAATTTCATGGGGTTTAGCCCATGTGTTGATTTGGGGAGATACTTGGGTGTTCCGTTGATTCATCAGAAAGTTACGAGGCGATCTCAGGAGTATATTTTGGGGAAAATGGATAAGAAGTTGTCATCATGGAAGGCAAATACCCTGTCTAGTGCAGCTCGTCACACGTTTGGTTATTAATGGTACCAGGAAGGTATTGCTCTACCTTTTTTAGTTATGGAGGAATAAAAAATTGGATGGAATGGAATCTTAAGGCCCAATTTAAAGCGTATGATATTCCGTGGCAAATTGTATTTTCCCTAACTTGTCATCAATTATGGCTCGCAAGGAATAGCAAGATATTTAATGATGGAGAGGTAACAGCTAGAACTATTATTGCTAAAGTTAGAGCATGTGCCTCATGGAGTGGGGAGTGTATACCTCATGGGTTGAACCGTGGTAGGGATATTGATGGATGGGAAGCTCCTGGGAAAGGATATGTGAAGGTTAATGTGGATGGAGCATGTAACCCGGATGGAGGAGCATCGGCGTGTGCGGGGGTTATGAGGGACTATAAAGGAAAGGTGAGGGGAGGCTTCTTATTCAATATGGGAAGAGGAGACTGCTACGTAGCGGAGCGGTGGGCTATTCTCATGGGATTAAAGTGGAGCTGGGAGTTTGGTGTTAGACATCTCATACTTGAATCTGATTGTCTTGAACTTGTCCAAGATATTGAGCAATACCGTGAGATGGATGGGAATGGAACAAATGAGATGGAAGAGATTCTGTCTTTGTGTAGGCGTGCATGGGATGTCCAAATATTGTGGTGTAATCGAGAGAGGAATAGTGTTGCTGACTTGCTCGCAAGATATGCGATGACAGTGGGTGCTGGAGTTGTACAGTTTAAGGAAGTGCTTGCTCATGTTGCTGCTAAAGTTAGACAAGAGATGCCACATAATATGCTATGAGTTTAGTGCTTTATTGTATCAAAAAAAAATAAGGATATGAGAGATTGAGGTCCGGTCTATTTATATTAAAAGTAATAGTTGGTCTATTTAGTTAATTAGGTCTATCCCCCTCACCCAATTATCATTCTCTGTTTTAAATGATTTATTGATTAATAGGTTAAGGTGCAAAAATGACCCCAAAATTTTTCTCAAGGGATATATAGCATTTCAAACATTTTTTAGAGTAAAAAGTGATATGAGGTATCAAAAGGGGACGAAAGTGACCTTACAATTAAAGATCATTTAAAATATGTTTTGTCAACGTAGAGTGAAGATTTTAATCATTAAACTTTGGTTAATTTTTCTACCCTAATCCCTAAACTTTTCAACCAATGACTTTGATTCTTAAAATTTTAGTAGAATTTGGTCTTAGATCCTCAAATTTTTAAACAATTTTGGCCCTAATCCCGGAACATTAAAAAAATTGAAAAATTCCTAAGCGAAAAAAATTGAAAAACGAAGTGTTATAGATGGAACAAAATTAAGGGATTAAACCACCAATTTAAAGTTTTTGTATCTAAATCAAAACCACAAATTTTAAAGTCTAGGGTTTAAAACTAAAATTAAATGAAAGTTTGAAGCCCAAAATTTATATTGACTCTTATAATTAATATCTATTAAATACTTTTAAAAAAACATTTAAAAGCTATCACGTTAAATCATTTTTTTAGAAAAATGTTTATTCTTTAATCTTTATTAAAAATCAACTGAAACAAAATGAAAAATAAAGCCAACATAACCAATGGGTAGTTGGTTGAACTGGTTAGTGGGACTACAACTCGTAAGGATGAGAACGTGTGTTCGAATCCCGGGAAGCGCTCTCATTGAGAGAGAAGATAACCTTGCCTATGTGGGTAACACTCCTACCCCTCTAGTCCAAATTAAACCGGTCGGTAATTAAAAAAAAAAATATAACCCAACATAAAATGGTGCTCCATAAGTCGATAACCCCCTTCCATTCCCCTTGTCAAAGCAGCATAATGCACTTTTTTTTTTCAGAAGCATAATGCATTTTCAAAGTAATAGCATTGATAATAAGAAATTGATAGTTAAAAAGATTACGTCTTTAAGCCACCAAGGCACCAAACATGTTGACACCTTTGAATTTTAACACTCACAGCTAATTTAGTATTTTGATTTAACAAAATAAGCACAAGGCATATTTCAGATAAATATTTTTATTCATTGGCTTCGCAGGAACCCAGCAGAACATACATTCACTGTCATCATTTTAACCCACCAAATGTACAAGAAAACACAGAACCACATCTCATTAAGTTACAACCTTCACAAGAAGAAATGGAGGGGTTCTACATTTTTTCCACCATTTGCACTAACCAGTGGATCAATGACCTTCCTCCAACTTTTATAGTCAGCCGATGCTGTATCAGGCAACAAGAATCCATTCACATAGAAAAAAGGCGTTCCATACACCCCCCTTGAAGCAGCATACTGCATTTTCACACCAAACTCATTGTTATTTAGCAAAAGTCTTACAGTCAAGTAATGCTATTTTATTAATGAGATTGTATCAAGACAACGAATAAGTTCACTCTCTGTATAGAAACACAAAATTGAAATATATCTAAATGGAACTTGAAGGATAAATTTATTTTATCTCACCTTAAAAGACACCCTGGTTTGGAGATCAGTTTTCCGGTCATTGAAGGCATTCTTGATGGAATTATAATGGGATCTCCCAACAACTTCTGTCACAGACTTCACCACCTTCTTCTCAACGGCAGCCCTTGAGAGATTCTTGGTTTGAGCCCCATAGAATTTCTCCTGTTAAATGGCGTGCAATAAGTTTATGTGCAGATAAGTTATACTCTAGATATAAATTCATTTTATATCTTAAGGACTCTGGAGAGGACAAAAATCATTCTGACATCAACACAAACAATTGTTCCAATTAAAAACAGTGGTTGTTCTTATATCTCTACTTATAATTATATAAAAAGGAATATAGGTTATTATTGACAAATGCTGCAGCTAGAAAGTAGAGGCTATCAGGGGACTGCTGGCCTGCTAGATAAACCAAGAAAAAAGAGCAAAGAATGACAACTCTTATTGTTGTGGAATGGCTCAAATTGAAAAGAAATAAATAAAAACCATAGTCAAGACACAGATGTAACATGCTGAATCATGAAAGAAAAGAGAAACCACAAAGTACTTAAATAGACAGAAATACTAACCTGATTCTCGAAGAACCACTCCAGCATGGGAAATGTTGAAGATTTATTCAATGCATTTACAATGTGCAAAGCACGAGATGTAACAAAAGCATTGTCATGGTAACTGCAGTTATGAGAATAAAGGTATATTATTCCAGTGGCAACATAAGTCGCCACATTTTATTGGTTTGGCAATTGAATTAGTACCAACGATAAAATCCGTGATCAACCATACTTTGAGGTCATTCAAACAAACGACAGGTCAAACAAATGCAGCAACAAGATTACAGCACTACAGTTGGGCCATTGCAAGCCAATCTCATGATTAATCAGCTACAGCTAACCGAGAGAACTTTGAAAAGCCAAAAGATTCTATTGAATCCACCTCTAACATGCTAAAATTCTCAGATGATTTTTTCAAAAGAGGCAAAAAGACATAAGCTTCTTAAGCCAACAGTTCAAACAGGAGTAAAAGTACAATGCCAAATCCTTCAACTGCAGCCTAAAATAAACTAATAGTAAGACTCTATCAAATCCACCACTTACATGCTCAAATTCTCCACCTGCAGTGTTTACTAATTATTACTGCTAAGGGAATAGGGAAATCTCAGATAAGAGGCAGTTAAATTTCAAAATAATTGTCACTAGTTGAAAAGCAGTATTAACTAACAGTAGAGTAACCACATTTACTACTCAAAATCCTCTTTCTTAAATTTTATTTCTGGGATTTCCCATTTCTAGGAAATTCAAGTGTCATTTATTTATGTAAGGGAAAAAGATATACATAGGATTGAGAAAGAGTAAACACATGTTTTGAACTGATCGAAGATGAGCACTTTTTCCAAGTTACAGCTTCTACTTCACAACAATACCATATATAGTAAAAAAGATTGTTGTAGAAAAAACAAGTTGGAAGTTGAAGATGAATGAATATAAATTTAGAAGCTTGAAAAAGATTGAGGATGGAAGAGAACTGACGGGAGAGGGAGAAGATGAAGGAGGAAGGAAACGCGGGAGGAGTAGTGAGAGAGAGCATGTTTGAGAGGAGGCCAAGAGTGTCTGCTGTCAGGGCAGACAGGATCGAAGAAGGCTTCGATCAACACGGAATCAGCCTCATGCTTGTCCCCGTACAGGAAGCCGTCCAATCTGGCGGGAGGGATGTAATCGCCGCCCACCAAACTCAACATGCAAATCGTCACAACTACTACAACTGAGCATGATTGCCTCATACTCATATCTTTCTGAGATCTAAGGGATTATTGTGGATTCGGTGACCACCTCTTATGTTCTTGGATATGTACTAGTATATATAGGCGTTGTCACTTGAGTTGACCTTTTTGTTCCACTACACTCCTATACTACACTCCAATATGTCAACATCATCACGCCTGCACTCAAATACACGTCCTTTCACTGCAAAATTTACATACGATAGGATGTAGTCCTAGATTATTATACACACACTACTACTCCGGATCAACGGCTAAAACACACTTAGGAAAAAAAAAGATGTAAAAGTTAATTGAGTTTTTAAATTTAATATTTTCCTTTAATATTGCTCATATTCATTGTTTTATTTTTAAGAAAGAAAAATACATAAGTATTAATAAATATGAAAGAGGGTTAGAGGTAAAATAGGAAAAATTAAAACTCATTAAATGAAAAGAGAATATAAGATGAACTATTATATTTTGGACTAAAATCATTCAAATTTTGAGCTCTATATTAAGGAGTAGAGGGAGTATTTTTTAATGACTTTTTTAAAAAAAAATTAAAGATACAAAATCAATCATTCTAGCTAATAATTTCTTTCTTTTATTTATAAAAAAATAATTTATTCTTTTTTTAATCCGAACTTAACCCATAATTTCATGCACTTATAAATTGGTAAAGTAATATGATTTATGCCCTTAATATAAAAGTTAGGATTGACTCATTATTAAATGGAAGGGATTTTTTTATTATGTGTGTGTGTGTTTGCATGTGTATTCTAAATTAATTTGTCCATCGAAAAGATCAAAATATAATTTGTTTTTACACAAAAATTTCAAAGGTATTAGACAACAAATGTTATATTAATTGTTAAGCAGCCCAAACTTTTATAAAAGACCTGAGGTAGTTTACCATTTGGCAAAAAGAAAAGGAAAAAAATAATATGTCAAGGTGTGGAGTACTAATATAATCTTGATATGGTAATGTAATATTTATAGTTTATACGTTCTCATCATGGATTGGTAAGAATAATTTGTGACTGGAAATTCATGAAGGTGACACGTGAAAGTTGACATCTTTGAATAATTGTCTGTCCACAAACACTTCTATCATGCATCCTCCCTGATTACTGGCAAGGTACAGTCTCATCCACTTCCTCACTCAAAAAAAGCATGGAGTAAAAGTATTATCTTTTTCCTTAAATTAATGTTTGGCCCGTTAAAAAATTCTCTGTCATGCATTATTTGTATAATTTTATAATTCCAGGGTTTTTTTGTTAAAAAAAAGATTTCAGTGTTCTTCATTGACTTTTTCATAATTCCAAGTGAAGTGGGATAACGTGAACAATCATTTAGAGTTAATCTGAATAAGTTTAGAGATCATCTTCATTTTTTTTTGAACATGTAGAGATATCTTCAATAAGAGAATAAATCTCAGGTGAGAATTAACTTCAAGTAGATTCAATGTGGAAAAACATTTTAATTATTTGAAACTTATATAATTGCATTTTGCTTATTTTTTTATTTTAAACAGAAGCAAATGCATGATCAAAATCATTATGATTAAAATACATTACCCCTCCTCTCCTAAAGTAAGACTTATGTCACTAATTTGATTATAATTAGTTTATATGTGATGTTTTTTTCCAAAACACTCCAATTATATAACTTATATTCTATATTTAGCACTGGAGGGAGGAAGTTGTCATACATTTTATTTACTGTCATCCTTTTGTCAAACTAAAATGAAACTTGCATAAGCTGGCCAAAAAAATGAACAAACTTGCATATATAGCAAGATACCTGAAGTAACCAATTTCCCTACAAATCACACGCATCTTGATTAACATTTCTAATTTTCGATTTCTGTTATTGAAGGTTGCATGTGGTTCACAACCATAATGAAAATGTTTACACATAATCAATAGGATTTAACTTTGTTCACACACTTAACAAGTTATTATTTAAAGTAGTGTTATAATTGCCCCCAAAAAAATTTATGTTATAATTCTTGTAAACTACTGTGTCAAAGGTTCCAACGTCTCATATCCAATGCCATCGCATGGGAGGTGATGTGCCAGTTTGTCTGGAAAGTGGAAACACATAACTCAAATTATCTTAAGAAGTACCAAGTGCTTGTTTAGAACTGCTTATCATAATCATTTTCAGACACATAGAAACTCCTCTTATCTCGTAAATTGTACATCATAATTGAAGAAAAAAATGCTTTTGAAGGCTTCTACTGTGTTCTAAGCAAATCCTAAATTGAGAAAGCTAGCATAATTTGGTCACCAAAAGAATAATATACTCAATTTCATTTACAGTTACACCCATTTACAGACAAGATATGAATTGCTTGAGCATCCTATCTTCCAGACATAAGATTCATAAGAGCTGGATTTTGATAAAAGGAGCCAACATCCCAATCCTCAGTTGCGGAAGAAAGTGTCATAAGAGCAACAACAATAGATCTCATGCTTGGACGCAGCTGGGGATTGTCCTGCGTGCATGCTTTGGCAAGTTGGGCAATCTGCAAGCCAAGTATACATTGTAATGACTTCAACACAAAACCTTTTCCTTTTGAACCATTTCTGACATTTTATAATCTTATACATGAGTTAAAATCAAATGATGAGGGACCAAAATCTGTTTAACCATCAGATTTCAGGGACTAAGTTGTTAAAACGCTAAAAAACGGCCAACGAAGTTCTAGTCCCCACTTGGTGAGGGTGCTGGGGAAAGGAATATACTAGACAGTCTAACCCCTATTTTTTTGCTGGCTTATTCTAGTCTACAACCTCAGACCCCATGGTAAGCGAGCTTATTGTTAAGCCAAGTCAGCCCTTCTAAGTTGTTAAAACACTAAGATGGAGAAATCCTCTGAAGCTGGTATAAACTTGTGCCTAGCTTCAGAGAAACGTCAGCATCAGTGTTTAAAGTGTTTGTGTACTCTTAAGAAACGTACCTTGAAAACTGAATCCATAGAGTAGTCATCCCCAAGTCTTGGGTCCACCAATTTGCGAAGATCTTCCATTGGATTTGGCTGGTTAAGGACTCCATCAAACTGTATCAGTAGAAAAGAGAAAGATAAATGAATTTATTAGACCTCTAATATATTTGATAATGATACAAAGTTTGGAGTTTAGAAGGTTAAGATTGACCATAGATACGAGACCCTTTGAGTCTGTGATAGATTCATTTATCTTGATGATAGCTTCCTTAGCAGAAATAAGTTCATAGAGAACTACTCCAAAAGCGTAGACATCTATTTTAGGAGAAACATCCCCATATTGAGCGTATCTGTATATAAGAGCACGTAGATCATCAATCAAATCTAGTCACGCAAAAGGAAACTTTGATGGATACAAGGGTAGTATCGGTATTTTCTAGGTGATGGTTAAAAGATATAAAGGCTGTATAACAGTGGCCAGATTGTTAGAATGGGCGTGAAGAGTTTGGAGTGAGAATAGGGAGAGTTGGAAATTCCTCTCCTGGAATGCATTCCCATTTTTTTGTGTCTTAGTATTTTCTGTTTAGTTCATCTTCATCAGTACAATATTTCAGTTGTGTTTCCCATCAAACTTCTCTCCAAAATAAAGAATTAAACAAAAACAGTGCAATAACTGGAATGTAAAATCTATGATCCAAGTGAATCAATCACCAACAGCAAGATACGCATCAAAATCCAGAAAAAAGTGTTCATTAGTTGTCCTGGAAGCTTTTACAGAATAATGTATCAAACAATATGTGTCAAGAAAACTAGCAGCAGATCCTGACCATGAAACAGTAAATGTAGATTACAGTTTATTACCCTATGTTTGAACCAAAAATCAGTTTGCTCTCAGTTGTTTAAATTGTGTCATTTAGCCTTTGGGATCTGTCCAGTAACTAACAGAAATAATCATTTGTCCATCATTATGTTTTTGGCCAAAGTATCCACATCATCGAAAGTATTTTTTACTTTAACCTTTTGAACGATTAAATGGTATTCTGAGACTAAAAAATATTAGTGGAACAAACTTCCTACAATGGGCATAAGCTATAATTTGTTAGTCCATCACATGGTTGTTAAGTGATGGCAGAGCAAAGGATGGTCGACTGATGCATACTACATCAGAGCAAAGTACCACAAGAGCATAAGCTATAATCTGTTTGTGAAACCATTAAGGGAAATGGTTCATTCAGAAAAGAAATAATTATCATACTCTGGTGGCATATATCCAAATGTGCCCACAAGACGACCAGTGGGAAGTGTCCCACTACCAACTTCAGTCAATTTTGCCAATCCAAAATCTGCAACCTGTAAGCATAGATATTATTAGAGGATTTTGTACTATTTGTCTGATCCTATCATTTAATATTTTAAAAACACAATTAACCTTGCCACGGAAGTTTTTGTCAATCAATATATTAGCCGGCTTAATGTCACGATGGATATATACTGGCACTGTATGCTCATGAATATATTCAAGACCTCTTGCTGAATCCAGAGCAATTTGCACCCGGGTTGACCAAGGCAGTGGATCTCTACCTGGAAAAATATTACTATACTATTAAGTAATAAGCATCACTATACATTTGTCACAAAACAAGATCAAGTAACATGCAGATCTAACCTGAACCTCGGAGATGCTGACTTAAGTTTCCATTCTCAATGTATTCATATACAAGGAAAAGAGAGTCCTCAACACAATAACCAATCAAACGCACCTACATGGTCAATGAGAAGAATGATAGAACATCCGGCTATATATCATTAATTTTTATGTCACATTTTCCTCTTCATTAGATGATCACAAAACTTTGATAGAGTATATAGTACTCTTACACAAGTTATGGAAAAGAAACTTTACAGAGAAAAAGGATATTAATGGCATGAATACAAATCAATTTCACAAGTCATAAATTCCTATCAATGTATTATTTGAAATCTACCAAGCTACTAACCAAAGGTTTACCCCAAGAAAATGCTAGATTTCATTACTTAATCAGCCAACGAATGCATGTTGAAATCCCCCCTTACATGGCAAACAGTTCAATACATACAAGAGGTTTTAACAAATGCCTTAAGTTTGGGAGATATAGTACCAAATTAAGGTGATGAACATTTGTCAGGACTTTCAATTCAGCGAGAAATTCTTTTGTTGCCTGCATATCCATCTTCTTGATTGCGGCTTTCTGAACAGAAATCGTTAAAGAAAATAAGAGAATCAATCTTTAAAAGAACAAAAATGAACTACAACAAGTTTGAAAAACTATCATCAGAACAAATAAGAGCATTATCAAGTGTCATACGACCCTAACTTTCTGATTACGACAAATCTGTACTGTGGCACATTCAAAAGCGTGAAAGAAAGTAAATATTAGGAAATCATCTAATCTTTTGGTGAGTGTAATAACTCACATACAAGAAAAATGTCTATATATCATGCATTCAACTTATTTGATCGAATTCCTCTTCTAAAGTCTACACAAACAACATTGCACAAACATTTTGAATGATCTTTTGCCCCTTCCTCACTTATCTCTTTTAGCCTCATGATAACAAAAATTAGTCTTTTCCAACATAGAGAAAGAAATAATCAATTATATTGTCATCTAGGAGACTAAAGCTCTTTGATCTATCCCCTCATAATATAATGAAGCATCAATCATCTTTTACTGTCTAGATGAACATAATGAGACTCCATTATCAATCATGAATGAAACTATTTTTCAGGAATGATTGTGATTAAAACAGTACTTCATATGCGTTCACAAACCTCTCCTCTAAGCTCTGCATAGTAGACAGCACCGAAACCACCTTGACCAATCATGTTAGCCATATTGAAGTTGTTTGTGGCAGTAGCTAGTTCTTCATATGAAAACTCCACTGATTTGTCCACTGTAATATTAGTCATGCCAGCAATAGAAGAAACAGGACCACCAGACACTGAAGTTCCATATTCATCATTGCCGGTGGTTGTATCTGAAACGAGATCCATCAAAGTGACATTTTACACGAAAATCAGCTATGTAAAAATTTTGTTAAAAGCTAAAAAGCAGATCATAATGGTTTTTTATGAGGTGTGCTAAAAACGATGCCTTGTGCAACCAGCATACCAAGTAAGTCAGTCATACAGGATATTAATTAAATGGTTATGTGAGATAATTTCTATGATCTCACAATCAGGTAAAATCATTTTTGCTGCAAACACCTATGAGAGGAAATTTAAGGAAGATGTAAAAAAGGGAAAGCCACTTTCTGATGATCAGAGCAATGACCTCGACACTCCTACTGTTAAGGAAACAGAAAAGAAGAACAAGAGTTTCCATAGGCCTTGCCTAGGAGAGGGACCCACTGGGGACTGTGAGAATTACTTTTTAACATATTGGTGTTTGTTAGAGTTTCTTGGTAGAAGCAGGTCATATTTTGTATTTTGAGTGTGGTGAGGAGAGACTGGCCTCTTGAATGCCAGTAATTATGTTCAATGCTTGATTGTTCTGTAACTCCAGTATTTGTTTCTGTTCTTTATGATTTTTTGGTGTAACAACATAAGAGAGTTTTGGCTAGAATCAGCGGAGTTAATTGTAGCAGTGGCTCAGTATTTTGAAGTATTAATATCAAAATATACGGTCTCCCTCATTAATTGATTCTGCTCTCTTTTATTCTTGCATCACATTTTCAAGCAGGCTAGCATTGCATTCTCACTGTAAAGAGTTCTACTTTTAAGGAAAAAGAAGAAACATTGTTGATGCTGGCAGGAATGAGGAGACGAAGTAATAATCAATCATAAAGATCAATTGAGTTATGGATGGTTGGTTGAGATCATTTGAGTTGGATTTTACTTTATTAACGGAGAGCTGTTCGGTCAGGTAGATTTTGCAGTACTGTATTTATAAACCACGTAAAAAGCAAAAGTGGGGGGAAGAGAAACAGAGAACTGGAAGATATAAAACAAGAGTGAGCTTTACCCCTCCTATCCTGAGAAGTGAGACCTTGGGACAGTACTTTAACCTTGCTAGTCTTCTTCTTTTTAAAGTAGCCAAAATATATACCAACTGCCAATAGCAGAAGCCCTGCTACTACTCCAATGCATATTCCAACTATAGCCCCAGTAGAAAGACCTGTTAGCATAAAAGGGAATTTATCACCTCAAAGAAGGATCCACTTTTATAATTTTAGCAGATTCTGACCACTAGTATAGGATACATGTCCAAGTACACATAGAACATAATCATATAACCAATTTCGTGAGAAGAGCCAAAGTCAAACCTCCAGCCTTTCTGTGGAAAAGGAAAAGATAGCCATTAACATTAGTCAATATGTTGGAGAATGAACAAAATGATACAACCATGTATGCAGAGATCAGCTAGTATGCATGGTAAAATTAATAAAATTTACCTTATATGAAGCGGCACATAAGTACCATTTTGATCTGGAAAATGAAAATAAAAAAGTGAGAAACTTATATTAACATTAGAGTACCAAGCATGAAGGTTGCTAATTATAAAGATATTCAAATTCCTTTTTAAGCCTAAAACACATATAACAGAAATAGAAAAGTCAGTACTGGAAGATACTCCAAGAACTGGCACATAAAACCTTCACACCTGTTGTCAAAACATCAGTTATTATTTTTTTCAGTACGGATAGGGGGTATTGTATGAGTCAACATTCAAGACCAATATAAAAAGTAAAAAAAAAAACAATTTTGTCCTTGGATAATATATCTCTTAACACTTGGTTATTGGACCAAAGTTATTTACTCAAAGTTTGTAATTCTCTAGATACTAGTCTATCACTGAACAAAATACTATATTCATTTCAATTCAACAAATTAACTTAATATAAATGTTTAGCGAGCTACCAACTTTGGAAGAAAATATGTTGCTAGTAACAAACTAGAAAGAGTAAATTGCAAGGACGTATAGTTTAAAATAACACACCATGTTTTACATGCATGACAAACACCAGACCACCTTCCTTCCAACAACAAAATTTAGCTACATTCCAGGATAACATATAACGATAAATGAGTAGTTTTTCCCTTTCCGTGATCAAATAATTAGGGAGATCATTAAATGGGGCATCCATTCTATATGTACTTCCAACTAACTTAAACTTCAGCTATCAACAATTCAACTCCCTTAGGTCTGCTAAATTCGAAAAAAATAAATCACTTTGACAGCCTAGTACAGAAAGAGAGGATGTTAACATATCCTTTGCGCCCTTGAGTAAATTAAATTAGTTCCTTTTTGTTAACATCACCCGAAATTTCCAAAAACCAATGTTACCTTTGCCCGGAAGAAAAACCAGACCACTTCCTTGGTTGAAATTCACAGAAGGATTATATCTCTGAAGCAGTCCAGTGTCATTAAAACCAACCTCACTTGCCACTGACTGCAAGGTCTCCCCAGGCAAAAGAGGATAAGTGATGAACAATCCATATACCAAGGACACATCTCTATTCCCACAAGAGCAATTAACAGTGACATTCAAAGTTGCAGTGTCAGGAATATTATCAGCAGCATAGCTATTAAACTTCTGCAACCACTCAACGGTGGTCAAATTGGCAAAGTCTGTGCTAGCAATCTTGTCATATGTGTCACCTGTGACAACATCATACTGAAACATGTGGCCTAAAAATTGACCATTGATGCAGTCACAAGGGAAGGGAATGTTGATCCTTATGGATGCTGAGAGGCTGTCTTTGTTGGGTATTTTGTCTTTGTTGTAGCTGACAATATCATCTGGGGTGGACACAAGCTTGGAAGTCATGAGCTTGGAAATGAAAGTAAGGTTGGTACCATTCTTGACATAGTATGAAGCAAGAGCCGTGTCACAAGACTCGCTACACTGTGATTTGGAGCTCACAAAAATTGAAGCCAGCATGAAGATGAGGAGAAGAAACAGAAACCCAAATCTGGGTTCCATGTGGGAGGAGCGAAAAGGAAGAAAGTTGTGATTTTTTTTATGTTTTGAAGATGCAGATATGATGAAATGGAGATAGTTTGAAAGGGGGTATTGTTTTGGTGGACCGTTGACTTGGGAAAAGCTGATCTCGGAAAGGAGAGAGAAAGTAGAGGTGTAAATATTAATTATGTGGAGGCTGTTTTAGTGTTGAAGTAATCCGCCGCATGTTGAGAATGGAGTGAAGAGTTAATTAAAATAATGAATATTTGGGTGTAATAAACAAATAATCATTGGTCTAGAAGCTCAAGTTGAAGAGGGTATTGGTATGTGTGTAAGTTGTGGTAGATGTATGTTTAAGGTTTCCGCAGTGGATTCCCGCGTTTTCTCCGTCAATGGCAGGCGCCAACATTCATTCAATTTTTTTTTTTTTATCAGAAACGTTCATTCAATTAATGGAGGAATAATGAGTCTAACTTTATCGGTAACGTAATGCTTACCTAGTTCCTCTACATCAAAATGTACCTCTGCAAAATTGATGCTGTTAGAATAACTGGTCAAAAGAATGACCAAGATTGATATTGATACTGTTAGAATAACTGGTCAAAAGACTGACCAAGGTCTCCCATACCTTGAACCGGTAATTACTACTCCCTCATTTCCTTGGAGTTACTACTTCAGTTTTTTTTTTTTTAGAATCTTAACCAAGCAAAGTGAACCATTCAATAATAACATGTTTACTATATTATTGGATTATATGTTAACTTGTAAGTAAACCAACTTAAGTATTTTAGAGAAACAATTTAGAAAACTCAATTTTTAATTACCTTATTTAGCTTTATCAAGATTCTTTAAAAAAAAAAGTTAACTAACTCTTGCATATTAATTACAGTTGACTTTTTTTACGTGTCAATCTCATGTTTACTTAATGTGCTTGATTTTATCCAAAACTAATTTATTTATCTTATAAATTAATATATAATCAAAGTGTAACAATATTATGTCAAGGTTGATGTTAACTTAACATTCTTGATTAAATTACCACTGATTACGTTACTTTTGTATTTGACAGTTGTTGATGTTACCTTAACATACTTGATTAAATATTTTAATCTTATGAATTAATATATTATGTAGTATTTTTTATATTGATCATATATATATATATATATATATATATATATATATATATATATATATATATTATTTTGTAACAATGAAGTTGACTCATTTAGTGATTTATATTGAAAATTATCCACCATAAAAATCCATTTCATAAATATAATTAACATTAACAATTTGTGGAAAATGTTAGCAATTAGGGCACAAGACTAACTGGGTTACGGATACGGTATTATATTAAAATTTAAATAAACCCCACATCTAGGATCGTAGGGACTGGGGAAGATAAAGAGGAAAATGAGGGAAATAAAAGGGAAGGTGCAAAGAACTAAACCTTGCACATTATTAAAAATTAGATGGTATGGTGTACAACTGTTTCCCAAATCAAGTCTAAAATATCATACTCTACATGCCCATATTATAAGTGGTGAAGCAGGGAAGGGAATGGCAAAGAGGCTACAGCAAAACCTTACACTACATTTTATTCAAAATTAGATAGCAATCTTCCCTGCCCATACTCTCTACTCAGGCGGATTTGCCCAACTGGGTGCGAATTTGTTTGGCAGCAGTAACCATATTAGTGAGAGCAGGCTTAACCTCAGTGTATTTGCGTGTCTTGAGACCACAATCTGGGTTGACCCACAGAACGTGGCTCTCAAGAACTGCAAGCATCTTACTGATTCGGTCCGCGATCTCCTCTGTGGGCGGGATCCTTGGAGAGTGGATATCATAAACTCCCGGACCGATACCGGCACCGTATTTAACTCCCTCTCGGAACACAGAGAGCAGTTTTTCATCTGATCTGGAATTCTCAATGGTGATCACATCAGCATCCATGTCTATAATAGAGTGGATGATATCATTGAAGTTTGAGTAGCACATGTGAGTGTGTATCTGGCCAACAAAACATATCAATTAAAAAGCTTCCAGCCAAATGAAAATCCAATTTATACTGCATTTCATTAAGCAGTCAACTTCTCACCCTCCCCCTTTTCAAAATTTTACACTACTACTAGGACCATCCTAACCAAATTAAG
Source organism: Mimosa pudica (assembly GCA_029929735.1). Taxonomy (NCBI): domain Eukaryota; kingdom Viridiplantae; phylum Streptophyta; class Magnoliopsida; order Fabales; family Fabaceae; genus Mimosa; species Mimosa pudica. The sequence goes on along the minus strand of JAKELP010000040.1, from coordinate 504,008 downwards.
GTTCATTCCTAGCATGCTTATGACTTACCATTAATAAACCAATATATAACATAAATATTAAGTCATAAATAGTACAATTTACAGGGAACCATATTATAATGCAAGAAAAGCCTAGAGTGAAGTAAATTTGTAAGGACAAGAGCTAGAGAAGCAAAATTGAACCTGGGTACTATCCTGAACGCCAACGTTTGTAATCCTAAATGAGTGAACAGCCCAATTTAGATAGAATGCCTCTTCAGACTTCCTTAGAGGCAAGCCTTCTCTCAGAGCAGCCTCATCAATCTGGATGACAGTAATACCAGCTTTCTCAAGGTCCTCAACCTCTTCCTTAATAGCCAAAGCAATTTGGTAGCAGGTCTCATGTCTAATAGCAATCAGAATAAGTCAGACATAAGTGAATATTCTATGGAACCATTTCTTCAAATTCAAAGGGCATTTTTTCATACCTGGGTTGGTCATCTCTTACAAAAGACCAGTTCAGAATTGTAACAGGGCCGGTAAGCATTCCCTTCATAGGCCGTTTAGTCATACTTTGAGCCATTGAAGACCAGAAGACAGTCATAGGCTTGGGACGGCTCACGTCACCATAGATAATGGGTGGCTTAACACAGCGAGATCCATAGGATTGCACCCATCCATTGGCAGTGAAAGCAAAACCAGATAATTGTTCTCCAAAGTACTCAACCATATCATTCCTCTAGATGGACAGAACTTTCGAAAGTGAGTATTTGTGCCAAATTTCACACTAAAATTCAATAGACGATACAAATCTGCTTCTCACCTCAGGCTCTCCATGCACCAAGACATCAATATCCAGTTCTTCTTGCAGCTTGACAACTTTGTTGATTTCCTCCTTAATAAAACTGATATACTCTTCCTCAGATATTCTAAAAGAAAAAATGGTTTATAAGGTTATAATATTTAATGCCAAGAAATTCTCAAATTCAGAAGGGTAAAGCAGATGAAAAGCTAGAAAAAGCTCACTTGTTAGCCTTAAACTCACGGCGGATCCTTCTAAGATCTGCATGCTGAGGGAAAGAACCAATAGTGGTAGTCGGAAGGACAGGAAGATTAAGTTTCTTCTGTTGAGCATCCAACCTTGCACTCACATTTGTGGCCCTCCGGTGATCAGAACCCTTCAAAGCAGCAGCCTAAGCAACAAAATGATAAACAATTTAGGAATACATTTTCAAGATATGAGTCCTGGAAAACAGTAATAGACGAATTCATGATCTCATGAATGCTTACAGCCTTTTGGACAGCCTCATGTGTCACCCTTGGGGAGGACTTCCTTGAACCCAAAGCAGCAGCGTTAGCTGAGAAGAAAGCCTGCATAATTACACACAGTAAGAAGCTGAAATATAACCCTGCTAAACTAATGACATAATCAATACTAAGAGGAAAGTTACTTAAAATTTTATAACATTATACCGTGTCAAAATAAAAGAATATCATGCCCCACCCCAGGGGAATTGAACAAAAAGACCTTCTTTGAAATGCAAGAACTTTTTCATTTTCTGGTTAAAAAAATTCAGAAACTTTAGCTGGAGAGCAATAAAACTCCAAGAAGTCAGAACCTTAGTCCTGGCAAAGAAATTGTACCTCATCCTTTTGTCCAGACAAAGCCTTGGCCAAGGCATTTACTTCAACCACTTTTTGTGCTGCAAATGCAAGCCAAGACTTAATCTCTTGGTCCAACTTTGTTTCATTCACCAAATCAACCGCAGTGTGAAGAAGAGAACAAGATGTAGAAACCACTACACGGTCTGCAGAAAATGACAGCACACATTTTAGCTTCAAATGACATAGTACTCAACAACCAATGCAAATATGCAAATAATAATAAATACCATTTCCAACAATGCCCTCAATAGCCTGCAAAGAACTAAGAGAAGTTGCAAGATTGTTGGCCCATATATTCCTGCCATCAACTACACCAGCAAAAAGCAATTTCCCAGCTGGAAATCCTTCCTTGATCAAATTGAGGGTCTTTGCTCCACGAACAAGGTCAAAACCATATGCAGTAACACCCTTCAAAGAGGTAAGTGTTTTGTATGCTTCAGCAGTGACATCAGCAAAGTATGTTTCTATCAGGACATTTAGACCAGATAAAGATGATTCCAACTCTGCATAGGCATGGGTAAATGCTTGCAGCTGGTGAGCATCAAGATCCTTCACAAGGGTGGGTTCATCAAATTGGATCCAAGTAGCACCAGCTGCCTTCAGTTCAGCCACAACCTCCCTTCAATAAGTGCAAAGGAAAAATCAGCAATTTTCATGTATAATTCAATTGCCATTAAAATTAAGAAGAGGATAAAGTCATACTTGTAGACTGGAATGATCTTATTGATAAGGGAAAGAAGAGAAAATGATCTATCGACGCCCTTTGCTGGTTTTGACAGCAACAGGAAGGACACAGGCCCAACAAGCACTGGTATGGTATCAATTCCTAGCTGCACAGTAGCAAGTACAAAGTGAAACAAATGATTATTAAAAAATAATCAATTTCTTTTATTAACAACCTAAAACTACTTTTCTAAAAAGCACAGTATAAATAAACAGGGGATGAAAGGCAAATATTCCATGGCTAGCATTTCTTTAGCATGACAACTAGCTCTTTAATTTCAAACTACCGTAAAATAGATTTCAATCCTTCATGTGATGCATGGGGTGCAACAAAAATTAACAGAAATTAAATGTCAAAGAAGTACACACTTGATATTATTGATTAAAAATAATCAATTATTGTCTAATTATAAACAAATTTAAAAGAAGTCTTTTAGTTTTTCCCCTTCTCTATAGTACCATCATCTTAAATAAAGTTGAATAACTCTACCACATTCATTTTATACAATCCATTCAAATAAGAAAACAGTAATTTAAGCAAAATATCATTGTCAACCACCTGAAGCATGACTACTAACTCTAATTATAAGAAAAATACATTGATCGCTTGAAGTAAAAAATCAGTGAACCTACAGCTTTAGCCTCTTTGTATTCGTTCACTGCCTTGTGGGATGCATAGGAGAATGTAACATCAGGACCCAATTCAGGGACAATGTAGTGGCTGCACCATAAGTAGTTATAGTCACATAATAGTCCTCACAGGAAAAAAAAATAACATTTGAATATTCACTGTGGATTATAATAATTAGATAAAGAATTCAAGTATAAAATAAGTGGATCTGGAAGGCATATCCTCTATACTTGACACAACGAAAGAAATAACATTCTTAATCTTGTATTATATAAGCCATAATTATTTTAAATTTCCACAATAAGTAACTGAATTTAACTTAATATAAAAAACCCATAACATTTTCAATTTAACTTAATCAAATTAACTGAAAGCATTGAAATACAGACACCAAAATGGAAGCCCCAAAACACCACCTATGATTGATATTAAAGACAATGGGTACGGAGGATCATTGACTTACTAGTTGGTGTCAAACCACTTGGTCATTTCCATGGTAGGTACAACGGCATTCCCTCGTGCCATGGAGAAGTAAATATCAAAGCCTATTTCACCACCATTCCAATTATATCTAGGAGGAACAGCCCCAAGCATGGTGGTGGTGTCCAAAACTTGATCATAGTATGAGAAAGTGTTGCTTGGAATGTGCTTGATTCCAGCATCAGCCATCTGCTTCCAGATGGCCACCCTAAGGTCTGCAGCAACTTTTTGCAGTTCCTCAGCACTACTCTTTCCATCCCAAAATGATTCCAAGGCAAACTTCAGTTCTCTCTTGGGTCCCATGCGGGGATAACCAACAATGTGAGAAGCCATTGCTCTGTTATGGTAAATGAACAATTCGAATACATAAGCCAACTCAAACATGCTAAAGAATGACTTATTTTACAAATCCAATTGACTTATTTTTTATCAAAAATCTTTGTAAAGACAACACAAAAAACCAATCATTACAAGAAAATGATCGTGGAATAAACCCATGAAAAATAAGCGACTTAATGCTTCCAAATGCAACACCATAAGTCATAAGTATACCAAAAAGACCAAAGTAACGAAACAAGGGGAAGTAATGAGCTTGTTCTAGTTTTTCTTCTCATATAAAATACAAGGAGACAAATTATCAAACAAGAAAAAAAAATAGACATAAAACTTAAGAATATAGTGAAGGACAGTGGGCCTCATATAGATATACTAGAGCTTTGAGGTTGGGATATAAAAGCAGTATAAGAAGTTGTGAAAGAAGCAAACTTGTTTTATTTATCCAAAAGAGGAATCCAACAAACTGAACAGATTCAACGAATACAGACAAGCCTAACACGCTATCCAAACTCAACTTCGAAAGATATGAGTTGGGATATGACTTCAGTCAACTGGGTTATTAGTCCAAATTCAAAAGTAGACATACCCACTTATGACACAAGGGTATTCATAAGCTAAGATTGGTAATCAAGAGAGAAGAGCTGCAAAAATGTCACCTTTATCAACTACTCAAGTAATTTTCAGACGCAAGACTAGGAAACAATTTGCAGAATCAGATTTGCAAGAGAAAAGAGACAAATCGCATATACAATAAAACCCCACTAAACGGTACAGACATAGATTTGAAGCAGGAAATTGAAAAATTGAGGGAATAAGAAGAAGTAGGAGGAGGAAGGATATAATACCCAAAAGTGGCTCGAACTGAGAAACGACGAAGAGAGTGACGGTGGGCAGAGAAAGAGAAAGAATGAGAGAGTGAGGAAAGTGAGAGAGTGAAGGGCGCAAATGAGTGAAGCAACACAATGCTCATTTATAATACTGATATGATAATCTTCTTTCTGCTTCCTTCTCTCTCTCCCCCCCCTCACTTCCCCTTCACTCTCTATTTCTAATACTATATCTATTTATTCTCAATTCTAATTCTAATTTGCCATAACAATATCATAATCGTATTTTGTGATTAATTTTCTCACCTCCTCCTCTCTTTTTTCTTCACTCTTCTTTTGTTGTTTGGGTGCAACCTTTAAAGTGTATTCCTATTAACCACCTTTTTTTATAAGAAAGGTGTATTAATTACCTGAAGTATTTGTTCCCTTCTTCTTACTTATTAGTATCTGTCAATTATCCAAAGTGTATTTTTATTCCATTTAAGTTAACTTCTCTAATGGAAAATGCTGAATGTATGAATGAATTCAAAATGAAAATGGTGATGGAATGAATTCAAAATGCTAATTGGGATATATTAAAATGTTGACTTCTTATTATTAAATTTAAAAATATTACAAATAAGAAGATAAATAAAACACTTATGTTCGTTAAGCATTTTAAGTTTGCCCAATAAACATTTTCCGTTGGATCAAATAAAGGTGTCTATTTAAGACTAAAAAGTAAAAAACACGCTTTTCAAAATTAAGTAAAACACTTTTCCAAAATATGTGTATAGTATTTAATGAAATTATTTATATAATATCTTTAACACGTAAGAGACCAGACTTTAAGGGTTACAGGTCAGACTTTGTTAAAATAGATCTTGTCTACGTACATAATAAGACCAACAAATAAGCATTGATCTAATCTATTTAATAAATTGGTCAAGTCAGATTAGGCTGTAGGCCATCTATTTAAGATTGGACCTTTTTTCGCCCTTACTGAATCCCTCATCCATAGTGAAGTAACTACATATTATAACTCTGATAAAGAAAAACTACATACAATAATCGAGGAGTAGACAATTTTTTCTAGTGTGTTTACTGAAGAACAAGAGAAAAGATATGATTAACATTCTTGAGAATAAGAAATCAAGACCATAAATACCATCTTGTTTATTTTTTTTTTCAATCATTTGACTTGTTACCAAGTTTCAAAATTTTGGAGTGGACATCCAAACCGGTTGAGTTATTAGTTCAAGAGTTATTGATTCAAACGTGGTTAAATCAGCTTAACCAGGAAATGATAAAATAATACTCCCTTCGGTCCTAAATATAGGACCTAATTAATTTTTTGGAAAATAATAATAGAGCAAAATAAGTCAATTATAAATTGATTTACTTTATTTTTCTTTTAAACTAGTTCATTTGGTCTATAACCTAATGGATAATTAAAAAATATATCAAATAGTACGTCATAATTTAATAACGTATTTTATAACTTTAATCTCCTCGAAAAAGAAAAAGAAAGTAGGGGAGTAGTATTTAATTGTGAAGTGTGCGTTTTGGGGAGAAAAAGGAAGAGGCTAAAGCAGAGGCCAAGAAGAGGAAGGCGGGGGCGGCAACACACATTGATACAGCACACCAAAGCGCTCACCAATTTCTGATTCATACTCCTATCTCTTCTTCTCTAATCAGTTTGAAAGGCAGAAAAAGGCAAGAGATGTAGGTAGTTCTGAAGGAGATGAAACTGCCAGCATCACATGTTCTGAACTTGACCTGAGCCGATGCCTCTTTTTTATGGGGTATGATCAAAATCTTTGTTTAAATGCAATTCACTCTCATAATGTAACCATGTATATAATTTTGTTCCCAATTTCTTTCATTCTAGCACAACTGAATTACACATGCCTAATTTTTCACTTGCACATTTTTTTTTAACTTGAATGTGCCCAATGTGGATGATTGTTTTACAGAATATTTGCCATCTTAAAATCTTTGAAATCCATGGATGCATTCTTCCCATATGTAAAACTTTTATTAATTTGTCTGATGAAGAAAATTTCGTTTTTAGTAGTTAGTTGTGTTTGAACTTCTTGTTCAGATATAAGTTGACAGTAAAAGACAGTGTTTTCTTGGAATCATCATGAGATAATTAACTGTTTTGTTGATGGGGATATTCGTGTGCTGACATTATGATTCATGAAGTTGCCATAGCTAAAAAACTCCACTTTGACCATTTCCTGGGAAAATCTTCAACTGAGCCAATATGATATCCTTTAATCACTTCTACAAGATAACTTTCAACTGATTGTTCTAAGGGTTCAACATCTTTATGCAGCTATGTACATGGATCACCTCTACTTGAAAGTTCTAGTGCTTTCGAGTCCCAGGAATTAGCAGAAAGGAGATCAGCAGCTCTTGGCAAGATATTGATGCTAGACCTTTATAATCTCAACCATCTTTCTCCCTTTTCTCATTCTAATCTGATATGCTTTTAATCTTCACCAAACGTTCATCTTATGAAGCGCAAAATCAAATTGAGGTTTCCCTCACACAAGCCTTTGAGTCTCTTGAACCAACGTTAAGGCCACCATTGTCATTAGCTATCCCCAATCCTCATGACTACTTGCAGCTTAATCGGGCAATCCTATACGGTGTTTTGTGCGAACCACATTTTGCCAAAACCCATATTAAGCACTTGCATGCTATTGTTTCTGATGGCTATGCATTTTTTGTTAGTTTACTTGTCAAGGTTGTTCACCATTTGTACCCAAAGCTTGTTGTATCAGTGAAAAGTCAGTTGATTTGGGTTACCAAGGAGATGGTTGATGTGTTGGCAGTGGGTTTTGATGCTTTGTTGGTGTCCCTTTTGAGGCAAATTGTTGAAGGAGATTTTAGTGATGGCAATATGTGGCTGTGTTCTGAGTTAGCCAATGTCTTTCTTGATAAGTGGGATTGTATAAAAGAAGAGGAGCCACTAGTTTTGTCTAGTGCATTGTATGTTTATCTTCGCCTGTTGGCTGATCATTGTAGGTCGCCAAATTATGAGAAGTTAGGGACTTTGAGGCGATTGGAGATTGATTTATGCATCAAAATAGTGAGGGAAGAGTTTCATTTTTGTATGAGGATTGGGAGGGATGTTGTTTGGTTACTGCAAAATTTGTTTCATGTTCCTGAATTTAGAGCTGTATGGAAGGATTTGGTAATGAATCCATCCCAGTTCAAGACCGCAGGATTTACAGATATCTCACAGCTTTATTCCACAAGGACTTCAAGCAGGTATTTCTTACTTCGGATCACTCCCGAGATGGAGTCCTGCCTTCGGTTTTTGCTAACTCATGTGAAGTTGGGACAGCAAAAGCGCCACCAGATGTGGTTTACTAGGAAGTTTCTCAGTGAGCCAAGTAGAGAAACTGTTATAGTTGATATAGTTCGATTTATATGTTGTGCACACCACCCACCAAATGAGATCATTCACTCTGATATTACCCAAAGATGGGCTATTATTGGTTGGCTTCTAAAATCTTGCAGGAAAAGCCATGTTGAGGCCAATGTGAAGCTTGCCTTGTTCTATGATTGGCTTTTCTTCAATGAAAGTGTGGATAACATCATGAACATAGAACCCGCAATGCTATTAATGGTGCACTCTATCCCCAAATACATTGAAATGACCCACACTCTTGTTGAGTTCTTGTTACTTCTCGTGGACAATTATGATGTAGAACGTAAAGATATCATAATTAAAGGTGTGTCATCAGCTTTCCGGGCACTCATCCAAAAAGGTGTGATCCACTCAATTGATGTTTTGACTTCGTGTCCTACACTTTCCCCTCTACTAAAAGAAGGCCTAGGAAGATTGTTGGTAAATAAGTAAAAATGATGCAGAAGCATGGGGGAATCTTGTAAACATATCCGCAATTGAATAGTAAGGTTGTATTCTTGTTAAATTGAATAGGAAGTTTTGCCGCAATTGTGCTCTCAGGAATTGATTTATTTTCTGTTTCTGGTACCATGTCAGGTGTGATGCATACGAGTATATATTTAAGTTGTAGCCTTGTAGGCATTGTTGTCAAACTCGCGAGTTGACTCTCCATTTTTACCGTTTTTATGACACTACCTAAACAAAACGTGTCACGAGTCACCTAAATTTTCAGTCTTTGAAAATTCGGTAGAAACTTACGTGTTTACATTGTGAATTCACCGTTTTTACGTTTCTACCTTACAGAAATTGTATTAACTTACTATTAAACTCATTTTAATTATTTTTAATTGTCAAAATTCAATGAATTTAAATATGAATTTATAGAAATTTATCTATTGAGATTGATATAAAATGAATATTGATATATTTAAATCTACTATCTGTATTTAAAATAAATTTAAGTCAATTTATTATTATTTTTTGTATTAATTATTTGATTATATAAAAGAAATACATATTTTTTTATAAATGTAAACTCTTACGAATTTACGATACGAGTCTACTGATCCGACTTTACCTTATCTCCACGAGTTTACTTAAACTCATGAGTTTGACAACCTTGCTTGTAGGTATAAGGATTTTTTTGGGTCCACGTCACATGTAAACTGCACGTTGTTTGAATTTTGCTGTATTTTAAGAATATCCAATTCCAATTGAAATTGAACAGCATAATTAAGGTAGAAAGAGGATCAGCATATGGGAAAATGTCATTTAAATCCCTCTGAATATACAAAAGGACAATTCAGGAACTCAAACTTCCAAAAGGACCATGAAGGAACTAGGACCTAGTTGACATTTTAAAATTGTGTGAAACGACAAAATTGCGCTAATCATAAAACTGAAATTACTAACCACCCTATTGAAATGGTGGGTGTAAGAGTGGTTAGTAATTTCTGTTTTATGATTAGGGCAATTTTGTCTTTTCACACAATTTTAAAATGTCAACTAGGTCCTAGTTCCTTCATGGTCCTTTTGGAAGTTTGAGTTCCTGAATTGTCCTTTTGTATATTTGGAGGGATTAAAATGGCATTTTCCCGCAGCATATTGTTTGAAAATAAGCATAAATTAAGCAGTCAAGCTTTTTTTTGGTAAAAAGAATTAATCAAGATTTTTTTGGTAAAACAATGTTTTTGTGCCTAGTACTCTTTTGATAAAAGTGTTTTAGTAAAATTGCACCTTTACTCTTTCTTTAAAAAAATAGATTATGTACTTTATAAGACAAAATTAAATCTCTCTCACATATTTATCTTATAAAATATAAAATCACTTAAATAAGCATATATCAACATCCACTAAGTCGATTTCGTTGGATATACATTCACCAACTTGGTTGCTAATTAATTGATAATGATGTATTCCTAACAGATAGTTTGGAAAAAAAGTTATGTGTTTGTAAATTCTTCTGTATGTTGCAGATATGGAGGTGGAATTAATTCTTTTTCATCGAATCACTGTTTCATTTGTTTTGTTCATTGGATGAATATAAAGACAATCACCTTCTACGCGATTTCCAAGTTGAGAGATACATTTGTTTGCATTTTAAGAAAGTTCATATGCCAATTTTGTAATTGAATCTCACCCTTGAATGAGCAAAAAACAATGTCCTAAACATTTATGATGCGTGTATAAATAGAAGTATAACATACACATATACACGCACACTTATTGATGGCAAAAAAATATATATACTTATTCAAATACATTAAGATAAGTGAATCAGGGAAGAGAATGAAGGGTCTTTCTCTTTATGCTTGTGTGAGTCTCTTTGCTTTGCTATGGGCAACCAGCAGAGCAAATCAACAAGCAGAAAGGCTTCAAGAGTTGATTATACAAAAGATATTAAATAATAATAAAATTGATGAGACAGATTCTTGGTGGGATGAGGACGATGAAGTGTTGAAAGGGCAATATGTTTTAGAAAAACAAGAGGGATTAAGGAAGACTGATAAGATTAAGGAATTGCCTGGACAGCCCAATGGAGTGAATTTTGATCAATATTCAGGTTATGTCACTATTGATCCAAAGGCTGGAAGGGCTCTTTTCTATTATTTTGTGGAGTCTTCATACAATCCTTCTACTAAACCATTAGTATTGTGGCTTAATGGAGGTAATTAATCACACTTATTTATCTCTCTTCATCCTTGAATATTGAGCTGATTTCATTTTTTGTTCCGTGTTCTATTATTTTAAAAGACTAAAACTGTTATAACAAAAAAAAAATACTAAAACTGTTTAAACAGATGGGTGACAAATTTTGGAAATTAATTTTTTTTGGTGATATTTATTTTGGCCATTAATTCTTTCTGCATGGATTTGAATCATCTAACCATAATTTAAATGTGGTTTTCTGATAAATATTTAAATAAATTGAAGTGAGTTCACACACACATCAACAACAAAACATTATCCCAATTAAATGGGGTCGGCTAAGTTCACACACACACAAGCTAAGACAAATCCAACTCAAATTAATAAATTATGTTTTGTTATAAGAAGTTAATACAATTAAAGCTAAAGCTCAAGGCAATTGACCTATCAGACGTCAAAAATGATATGATATCTGAGTTTCTTTTTGCATACGTTTAAGCATACATGTGTGTGTGTGGGTAATAATCCTCGTTCGATGTGGAAGTGATATGCTAATCAAGGCAAAGGCATAATGCATGTCTGCTGACAATACAACTTTTATTTTAATCCTTCACGTTTTTCTATTAAAACATGGTGTAATTCACAACTTTTTCTCCAACAAGTGCCTTCAATATTGCTAAACTAAAATTCATTAGTTCATTAATCTATAAATCATGAAATTTGCACAAGTACATAGTTTATGTCACCTTATATACATGATATATACAGCCCAAAGTTTCATGCATGCTTTTCTGAAATTGTTGCAATTTGCAGGACCAGGTTGCTCCTCACTTGGCTATGGGGCCATGGAGGAATTGGGACCCTTCAGAGTCAACTCTAACGGAAAAACACTGTTTATTAATAAATATGCCTGGAACAAAGGTGAGATATGTATTAAACACACACACATAACATTTACACTAACTTTGGAAGAATTAAGTTAATACTATCAATCAATTTCAAGAATTGAACACGACATTATCTTCAAATGAATTAAAAGTATCTTTTTGTGCTGATAATGGATATGCAGTGGCAAATGTGTTGTTTTTGGAATCACCAGCAGGAGTAGGCTTTTCTTACTCAAACACTTCTTCAGACTATGATCAAGCAGGAGATAAATTTACTGCGAAAGATGCATACACATTCCTCATCAATTGGCTTGAGAGGTTTCCAGAATACAAATCCAGAGATTTCTTCATCACTGGAGAGAGCTATGCTGGCCATTATGGTCCCCAGCTTGCTTACACCATTTTGGTACAAAATAAAATCAACAAAAAGACCGTTATAAACCTCAAAGGCATTGCTGTACGTTAACTCACTCCTTCAAACACAAACTCGTTATTAGTATCACAAGAGAAGTAGGACTTAAAATTAAATTCAAGATATTGGACTTTATCAATCTTTAATAGGCTAGTTTTGTGGAATTGAACAATCGTTTTGAACTTATTCTCGTGACATGTTTTCCTTAGAACTTATGGTCATAAACAAATCCTCTGTTCTAACACACTTAATTATGATCAAATTTCATCTAGCCTAATATATTTGTGATGAAATTTCAGCTAGGGAATGCTGAGGTAGATAGTGTAGCAACTGCAAGGGGGACATTTGATTACTTGTGGACTCATGCTTTAAACTCAGATGAAACCCATGCAACTATTGAGAAGCATTGTGCCTTTGGTTCTGGTAATTATTCAAACCTATGTGCAAATGCGATATCAAAGGCTGTTGAGGAGAAAGGGCAGATAGATTGGTACAACATTTATGCCCCAATGTGCCATGATACGTCACTCAGAAATGGTCCACCTGGTTCTGTATGCGTTCTTCTTCCTGCTGCTGCATTATTAATAACTTGTTACATCTCCTCAATTAATTAATGTATAATGGAATCTTCCAGGTGAACAATTATGATCCATGCTCTGATTACTTTGTGGAAGCCTATATGAATAATCCGGAGGTCCAGAAAGCTCTCCATGTACTTCCCACAAATTGGACTCTTTGCAGGTATAATATGTAGGAAATGATATATATACACTATAATTAAAGCCGCCACACACGAAGCAGCTAGGAATTATACAACATCAAAGCAACAATGACCATAAAATAAATATCTCTCCCCTTAGCTGAGATGTTTCGGAGAAGCACTAAAAATACACATAACATAGTCAAAAGAATAAAAAATTTGAGGGAATCTTTTACCATACATGTAACAGAAGGATACAGCTGTCATGCATGACTCATGAGTCAGGAAACACTCATATATAGAGAAATGAATTGGTTTTTTAGAATCTTTCTTAGTCTACCGCTATTCATAACAACCCCATCAAAGTTATATCTTATTTTGACTTGAATTGACCACACTAAAATATTTTATTTGAATTTCTGGCTATATGATATATTTCTAACATAATTGTCTATTTTGAGTTAAATGACCAAGCATGTGTTTTTCATAGACGTGTGTGTGTGTGTGTGTGTGTGTATACGTGTATATGCATGCATGCGATATATATTTGCAGAAATTATAAGTGGACAGACAGAGCAAGTACGATCCTCCCCATTATCAAGCGTCTCATCGCAAGTGGAATTAGAATTTGGCTTTACAGGTAAGTTTTATGTTATCACTATTACAACAAGTGTTACATACACGAGAAACTACACAAAACGTGTGTTATAATATGAAAAACTAATGATAATTTGTGTTTATGTGAGAAGTGGGGACACCGATGGCGTAGTGCCGGTCACATCTTCAAAGTACTCAATCAAGCATCTTAACCTTTCTGTTGAAGTTCCATGGCAAGCTTGGTACTCAGGAAATGAGGTATGTATTATATTGTGATAGTAAGTTCATGAAACTTTTGCTTACAAGTGATTTGATCTTTTCTATTTTAATTTTCACACATTTATTTACACAGGTTGGAGGATATGTAGAGCAATACAAAGGTTTAACGTTTGTGACAGTGAGAGGAGCTGGCCACACGGTGCCTAGTTGGCAACCGGCAAGAGCTCTCACTCTTTTCACCTCATTCCTCAAACACTCTCTTCCTCCAACTTCACCATCGCCTTAATACTCGGCCCCTGCCAGCTTATTTGGATGTCTTTTATGTATAAATAATACATGTGTATGTAATCATTCTATTGAACGATTATCATACAACACAACTTAATGAAGATAATAAACTCCTATCACATGCATGGTATCAAAATCTCACCAGTTCGTCGTAGGTTATTTTGTTTACATTTTAATTTAATGACTGATTGGGTTTGATTTGATATACTTAAAAGGCAGATGATGTGTCGATTATAGACTTGAAAGCCAACCGTATATCAAATAAACATATATAATGATATCATTAAACAATATAGAACAAAAACAAAAATTTGAACGGCCTTGAACATAATGAATAACGTTAGATTTTACAGAATCCAGAAAATGAGGGATTCTTATTACATTTTTGAGAGAGTATATTATGCAATAAAACTTCTGATGAAAAAAAATATTATGCAATAAAACTCCACAGTTAAACTCTACATTGAGCTCAGGTAAAAAAATAAAATTAAAAAGACTTTCCGTTGGTGTCCAATCACATCTTATATATATGCACCAACCTTTTCTCCAATAGTAAAAATAGGGAACATCATCTCAAAAGGGTTTAATTTTATTCATAAATTTAATCATATATTTATACAATAGGGAAAACAATTGTAGATGAATTAACAAAAAAGGAGTATCTCAACTAATATCCTAATTTTTTACATAATACTCCCTCCGTTCCTAAATGTACGAGCACTTTGACTTTTTTGGAGAATTCTAAGAAAGCAAAATATGGTAATTAAAAATTGATTTTCCAAATTTTTTTCACTAAACTAGTTTATTTGACTTATGAACTTACGTATGATCTAATAATATTTAAAATATATTATGATTAAATTGTTCATTTTGCTTTCTTAGGATTCTCCAAAAAAGTCAAAGTGCTCTTATATTTAGGAACGGAGGGAGTAACTCTTTTTACTGTGGATTTTTTTATTGATAGGTTTTTCTAATTTTGACTTAAAATGAAACATTTCTTAATTAATCTCAACCATTGCCTATAACGTGGTGTCCAAGAAAAAGTAATTTCCTAATATAAACAAGAATTAAAATTTTCTTATAAATTTTCCTAATGCCCAAAAGGCTTAAACTACAATCATGACTAAGATACTAAAATAGTCTCCTAATACAAATAAAATAGAAATAATACCATTTATTTTAATAACAAACCTTTTAATTTGAACTTAATTTTACACTATGAATTATAATACTTCTGGTTCCAATTGGAATTAAGAGGCCAGAAATTGTTAGAAAATATTTCATAAATTGAGAAGCACCCAGATTTTATTACCCGATCGGTTGCTTACAGCTTATTGACTAATTAATAAGTAGATTTCATTAGATACTATACATCCCTCGCCGTACTACTTATTATAGTATCTGATCTGCTGAATCGATAAAGTAATTATATTGTCACAAGGTACACTGAAGCTTCTATGAATTTCATGATTAGAACGTAAACTCATAGAATTTGGAAATAATTTATATGATATTATACATACCCCATAGTTGGGGTAACATCAATTGCGGAGAAAATGGTCGAAAGTCGCTTGAGTTGGTTTGGGTATGTTCAAATAAGAGAATTAGATGAACCAATAAGAATAACGGATCAAATGGTTTGGAGTCCTTACAAGAGAGGAAGAGGGAGACCAAAGAGAACTATTAACGACATTATCCAACGTGATCTTTTGATCAATAATATATCACCAAGCATGACAATTGACCGAACACAGTGACGCCGTGTAATCCATGTAGCCGACCCCACCTATTGGGATAAGGCTTTGTTTTTGTTGTTGTTGTTGTATACATACCCATAAAGCCATGATTATATACGTCAATCCTTTTAGATACGAAAGTGCATGAATTCTTTCCTCATTGATACACCGTTCTTCAAGCTGATCATTTCATTGGATGAATATAAAGATCGACAACCATCTTTTATTTAACATATAATGCACATGCATTATCATCCCCTTTTTGAAGTTAATTAAACTTCTGCGTACTTTCCCACTTTAGCAATCTATACGTGGTATCAAAATCTCACCGTTCTCTTGCAGTTAACTTTTTTACTTTTTAAGTGAGATTTAATGCTTTTACTTATTTATTCCAAAGTTCTTTTATAGTTTATTTAAAATTATTTTAAAACTCGTTTGAAATGCTTATAGAAGAAGGATTAGGCAGAAAATCACCCTTGATTGAGTGGTAAATTAAGTCAAGTCAACCACAAGCAGATATATAATTATTAACTCCACGAGAAGCTGATAACTTGGGATTTTTTTCTAAATTAGTTATTGTTTATACATCAAGTTATTAAATAACTAGCTAGGCATAGAATATTCTTATTAATACCTTTGACAAATAATGACAGAGAATATCACTCAATTAGTAAAATGAAGATTATTCAATCAACGGATTTGACAAATTAAGATTGTGAATTTGTGATGATAACTAGCGCATTTCGAAATCGTGTTTTTCCCAAAAACGAAATAATTAAAGACTATGTAGTGGAAAAAGGAAATAATATAGTGCCATTTGGAAAAATAAAAAAGAAATATTTAAGGTCTAAGTACACGCAATCGTTTCTACATGATAGAATTGCTCGGAGGAGTACGAAAGGGTTATATATATATATTAACTTTATGTTTTCATTTTAGTCTTAAGTTTTGAGAGAGTTGTTTTGTCCTTTGCGTTTAAAGAAAGTTCGTATATATTTGCCAATTTTGTAATTATATCTTGTCGTTGAAGGAACAAAATTAAATGCAATTCTCATACATTCATAATATCGTCTGTACGTGTGGGAGTATATATAGACGTATAACGCACTTATATTGAGATAAAGAGAAGCAGTACTAAATCACGGAGAGAAATAGATGAAGGTATTTGCTGTTTTTGTTTTTGCTTTGCTTTGTTTCACAAGCGAAGCGAATCAACAAGTAGAAAGGCTTCAAAAACTGATTGCATCAAAGAGATTATCAAAGAAAAATAAAGTTGATGTGACAAATTCATGGTGGTATAGCGAGAAAGAAGACTATCTGTTGAAAGAGCAATATCATGTTTTGGAAGCACAAAAGGGATTAAGGGAGACTGATAAGATTATAGCATTGCCTGGACAGCCTAATAATGGAGTCAATTTTAATCAGTATTCAGGTTATGTTACTGTTGATCCACAAGCTGGAAGAGCTCTATTCTATTATTTTGTAGAATCTCCAAATAACCCTTCAACCAAACCATTAGTCTTGTGGCTCAATGGCGGTACGTACGGATCCTAATTTAACTTCCTTAACTAAATTGATCTTGAGTATTTGTAATATTTCAAGAGCTTCATTTACCGTTCATTTGTTTTGTTTTGTATTATTATGTTAAATATGACCATAAACTGTTTAAAATCTTGAGATTCAATCATTCTTAATTTGTTTCTCAAAAAAATCATTCTAATTTCTATTTAAAAGAATATATGAAAAAAGTCCATGTTTCAAAAAACTATTTTGTTAGAAAACTTAGAATTGAAGGACTGTTATTTTCTGTGTATAAAATTTATGAAGAATACTTAATTACTGTGTCTAATGAATAAAATTTTCAAATAGATCAGATACTGAGTTTATTCTAAAGTTTGACGTTAAAGTGCTTTTTATTAACAAAATCATGAATTGATGATTTTCTGATAATACTGAACGAGTTCGCGTGTTCCAAATTAAATAATGAATTATGCCGTTGACTCTAGCCAGTGGCCCTTATTCCCTCCTAAGAAGAGAGGTCACAGGTCCTGATTGTGTATTGTGTGTTGAAATATTTGTGCCTGTTTTTCATTTGACCTCATCATATATGAAAATAAATTATGACTTCCACAGTATTTCATTGAAATAAATTAATGCAATAACCCAAGGAAAGTTAATGGCATTGGACCTGTATGAGACGTCACAAATATTGTGATGATATCTTGTTTTCTTTTTTGCATCCATATGTGATTAATTAGTTTGACGATATATAAATCACTTAAACCAAAGTTCATGTTTGATCATATAATTGTTTATCGTCACTTCGATTAAATCTTGATTTTATTCAGATCTTTGGTTCTAAAAAGTAGTAATGCTTTCAGTAAACCAAAATTCATCATTAGTTCATCATCAATCAATCATTATTTTTTTCCAATGAATAAATCATTAAAAATACATATTTTATGTCATCACACACACTACTCGATCTCTGGCAAAATATATGCATACACACTGCTAGCAGGTTTCATGCTTTTTGAAAATGGTTGAAATTGACAGGACCGGGCTGCTCTTCGCTTGGCTATGGGGCCATGCAGGAATTGGGACCCTTCAGAGTCAACTCTAATGGAAAAACTCTCTTTGCTAATAATTTTGCTTGGAACAAAGGTGAGATGAACTACCTCTATTTTTACTACTACTTTACGGGCTAGTAAACTATTTCGAAGGGATTGAAAAAACTAAATTAATTAATTAATTATATTGTAGTATATATATCTCTGAAAAATTTATGTATAAAATAATTATATTATACATTATAGTTTATAGGTTTAATTAATTAGTTTGAAGAAAATTATAAATAAAGTTAAATTAAAAACCTTATATTTTACTTATAAATTAGCTTTTGTATTGAGGAACGAAGCCATGTAGTATAACTGAAGCACAACACTTGCTAGGTTTATTTCATTGATGCTTGTTAATTTAGGGGTTAGTATGTAAGTTGATGCTTTAGATAATCACAGTTAAGAATACATAGCTTGAATATAGGGTGAAGACCCAAAAATGATACTCCCTCCGTTCCTAAATATAGGACCTAGATGACTTTTTTGAAAATCCTAAAAAAAGCAAAAAATAAGTTAATTATGAATTGATTTACCTAATTTTTTCTCTTAAACTAGTTTATTTTACCTATAAGCTAATGGATAATCTAAAAAAATATCAAATATGTCATCATTTAATAACCTATTTCGCAACCTTAATCTTTCCAAAAAAAAGTTATCTAGGTCTTATATTTAGGAACTGAGGGAGTACATAACTATTGGCCAAGGAACAAAAATAATACATAACTATTTATTCCAAGTACAAAAATGATACCCAACTTTTACCATGTGATTAAAAATGATATTTTCACTAATATAACAATAATATTAGACATGAAATATCCAAAATGCCCTTATAATTAAATAAACTTTTACCGGACGGCGATTAATTTATAAGGGTATTTTGGACTTTTCATGACTAATATTATTGTGTGAAAATATCATTTTTGATCACATAGTAAAAGTTGTGTATTATTTTTGTACCTTAGAATAGTTATGTACTATTTTTGTTCCTTGACCAATAGTTATGTATCATTTTTGGGCCTTCGCCCTTGAATATAATATGTTACACTCATTATTCATCATTATTAACTTAAGGTGCTGATAAATGAATGGAACATGCAGAGGCAAACGTGTTGTTCTTGGAATCACCAGCTGGAGTAGGGTTTTCATATTCAAACACCTCATCTGATTATGATAAAGCAGGCGATACGTTTACAACAATAGATTCATATATCTTCCTAATCAATTGGCTCGAGAGATTTCCAGAATATAAATCAAGAGATTTCTTCATCACTGGAGAGAGTTATGCTGGTCATTATGTTCCTCAGCTTGCTTCCACCATTCTGGTTCACAACAAACAAAAGCCCAAAACCATTATCAACCTCCAAGGCATTGCTATAAGCTAATTGCACACACACGCGCACACCTCTCTTCATTTGCTGCAAACATTAATCGAGAATTTTACTTAAATCATAATGAGGACTAAAATTAAACATTCTTAAATCACACTACGTCATGGAGGCTATGGGCTTGTTTGGTTGCCTAGGGAAAGTGTAAAAGAATTAGAAAGCGTAGAAAGTAAAGGTTTTTGTGTAATTTACATATATATCCCGAGGCTCACTAGTTTTCTCTCTCCATCTCACACTTTTTCTGGGCCCACAAACTTTACTTTCTTATTATTACTTAATTTACCTTCACTTTCCATTTTCACCTTTCACTTTCTTTCGTACAACCAAACGGACCCTATGTTTGTATGAAGCATTAGGTATAAGTATGTATATGGAAAGAAAACTTCCAGGAATAGGAAGATTTTAATTTTTTTGGGACTTGTCCACATAATATTATTTCCCCTCTTATTTTTTTCCCATCCGACAATATGGGGTAAATGGCTGAAATGAAATTATGTTTTGATGGTAAATGGCCTAATAAATGCTCTTTCTTTAATTTATATGAGTACTTTTATTTTGCTATTGTTAGCTGTTGAATTGCTTATTATATACATGTGCTCTTATAAATTTATGTAATTTATTAGTTTTTATAATGAAAAGTAGGATCTGTGGAATTCCAAAGATATACCTATAAATATTATTCTTATTTATTACTGAAAACAACTTGTATGAAAAATGAATAAAAGGCATTTTGTTGGTTTACCATCAAAACAAAATTTCACTTTTTGGTCCCTTTAAACTGCAGTTATTTCATAATATTTTAGTCCTTGAGAGAAATGAAGTCACATTTCCTGAGAGGGATTTGAGCGAATTATTTCTCACAACATCAATTATCCGGGACTTATTTGGTATCTGTGTGTGTCTGTACATGTTGAGTTGTTACTAATGCATGGAATTGTATGATCAGATAGGGAATCCATGGAGTTGGGTTGATGATGAAACAAGCAACAAGGGGGTGTATGATTACTTTTGGACACATGCTGTGATCTCTGATGATACTCATGAAGCCATTGATAAGTATTGTGACTTTGCTTCCCAAACCAGTTCAGAGCAGTGTGTGAACTCCACAAATAAAGCATATCAGGAGATAGGCAATATAAATCAGTATAATATTTATTCTCCAATCTGTCACGACTCTTCCCCCAGAAATGGCCCACCTGGTTCAGTAAGTCTTCTTCTCTTCCCTACCTTCGCAAGTTAATAAGAATTGATAGGGGTTGACTTTTGATTTCAGTTATAAAGTTTTTATTCATTTGATCTCTTGTATTTTTTCATGTTTCTCTAAATTAGGTTTTCTAACGTACTAATAAGTAATGTAATAATTTACATAAACTTTTCAAATATATACACACACGCCATAAAACATATACTACCTCCTGTCCTAAATATAGGACATAATTGACTTTTTTTTTGGAGAGATTAAGGTTGCAAAATAGGTTATTAAATCATGACATATTTGATATATTTTTATATTATCCATTAGTTTAAGGGAAAAAATTAGTTTAAGGGCAAAATAAACTATAGTTTAAGGGAAAAAATTAGGTAAATCAATTTATAGTCAACTTATTTTGCTTTTTAAGGATTTTAAAAAAAAAAGTCAATTAGGTCTTATATTTAGGACCGGAGGAAGTATATAATCGAGTAGTTCATTTAGTTTTTTTTTTAGTTAGTCAAATGAGTTTTATATTAATTACCAGATAATTAACCACATAATAACAAAATGTTGCATGATATTATTTCAGGTATATAATTATGATCCATGTTCTGAGTCTTACGTGGAAGTCTACATGAATAAACCAGAGGTTCAGCGAGCTTTCCATGCACTCCCCACAAACTGGACTCATTGCAGGTCAGCTAATTAATTGAGAATATTTTAATGATGAATATGAGTCTTACATACCTTTCTCTCTACATATATTTCATTTGTTCAAAATTAAAAATGAACACCCACGTATTAATATTTTAATTATCAATTTGATTGGCAGAGATTATAAATGGCCAGACAGCCCAAGCAACAGCATGCCTACAATCAAGCAAGTCATTGAAAGTGGCATTAGATTCTGGATTTACAGGCAAGTCAATGTTTTCTCATTACAGTGGCTAATTATAATGAGCTTTGATTTAAACAAAGTAAAGAAGAGTGTGTGTGTGTGTGTGTGTGTGTGTGTGAGTGTAGGAACTATATAGTTAAGGAATAACACATGAGACGTTATCAATTCATATTAGACAAAGTTAACACGACAATTATTAAAACTCAAAGCCAAGTTATGAACCAAAAGTAGTAAATATTGTCTTGTCAACACGTGCGATCTTATTTGCTTTGTTGCATTGCTAAGAGGTATAACAACAAAACCGTGTTTTAATTTAAACTTAAGAGAGTGAATTATCACAAATGATATATTGACGATGTTGCGTTGGAGTATTTACAGTGGGGACGTAGATGGAAATACACCTGTGACATCGACAAAGTACTCCATCAACAAACTCAAGCTCACCATCCAAGTTCCTTGGCGTCCTTGGTATTCTGGAAACGAGGTGCGTGTCATTTATGTGTTTACGATTAAACGAACTTAGGCGGCCAAGTTACTTGTAACATTCATTAGCTTAGGTCAAGTTTATGCATGTGAACTTAAGAGTGCATATTAACGCATTTTAATAATAAATACTCTCTCCGGTCCAAAATATAAGACTATTGTTATTAAATTATGACATATTTGATTATATTTTTATATTAGTCATTAGTTTATAGGTTAAATAAACTAGTTTAAGAAAAAATTAGGTAAATCAATTTATAATTGACTTATTTTGCTTTTTTAGGATTTCAACTAGGTTTTATATTTAGGACCTGAGGTAGTAATAGAAAAATAACGTGTTATTGAAGAGTTTGACCTGATAGATATAATAAGCTACTTGACCCAAGTATTGTACGTTATGTGTTATGTCTATGTAAGTGATGGTGAAATGAGAGATGAATGCAGGTAGGAGGATATGTGGAGGAATACAAGGGATTAAGCTTCATGACAGTGAGAGGATCAGGGCATGAAGTTCCAAGTTGGCAACCTGCAAGGGCTCTCACCATTTTCACTTCTTTCCTTAACAACTCCCTCCCTCCTTCTTCTCCCACCCTATAATTAATTGATAAATCGTTATTTGTTCCAGATATATCTCTATATAAAGGATCCATATCAAATTTGACTTCTTCATTATCTTCTTATATTACTCTCTATATTCATTCTTCTTCATTATCTTCTCATATTACTCTCTATATTCAATGTAACTTACATTACCATTTCTACCTTTCTACTTCAACAAATTGAATTGTCAAAAATATATACCAGCTGCTTACTTTTTTTTTCATAAAAAATAAGTAAGCAAACATCTACCACCGTTACTTTTTCTCATATTACTCTCTATAGTGCACTATTATTACACTTGATTGTATACAACATAAGGCCAACGATAGACTAATTTGGTGAGATTAAGGAAACAACATATAAATAATGCACTACAAAAATTTATCAATGGAATTTTGTCGGTATTTTAAGTTTTCAGATGGATTTCGGATGGAAATGAATATCATCGGTAAACTCCATCTATATAATGTCACTAACTAGCGATGTAATTCTGTCCAAATTGAGACCATTTATTGTTTATTCTGTCCAAATTGAGACTATTTATTGTTTGTTGACCAAATTGACACTTCAGTAATTGTTTGTTGGCCAGAATGTATATTAACCCTTCATTATAAGATGTTATTTGTTTGCATCTTTTTGGCAGAAACTTGTTGTCTTTAAAATTAAGAAATTAATGAAGGCAAAAAATTACCTTTCTATAAATAATTGATTAACTTATTCATTATTTCAAGAAACAATTGTCCAATCACATAATTTGTATGCCTACTTATCCGTCCTACCTAATTGAGTTTTTTAGAAAATCCTATAAAAACGCAAAATAAGTTAATTATAAATTGATTTACCTAACTTTTTCCCTTAGATTAGTTTATTTTACCTATAAACTAATGTATAATCTAAAAATATATTAAATATGTCATGATTTAATAGCCTATTTCACAACCTTAACCTCTCCAAAAAAAAAAGTCAATTAGGTCTTATATTTAGGACCGGAGGTAATAATAAATATACTTTATCATAATCCTAAATAGATTATTAGAGGTACCTAATTTAGATACAATAAGCTAAGCATGCTGACTCAATCCAAAACAAGTAACTTTGGGATTTACAAAGTTCTGATTATATAATTTACTTCTGTACTGATGAACCAAACAAATTAGCCGGCTGATACAGGAATGATAATTGGCATTGTAAGGCATTCATTGTTATCTTTTTCAAAACCCTCTAAGCATACCAGACAGGAAAAAAGCTAGCATTGCAGCATTAAACTTAAAATTAATTAAATTGCAAATTTGTCACAGTAATACAAAAGCCTAAGCTCTTTTACAATAACAAAGGAAGATAAAGTAGTGAAGACAGAAATCACATGATGAGGATCATAACTATTGTTTATGTTTGCATGACCCTTTTTGCTTTGCTTTCTTTTACAACCAAAGCCAATCAAGAAAGTAATCTTGAAGAGCTGATTTTATCCAAGAGATCAAAGAACAAACACTTGATAAGTTCTTGGGAAGAGAAAGGAGTGTCCAAACAGAAATATTATGTTTCACCTCAAGAGGGTCTAAGGAAGGCTGATAAAATAAGTGCATTGCCTGGACAGCCTAATAGTGGGGTCAATTTTGATCAGTATTCAGGTTATGTTACAGTTGATCAACAAGCTGGAAGAGCCCTTTTCTATTACTTTGTAGAGTCTCCTTATAACCCTTCTACTAAACCACTATTGTTGTGGCTCAATGGAGGTAATAAAAAATCACTCTTTTCCTTTGTAACTTTGGTTTTGCTATAGAGCATCCAAGCAACTGTCAAGATTTAACAATCCAAAAATGGGTTCTAAACCATGGTTGGAGAGGCCAGACCAAAGTTTTGGAAGAAGCTAGATTGATAAGCTTTTTGAGAAAATCTATCTTCCTAAATCACTTTCTCCAATCTATACACACCCTAAAGCCCATTATTTTTCCAAAAAAAAAAAGTATTAACATCATGTGTGTGATCTAATTATGTATAACTTAAATGATTGCAATTCACAGGGCCTGGCTGTTCTTCATTAGGCTATGGGGCCTTTCAGGAATTGGGGCCCTTCAGAGTCAACTCTAATTTAAAAACTCTGTTCTCTAACAAGTATGCTTGGAACAATGGTAGATATGACTTAATTAATTATTTCTTTTATAGTGTTTAAGTTAACACTTTCATCTTCAAACACTTGAATATGATCTGGTGTTGATGATGAATATACAGTGGCAAACGTGTTGTTCTTGGAATCACCAGCTGGGGTAGGCTTTTCTTACTCCAACACTTCTACAGACTATGGTCAAGCAGGAGATAAATTTACAGCAAATGATGCATACACCTTCCTCATCAATTGGTTTGAGAGGTTTCCAGAATACAAATCAAGAGATTTCTTCATCACTGGAGAGAGCTATGCTGGTCATTATGTTCCTCAACTTTCTTACACCATTTTGGTCCAAAATATAGTCCAAGGACAAACCATTATTAACTTCAAAGGCATTGTTGTATGTTCATCTCTTTAACAACATATTTTCTATTGTAACACACGTAATTACTATAAAATATTTACATATTTACCTCTTGTAGCACAGAAGTGATTTTTTACATTGTTTCATGAACCATTGAACTTGATATATTTGCGGTGAATGCTCAGATAGGCAATGCTTGGATTGATAATGAAACGAACGCAAAGGGGAGATTTGATTACATATGGACTCATGCTCTATGTTCAGATGAAATGCATGCAACTATTGATGAGTACTGTGACTTTGCTTCTGACAATGTATCAGACGTTTGTCACAATGCAACAGCAAAGGTTTTTCAGGACCTAGGGAAGATAGATTTGTACAGCATCTATGCTCCTGTCTGCCATGAAACATCACTCAGAGATGGTCCACCTGGTTCTGTAAGTATTTTCCTGCCACATTATTCATCTTGTTACTAATATCTTCTCAATTATTTAAATGTATTATGACATTTATTTCCAGGTGAACAATTATGATCCATGCTCTAATTACTCTGTGCATGCCTATCTAAATAACCCGGAAGTGCAGCTAGCTCTCCATGCACTTCCCACAAACTGGACTCATTGCAGGTATGTGTAATTGTCTGTTCCATGAGGTAAATGAAAAAAAATGCGAGTAATTAATTTCATATGATCTTATTTGCAGAGCTTATAACTGGACAGACCGTCCAAGTACGATTCTACCTATCATCAAGTACCTCATAACAAGTGGTATCAAAGTCTGGCTTTACAGGTAAGTTCATTTTCATTCCAACAAGTGTTACACTAATTCAAGTCCCAGTAACTATGAGATACTACACCAAAATGTGTTATGAAAAGTACTGATTATTTGTGGTAATGTGTGCAGTGGGGACACTGATGGTGTAGTGCCAGTCACAGCTTCTAGGTATTCAATCAACCGTCTTAACCTTCCTGTTGAAGTTCCATGGCGAGCTTGGTACTCAGGAAATGAGGTATACAATGTGATAAACCAATATATGTTAATTGGTCTTGCTATTTCTTACACATTGGTTTGCAGGTAGGAGGATATGTGGAGCAATACAAAGGACTAACATTTGTGACAGTGAGAGGAGCTGGCCACACTGTGCCTAGTTGGCAACCAGCAAGAGCTCTCACTCTCATCACTTCATTCCTCAAACACTCTCTTCCTCCTGCTTCCCCATGGCCATAGCCCATAGCCATTGTTACCCTGCTTATTTGAATATCTTTCCTTGTTCTAGTGGTTTTCTTCAATATTAAGACTAGTCTATTGGCCCAAAATCATACTCAGAACGTCATTGTCATGCTCACTTTTTATGGTGTTTGAATCCAGCATTGTTAAAAGTTAGTTTTGTTTATTGCCATAAAAATAAATTGAAATCTAACTTATGATCCCTTTTTTGGCGTACTTGGTGATTGGTAATTTGAAACTTTTACTGTTGTCATCAAAATGAATCAGAATTTTTTGTTAGTTTATTTCGTTATGTGATTATAAATGTGTTTATTTTTAAAGTATACTATTTTCCCTCATACCTATTCATCTGAAAAGTCTACCCGATCTAATTTATAAAAGTAAATACAATCATTGGAAAATAAAGTAATAATGGATAACTAGGTTTACGAAAAACAGGCCAGCTTAAATGCTAAATGCAATGCTAGCCAACATCTAATTCACATCAAACCTTTTAACCAGAGAACTAAACCTTTTAACATAAGACGGCCTACTTATATTAAGGTTAACAAATGGATTAAGCTAGAACTTTGAAGTATATAAGCCTTCGTTATAGCAAGACTAGTTAACAGTAGTTAATGACCTGATTTCCAAGTTGCAAAAGATTAGTCTACCATAGACCCAAATTTAGTGTTGATGATGCACCAAGTATACTGAGGTTTTGTTACACCGAGTTTTGAGACAAAACATGTTACAATAGTTTAGGTGAAACGGGAAACAGAAATTTGCCATCCTCCTCAAAATCTTCACGGCCATCAAAATGCTTGTGTGGTGACAACTTCCATATAAGAATTTACTTGCAATAGAAATTTACCGCAGCAACTGAACGAAGATAGCTACATTATTAAAGTTTCTCAGATTAAAAAAGATTTAAATCACATCCATCCCCAACCACATGACCATAAGGAAACAATGAAAAGGGAGGGAAGCAAAGAAAATACGAATTTTACATTATTTACAACAGGAACGGGAGGATTCAGAGCTTTCCACAGTGGCTAATTTATAGCTGCGTTCCCAAGTATCAGTAGGAGTAGCAGCAGCATGTGGAACGTGACGAGGATTTTTCTCTCTCTTGTCTCCCCTAAGCTGCTTCAAGGCATGCTTGAGTGCTGGTAATAATGCTTCCATACACTCAGCAACAACATTTGGATTTCCAGGCATGTTAATGATCTGATTGACACAAATCAAGAACCATAATTTAGCCTGAATATACCAACTCCTTATGCCAGAACAATATGCCTAAATCAAAATACATTATTATTTCAGCTTCAATTACATACTATTGCTTAGCCAGATACAACATAAAAGAAACGAGTAAAATAACTATATGCAAGTACTAAATAGCAGGAGATTGCAGTTCATGACAAAAATAGAAGTGCCAATTGACATGTTGTGAATGTTAATAAAATCAACGAGGATTGCGCATGGGCAAGAAGGGCCAGATGTTTGATTGAGATGGATAATGTTTAATATGAAACTGGCATGAAATATTACGTCATTAGTGAAACCATTGTAAAGATTATACGTAAATAGCAACACTAGAGCTGAAGCAAAACTGTCAAAATTAGAAAGGAACTTTAGTCATAATAGCATGAGTTTCAAGACTACTTCCATACACTAATCCTTTTATAAACTAGTACAACATAATTTTCTTCTTCTTCTTACCAATGTGGAGCCTCTGATTCCAGCAGCAGAGCGTGATAGCATTGCAAATGGGGTCACCTGTTTTACAAATAAAGAAACCAAGTAATATACATAACGTCTTTGTTTCACCAATAACAACTCAAAGATATAAACAAGATAGGTAGTGGATAAATATAAATGGACACAGTGTACAGAAAAATATCTTCAAAATGCTTCTCAGAACAGCCGAAGGGAGAAAGCTATTAGGAGTTATAACAAAAAAGAAATGCATTAGAAACCATGTATATTGCTAGGCTCCAATACCTTATTATCATTCAGTAACTAGTTTTTCAGTGTGTATCTTAAATCACTAAGTCAAATAAAACAATGAAGCCACTCATAACAGGTTAAAGAGCCAGAACTTAAATTATAGATGCCTCTCTCATTTCACAGGTCAAATTAACAGGCGTTTTGTTTCCAAGCATTTGAGCTCAGAGACTGGGCCAAAGTGAGAGAATTCAATAGATTCAAGATCAAAATAGATCAATCATAAATTATGAACAAAGTATAAAAAACTTTAGAAGTGAATTGCATTTGTTACTGATGCTTGGTAGCCCTAACTGATGAATTTAAAGCTGAGAAAGCTGCAAAATTATAATCAAGGCATAACGTAAATGGAACTGAAATTCAGTGCACCCAGCAGCTGTTTATACAGTACATGCGGCTGTTCATCACAAGAGAGTATTTAGTGATTGGAACAAATTAGCCCTTCCCATATGAATCTGGCTCGATGCGGGTTCTGTTCAGTATACCGGATTACACAAGCAAATCTTTACAATGCTACTGATTAGGCAGGTGGATTTTCTGTAATATTTCTGTGAAAGGAAAAAATGGAGAGAGCTAATACCCCCCTGCCAAATGCTTACTCCTTCCACAAAATAGGCATCTAGAAAACTTACAAGGCCACAGTGGGTTTTAAGGAGATTTTAATTAGCTCTAGTCAATGACACTCTGCTGGTTAGTCTGCAGCAGTGTTGACTGCTATTTAATAGTCTACATGACAATTACAGGGATCTACGTAAACAAGGATTCTAGAAGAAAAATGTTGAAATTCCATCCCACCAAAAACTCGTTAACTCCTAACAAGTAAGAAAATCAGATACAAGAAACAAACGTAATCTAATGTCTAACCATCATATCCATGGCTGTACCTTTAAACTCTCTTGCATCATTACATGCAACAGACCAGGTGTTTCTTTTTCGATCAACGGTTTTGTAGCTTCTGGTGTTACATCTCGCATGGTAAAACCTGTACCACCTGATTAAAAAAGGAAATGTTTTTAAGGGAAAAAAGTAGAGATTGAAGGAATTCATTAAAGAAACTGATTCGTTGATTAACATTGTAAGAACGATACCAAGAGTAATTACAAGATCCATTTGTTCAATATCACTCCATCTCTTTAGAACATTTTGGATTTTCACCACTTCATCTGGGACTACAACTGTTGCTACCACTCTCGCTCCCCCTAACCTTTCTGAGGAGGAATTAATAACAGAAACTGCCCTGGGACCACTGTATAAATACATAGGAAACAGTACACATTGAAGTTTCGAAATACCAATATGACCTAAATGCCTTCTCTAGTCAGAAAAGAACTGCACAACAGACAAATTAAATTAAATTCCTTGAATTCAGAAAATTTTCCTTTTAGGCTGTAGCAAAACACTCAGTGCTTTCAACATCCACTTTTGACATTGACTAATATCAAGTTTGCCCTTCAATTTGGCATCAACATCTGTGACCTCTTTGAAATAATGATTCAAAAGGTGTATCCTAATGCCATTAAACTTGAAACTAGCAGGAGAAATTATCTATTATTTTCAAAGCAGCAAGGGTTAAACCATTGAAGTTATCAATCACTCCTTCATATAATATCCACAAGAAATAAAAAGAAGAAGAAACAAATCTCCAATTGGTTCATGAACAGCAACAGATGCACTTAATATAAATACCTGAATTTCTAAATCATTTCATGGGATAAAGCGCAAAGTTGTTTGGATTCTTGACAGTTGTGTATGAAATCTTAATGGCTAAGGCTGATACAATGCAATAGCCAAATATAATTGAAAATAACTTTCTTTATCATCATATAGCAATTGCATAAGAGTAGTTGAATATCAAGTCAAGCCTCAAAGACAAAACCATTTGAACTGGTCAGACTATTTGAGCAACCACGTTGTAGAAGGCTGTGAAAAAGTGTTTGGTCCTCAATCCTGATATACTATTGTATGCCAGAATATTCACCAGATAAAATATAAACAAGACGACCAATACCTTCTATCAGGTCCAGCCCCCATTGCAACGGTGTCACTTACTGTTACAATAGAAACTCTAAATTCTGCATCACTTGGCCTATCCGCGGCCATTTTATCTTATTTATTTCCTGGTAAAGCAAAATTTGAATTTGATGGGATATTATTCCCATCAATAGCGATAGATTTTAGGTCAGAAATTACAATAGCTGATACAGGGGTCCCAGCCGCAATTACGCTGCCTGTCGCCGGCAACTCCAACAATGCATTGGCTGACTTCATACTTAGTAGACGACTGCTCATCTGATGACCAGTACTCTCAGCCACAAAGCTGAAATTCAAAAGCCGAACAAATATTTCATTATTTTATTGATGCATTTTTATACACCATTATCATGTCAAGCAAATTAAATCACATGCATCTTTCCACAACCCTCCCAATCCAGAAACTCTCCCCGCAAATGACAAAACACACGCACACACAATGGAGAGAAAAAATCCTTATGAAGATTGAATCAAACTGAGGAAAAGAAATTCATGTGCAACTAACCCAGGATTTCCAGTCCCATCATTGTCAGTCCATGTAACAATAGCTCGATGATATTCTGGTCGAACAGGGTCTGTCTTTATTGGCTGACAAAGCCGAGCTTGTATGCTGTACAAAAATGAAATAGAATAAATCAAAGAGAAAGGAAACAGATCACTACCTCAATGTCATCTACACCAACAGACATTTTGGAAAATTATGCGACCTCAAATGGTGAGGGTTATTCCACCCTGCAAGATTACGTATCGCAGGGACCACAAAGAGATGGAAACACACTGGAGAGCTGACAGGATTTCCAGGTAACCCAAAAGCCAGAATTTTATTTTCTGTTGATCCAAAGTAAATTTCTGCAAATACAAGTGGTTTCCCTGGTTTAAGACACACCTGAAAGAGTGTTGAAGATAAATTATTATGACATATTTACAATATTGTACAAAGATTGCATCCATGATCCAGGTTGCATGATATTAGCCTATTTTCTACTAATAACCTCAACTAGAAGCATGGCACAACCTTGTTGAAATGTAATTTTCCCCGCTTCTCAAGGAAGGGCTTGACAAAATCTTTGTCTCCCATGGAAACACCTCCTGAGGTTAGAAGAATATTGATTCCAGAAGCAATAGCATCATCCAAAATCCTTCCCAGACCTTCTTCATCATCCTTCGCAATGCCGAGGTCTAGAACTTTGCATTGAAGCTGTGTTGCAGCTGCCAGTAGCATGGCCCGATTAGAGTCCC
Source organism: Mimosa pudica (assembly GCA_029929735.1). Taxonomy (NCBI): domain Eukaryota; kingdom Viridiplantae; phylum Streptophyta; class Magnoliopsida; order Fabales; family Fabaceae; genus Mimosa; species Mimosa pudica. The sequence continues at coordinate 472,361 of JAKELP010000040.1, read as the reverse complement.
TAATCTGCACAACCTCTTTATCAGGATTTAGTTCAATACTAATATCACCAAAGAAAGATGCCACAAATCAAACAACAATCTCACATTCAATTGATAAATTAGCATTGAGGAAGAAATAAACTTGAAAATTTAGTAACCAAACTACGTACAGAATATATTTAGCCTAAATTCTCACCCAGGAGAAATTTAACAAGCTTTGAAACGCCATATATGTATTTGCAAATAATCTACTATAGAAACATGGATAACTAAACATAGTCTAAGATTCCAAACATTTTGTGGACTACAGTTGCATGCCAAATGCCCCTAATCACATTGTGGAGTACCACTCTTTAGGTTCAGAGGTGTTCTCTACACACACAGAAGCACACATGTTGGACACGGAATATCATGTTTTATATTCGGTCATTACTTCATTACTACAATTATTGCAGCATTTGCTGTCCAATATACCAGATGTTGTCAGGCTGAGCACACACAGCGCACAAACCACAAAAGAACGGTAATTGCAATATAATAAAAACGTGCTAAATTTAAAGAAGCTTGATTTAAATTCAGTGACCTTTCCACACGGACTTATCTTAAAACCTCATCGGCACCTAGACTTGAGAACTATTGGCCTTGTCAAGAGTCCATGTAGTATAAATTAAGAAAGATATTCTATATCTTAAGCAAAACAATCATATATTGTGCAAGTCTTTCTCCTCCACAAAAATACCTGACCGCGGCTCAGATTCCCAGTAGTTGGCTCTACAAGCTCATCTCCCGTAGAAAGCACAGCAACTATTGGGGTAGGGTGCACCTGCAACAATCCATTGTTTACTCATTATTTTACCATCTGATCATAACGTTAGAACATGAATATATAACTGGAAAGTTCAAATATCCTCAGCCAATGACTGAACCAAACTATAAGCATTTAAAGAGGAGATGCTAATTTAGTTACAGCATCCTGAAACTGTGCAAAAAAAAAATCACATCGCAAGTTTTTTAATATTAAACTGGAGAGAATTTTTGAGATACCTTCACCCTTGTCACACCAACTGTAGCAAGCAGGCCAATCTCTGAAGCACCTAATCTTTCCCCAGATGTCAAGACAAAAGCATCTTTCTGAATATCAATACAATACCAACAAATAATTAGACAGGTTTAAGAATTTGATAAGCTAATCAAGTAATTCATCTAATAGTGGGACATGGTGGACGATGGTTAGTTTTTTTAAGAAGAAAGCAATGGATAGGTTTTATAATAATAGTATTCATTCCTTCAATGTGCCCCCATATGCTTTTTTTATGTTCAACAATCATAGACTATTTTTCACGCATCATGTGTGCATGTCAGAAGGGTTGGATTGGCTCAATAGTAAGCTCGTTTGCCGTGGGTTTTGAGGTTGTGCGTTTGAATCAGCCTCTTTGCATAAAGCAGAGGTAAGGTTGCCTAGTATATTCCCTTGTCCAGCACCCTCACCAAGTAGGGACTAGAACTAGGTTGACCCTTATCATGTATTCATGTATGTCAGCAATATCTCAAACATAAATAATCATAAATGAAAATCTAAGAACTGGTAATAGATGAGGTAGGACTAGATGAGAGTGATAGAACCTAATGAAAATGAAACATAAATGGGAGAAAGGGAAGAGAAAAGAGAAGAAAGGGAGAGAAACTCTAGAATCAAAATCTAATTCTAGAGAGGGAGGAGACTAGAACCAGAATCTAGTTCTAGGGAAAGAGAGGAGCAATCTCCTACATCATAATTCAATTTTTCATTCATGTCCAAGATAATACAATTACAAGATATATATAGACTGACTACATAACTGAAAATAACTTCCCTAAACATAAACTGCCACTATTTGAAATTAACATTGGACACTTGTCACAATAGACCCAAAACACATAATAAAACATAAAAATAAATAACTTCCTAAAATAAAATATTCAAAGGGACTAATGGGTTCCTATCATTACTCTCCCCTTGAAAATAAGCCTTGTCCTCAAGGCTGAAAAGAAAAACATGGAGAGATGTTTCTGCTCAGTTAGCATCGGTGGCTGAATTCAAATCTATTACTGCCAAATCAGTATCTTGTTAATATCCTGAAGTGTGAGAGTAGTTGAGTAGAACTGTTGTCCATAGAAAAGTCTGCCACAACACCTTTCTCACGCCATTAAATAGCCATTTACCAGATAATAATTGCTTGTGCGAAATCATAGGGATAGCTGTTACTCCACAAGATCCCAAAATTTATGGGATTGGTGCAACTCAAAAATCAATTCCAGATTTTGTGGAGAGTAGTAACAACTTCTGGAAATTTGAAATTTTGAATTAATTGGAGAATTCCAAGGAAAATAATTAGGCAGAGAATCTCAAGCCTGAATTATTTCCATTATCCCCTATTAAATGCTTGAATCCCATCCGCAATTTTTGCTCCACTTCCCTGCAAATATGACTTAACTGGCTAGTTCCTGGAATTTTGGCTTTCACGAACAAAAGTCAAGGCTTTAAAACCAGCAGATTACTCTTCCTTTGATCAGGTAAGAAAAACTCCCCAGAACAATGTTTATGGCAACCCTTGACTTTGGCAAATGTCCACAATAATGATGAAACCAGCATCTAAAAAATTTTGGATAAATGGAAGAGAGAACAAGGTGGAAAGGAGAAATTAGACTCTAGAATCCAGAATCTGAAAATTATAGCGGGAAGAGAGAGAATTTGGGAGGCAGTCACATCTGAGTTGTCAACTATACTTGGTAATTTCTGAAATTCTGAAGTAGTAACTGCAATAAGGGAATAATAACTGCTGGCATCAACCATCTTTGAAAGCAATATTTATTTCCAGTATAGCATGTGGCATCATACTTTGTTGTGAAGGAAATATTGGATGCTGTAAGGATAAATTTGTGTGATGGTAAATGTCCTACGTCAGTTCTGAAATTTGTGGTGGACAGGTTTGACTATTAATTGACAGTAATAAATTCTGGAACCCTCATTGTGCATAGGAATACTTTGAAAGCATAAGAACAAGGGAAAGACAGAAAAGAAGAGGAAGAAGGATGAGAGAAACTAGAATCCAGAATCTGAAAATTCTAGTGGAAGAAAAGAATTTGGATGAAACTTTCACATGGTTCTTGAGTAGAGAAGAGAAGAATGGATAGGAGAAGAGAGAAGGAAAGAAGTTTAGAACCAGCATCTGAAATTCTAGATAAAAGGGAGATCAAAGGGAAGAGAGGAGAAGAGAAAGATGATAGGAAATAGAATCCAGAATCTGAAAATTCTGATGAGGAAGAAGAATTTGCTGAGACATTCAGATGGTTACCATTTTGCATCACAGGCAAAAGGATCTTCTGCTCTGATACCAAATGATAGAACCTAATGAAAATGAAACATAAATGGGAGAAAGGGAAGAGAAAAGAGAAGAAAGGGAGAGAAACTCTAGAATCAAAATCTAATTCTAGAGAGGGAGGAGACTAGAACCAGAATCTAGTTCTAGGGAAAGAGAGGAGCAATCTCCTACATCATAATTCAATTTTTCATTCATGTCCAAGATAATACAATTACAAGATATATATAGACTGACTACATAACTGAAAATAACTTCCCTAAACATAAACTGCCACTATTTGAAATTAACATTGGACACTTGTCACAATAGACCCAAAACACATAATAAAACATAAAAATAAATAACTTCCTAAAATAAAATATTCAAAGGGACTAACGGGTTCCTATCAGAGAGATTGAGCGATTCCGCCATAAAGATGTTTTGGTTTCCTATGTCTTTTTTTTATTGGTTCTTTTGAGGGAGGTCAAATTCTCCTTGTAACTCTATTACTTCATAATTAAACTGCTATTTTTGTTACTAAAAATAATTTAGATTACCTTTTTTACAAAAGATTGTGCATTGTGATGTATAGTCATAAACATAAAATAACCACCTTAAAAAGGTCTGTAATGATATACAATTATGTTTCTGCCGACATTAGGTGGCAAGAACTAACATGATGTTGGTTGATGTGATTTTCAATAGCTTATAGATTCACTAATTTACTTGAAATAATAGAATGGGTGACTATGCAAGATGAACTGTTGGGACTTGTAAACGGAGGTATACATGCTATGAGAACCATAAATGGAGCCACACGATAGAGTCAACAATTTATGAGACGTTCAAGCCAAATTAGAGAAAAATAAATCTAACATGACCAAACAGAAAAGGCATAAAGTGATGCGTGAACCCAATAATAAAAAGGTATATCGAAATCAATGAACATACCACTGGGCGTATATCATTCCCTTTGGTGGTTTTGACCAATATTCTCACCCGCTTTGGCTCATCTGATGCATTCTCAACTTTTTCAGTATCCTCAACCTGCACAACTGCATCAGCACCATCGGGTATTGGACCTGAAAATCAAGAGAATATATGTTAGAAAGGTAATCCAAAACAAAAGGACCTCACAAAGAAGGAGAAAGCTAAAATCATCCAGCCCAGAAAATTATGCCCTAGTGATTAACAGCAATGCTTTCAGCTCTATAATCAATAGATCTTATGCACTCAGGAGATACACCATGTACTATGGAGAAAAAAAAAACACTTCGATAAGGAAACCCCACAAAATTTCACTGTCTTAACACTGTCCTTTTCCCGTTTAGAATTTGAGAGAAGGCAAGGCATGCAGTGTAGCAGAATGCAAATGTATGAGAAGAAACATACCTCCGGTGGTTACATAAGCCACAGTGCCAGGAGTGACAGTAACAGCAACACCATCATCGCCAGCTCTTGATTCAACAATTACCGGATATACCCCCGGACCATCAGCAGCCACCACAGCATACCCATCCTGCAGTTGCACCACTTTTCATCATTCAAACCAAACCCTTCAAGCTTTCACATAAAAATCCAACCTTTCTCACTTATGAACCGTGCAAATGTTGGAAAAACAGTCAAATCAAACATTGCATGCCAAAACATATAAAGCAGCCAGATGAACACATTGGTGAAACTAAAATGAAAACACTGCCATTTGAGGAAACAAATAGAAGTCAAGAGCATAATTGGATGAAAATAATAAAGCATATTAACAAATAGCAAGTACCCAGTTGTTGAATTAACCAATAATGAATGGAAAGAGGAAGATTAGAGGAATAAAAAATGAGGTGAAGGTGAAAAAGGTGACCTTGACGGAAGCAAGAAAAGGAGGCAAGGGGTCAGGAGCGAGAACATGTTGGGCCAAAATCTTATCCAAGGCATCCAATAGAGGAAGAGTGATGGGAGGAAGGCGGTTAGAGGCAGTTATGACAGTTTCAAGGGCCTCCTTCACGGAGATCATCGTCCCACCCAGTACTATGTAGTATGTACTATCTATCGTTTACTGTACTAGTATTACTAGGACTCCTATTATCTTAAGGAGTATCTTTTTCAAACGGTCATTGTCATTTGTCGATCATGGTGAGCTATGGGTGGAGGAAAATGGAAGGAAGAGATGGTGGAGGGAAGTGGGTGTTGAGCGACGGCGGCGGGGCGGCTGCGGCGGGTGGTGGGGTTGGAGGTAGTGGGGTGTTTTTTTTATTTTTATTATCTCTCTATCCTATTCATTTTTACTTGCTTACGTGGCATCCACGTAAGCGACCGAGTGGCAACTTATCTGACACGTGTATTAAAATTGACGGTGTTAAACTTCTTACCTAACTGAAGAATTAAATTGCACAAGATTTTTACGTAAAATTGCACCTACAAATATGTCAAGGGGAATTTACACATTTTAGTATACTTCAGGGTGAATTTGCCTATTAACCCTAAATTAAATGTTTTCTTATTTAATTAAATTCAATAAAAATAAATTTAAATAAGGCATAGTTGATCTAGGAATGTAAATTTACATTAGATCAGATCCTTTAAAGTCTCTAGTTTTCTTCCCCGGGAATCCCTTGTGTTGGCATGAGAACTTACAAACCCTTGATAAAAGATTTAAAAGATACTTTGATTGTCTAGTGATGCATTAAAAAATATTTTGGACCACAGTCATTTGGGTTATTGCCTATTGATGAGTCACTAGTTATAAGGGACCTATAAGTAATTGTTGACCTTTTTCATTGACTGCTCTCGACTATTTTTACTTTTTAGTGTTAAGGTCCACCCAGTGGAATGATTTGGCTAATCCAGAGAAAGACACAAATAGAAGCAGAAGCTGTGGCATGGTGAATCATGAAATTATATTACTAGTATATTGCTAAGAAACGTTGAATTTGGGAATGATCATCTCTCTTCGGGTTGCTTCTTTTGTTCTTCAGTGGGATTTGAATTTTTTTCATGACAAAAAAAAAGGGATTTGAAGGCTTCTCCCGTTTCTCAATCCGAATGAACAAATATTGGCTTAAATGAATAAGCCTATTTCACATCGGGCTTTTTATTGAACTAGACTTGACATTGGGCTTGGCACGCACCACTTGTGTGTCACCCATTTTTTAGTTCATAATGCAGTTCATTAAAATTGGGTTAAAGGTCAATTTGGCCACCAAACAATTTTGGATGTACCAAATTAGCCTATAAACAATTTTCGGTCTCAATCTGGCCACTAAACAATATAAAAGGCTCATTCTGGCCTACGCCGTTAAATATGGCTTAACACCGTTAAATAAAAAGCCCATGTGTCCAGTGTAGATGTCAAGTCAGACACCTCATCATCCATATCAAATCTTGTGCCACATCATCATCTTCTCCATCCCACCTCACATTGTTCAATCTTTCTGAAAGACTCATCATTTTTTATGATGAAAAAAATGGAACGCTTAGTAGTGAAAGAACGCTAAGAATGCTCATGCTCTCTCTAACTTCAACTTCCACTCTTCTCAAATACCCCCAATCCTTTCCAAATATTTCAACTTTTTCTCCAAAACAAGGGCGGATTTTTCCCCTCCTCAAGTGGGATTTCTTCCATTTCTTTTCCCCTTTCTTTGTACTCTTTAGTACTTGTTTCATTCTCACCCATCTTTTTCTTTATTTTTAAATTTTGTACTTCATAGGGAAATCTAGATATGTCATTCAATGCTCTGTTCAATTCCGTCCTTGCATTGATATACACAAGGTATATCAATCTCTAGTTTGTAAAAATCTCGTTATTTAATTTGTATTTGGGATAAGTTTATGTGGGTTTCACGTTCATGGCAAGGGAATGTAAAACAAATTGTGGGATCTGATCTCGTCATCTTCGTTGTTCTCAGATTTTGTTCTCAGAAAGATTGAACAGTGGAGGAGAGATGAAGAAGATGATCTTTAACCTTTTTTTTAAAAAAAAAATAGACACTAAACACATGTGCATATAGGAGTCTGACTTAACATCTACACTGGACACATGAGCTTTTTATTTAACAGTGTTAAGCCATATTTAATGGCGTAGACCAGAATGAGCCTTTTATATTGTTTAGTGGCCAGATTGAGACTGAAAATTGTTTATAGGTCAATTTGGCACATCCAAAATTGTTTGGTGGCCAAATTGACCTTTAACCCTTAAAATTGTCAAATTGTAGCTGCAAATTGCAATATTATGGGATAAGATAAAAATAAAAAATGCATAAATTTGATTAAAATTAAATGAAATTATAAGGTGATAATCAGATGATAGAAAGTATTGTGTAGACTTGAAGTTTAGATATCTTCTCTTTACTATTAATAGATTTCCACCCTTTATTAGACAAGGGTATCTTAAATCAAATTTTGAACTAATCATTTTCATTTATAAAATCAAATTATTATTGAATTCATACTCATTGAAATTTCAACTTGAGTTTTTCAAAAAAAAGTTTCTTAAAAAATTTTACCTTTATCCTAACTTTTCCTGTAGGAGAAACTACTCTCACACCCAAACACTTCACACATTCTCCATTTGGGACTTAATCTTACAACCACCTTATAAGGAGTTTAGGTTGGTGTCATTTGAAAGTTCAATGTGATTTTTGTAAAAAAAAAATTAAAGATGGGAAGAGGTAGATGATGAAATATATAATAGGAAAAAATTAGAGAAAAATGATGAGGTGTTATGCATCATTTCAACCATACCACCTCTAAATACATTCTTACTAATTACATTACACAAGTCCTAAAATTCATTTACAAGAGTTTTAAGTCCTAAAATTCAATTACAAGATGGCTTAAACTCTAATTCAGCCAATTATTAAGTGTTGTTTCCCTCAACTAACGATATTACTATATATACGCACTATTTGGTAATATTTGGTAATGGATGAGTATTATATATGCACTGTTTTGCAATTAATAGGTGGATTTATCCCTCAAAATTGTTAGTTATTTTGGATGCATTTTGACTAATTGTTGGCTACTAGATTTGCAATTTACCCCTAGACTAAAAGAAATAGTACTTGTTATAAAAAAAATAAAAAGAAATAGTACTAAGGATGCAATGATAAAAGGGAAATTTAATTAGAGGTCCCCCACAAGGGAGTTAATACTGGAAAAGTCCCAAAAGTTGAAAATATTAATGCAGGGTCCCAAGGGACCTCACATTAATATATTTGAAATGTGAAAAGACAGTTTTGCCCCTAGCCTTAAAAAAAATTTACCCCTCCCTCACCACCCCCTCCCCCATCCTCCTCCCTCACCCACCCCCTCCCCTCCAGGCCGCCCCCCACCCCCACTCCAGCCCCCCACCTTCCCTCCATGGCCCCCCACCTCCATCTGCCCCCACCCCACCCCCCTCCCCACATCGGCCCCCACCCCCTCCCACCCCCTCCCCCCTCCCAGTTCGGCCCCCCACCCCCACCCCCTCCCCCCTCCCTCTTCGGCCCCCCACCCCCCTCCCCCCTCCCTCTTGGGCCCCCCACCCCCACCCCCTCCCAAAAAATGGTGCGAGGAGGGAGGACCGAACTGGGAGGGGGGAGGGGGTGGGGGTGGGGGGCCGAAGAGGGAGGGGGGAGGGGGTGGGGGGCCGAACTGGGAGGGGGAGGGGGTGGGGGCCGATGTGGGTGGGGTGGGGGGTGGGGGCCGATGTGGGGAGGGGGGTGGGGTGGGGGCAGATGGAGGTGGGGGGCCATGGAGGGAAGGTGGGGGGCTGGAGTGGGGGTGGGGGGCGGCCTGGAGGGGAGGGGGTGGGTGAGGGAGGAGGAGGGGGGAGGGGGTGGTGAGGGAGGGGTAAATTTTTTTTAAGGCTAGGGGCAAAACTGTCTTTTCACATTTCAAATATATTAATGTGAGGTCCCTTGGGACCCTGCATTAATATTTTCAACTTTTGGGACTTTTCCAGTATTAACTCCCTTGTGGGGGACGTCTAATTAATTACCCCATGATAAATAGTACTATATATACGCACTATTTGGTAATGGATGAGTATTATATATGCACTGTTTTGCAATTAATAGGTGGATTTATCCCTCAAAATTGTTAGTTATTTTGGATGCATTTTGACTAATTGTTGGCTACTAGATTTGCAATTTACCCCTAGACTAAAAGAAATAGTACTTGTTATAAAAAAAATAAAAAGAAATAGTACTAAGGATGCAATGATAAAAAGGGGTTAATGTTAATGTTAATGTTAATGTTAATTGAGAGTTGAGAGGGTTTGGAAAGGCAGTGCAGTGGAATCAGAATCAGTTGCGGTGTGGCACTCTCCGCCGGCGCCGTCAAATAAAAAATCTCTTTTGTGTGGTGGCCGTCGTTGGTCTGAGCTACTCACTCACTTCATGGGTCATGTTTGGCATGCGCGACACGCCCTTCATCATATCATCAACAATGCCGCTTCCCCTAAGTCCTCTCTCGTCAACCCTCTCCTTTTCGCCTCTCAAGGCCTTCGCTACCGGAAACTCCAAGTCATCCTCACAACGGTACGCTTCTCTCTTTCCCTCCTTTCCACTCAACTCTTCATTCATTTCCTATACTACACTTACTTACTTATCATCATAACACCATTCTACTGTATGTACTGTCCAATTTTAGAATATAGATAAGCTTGGGAGGGCGGGTGAGACCGTGAAAGTGGCGCCTGGCTTTTTCCGCAACCACCTCATGCCCAAGCTCCTTGCTGTCCCTAATATTCATAAGTTTGTTTTTCTTATCAAGGAGCAGCGCAAGGTTCTTCTTTTCTTCTTCAACTATTCTCATCCTACACTCACATTTTTATCTTCCCTTTTTTCACAATATATTCATTTATCATTCTTTTTCTTTGCCTTATACTCTGCTTCAAATCAAATTACTTGTTATATCTTACTCTACTCATTTTCTATGCCATGTGTGTTGCTCACTGTGAAATAATGCCTATGTTTGTTGGTCAAAAAAAATGATGCTTATGTTTTACCTCCTGTGTGTGTGTGTACATGCACCTTTGTGGAGCATAGAGTAAAAATATTGTGTCTATTCATACTGTGCTCACAACTTTTTACTCACATGATTTCTTCTTATTTCCCCTCTTTTAGCATGAAACTTTGTAAGTAAATTGTATCAACAGATGATGAAGTAGCTCATTACTTTATATGGTCTTTGTTAGCTTGTGTAGAAGCTCTTACATTGGTTTTAAGTAGTGATGAGATGTGAGTTTTAAATAGTATGACTTCTTATGAATTTTATATGGTGTATTGATACTAAGATTTTGTTCTTGTTGTTGTATGTGCGAGTGCTTATATCTCAACCTTCAGTGCAGAGAACTTGAGCTATTTTTGTCATTTTAATTGAAATCCGTTTTCAAGCTGCTAGGCATTGCTGACTAGCAATTTCTCGTGTTATTAATGGTTTAGATATATCAACCCGCTGATGATGATGAAGAAGAACAAAAGGAACAAGTTGAAGTATCTGAAGATTCAAAAGAATTTAAGATGAGAGAATACGAGAAGGCAGCAGTACGCCTCACCAAAGCTAAACTGGTTTGTAGTTGAACCTTCAGAGGATTTTCATCACTGATTGAGACTATTCTACTATAATGTTTACCCATCTTTTTCTTCCCTCCATCACGGTTGCTTTATTTTTGTTATTCTCCTTGATGATTATGGGGGAGATGAACTGTCTTTTTGTCGCTTGGAAATGTATTTCTTTTAATGCAGAGTTGGTTATTATAATATACTAGGTCTTGCGGAGGTTCATTGATGCCCAGAAAGCAAAGTCACGTGAAAAAAAAGATGATCCCCTAGAATTGCGGTCAGCCGTGACGAAAGAAGATATTGTGGCCGAGGTAATGGTTTGTCTTCATAATTTAATTCTTGAGAGTGACATTTCAGTCTGCCAAAGCATATTTTTTTCATGATATAATCGATAAGGGCTGTGAGATTTTGAATCTTTTATAGGTCATAGATATTTGAACTTAGAAATATAGGAAGGATAGACAGTTTATGCTGTATCATTGTTGCCTTTATTTGTTAAAGAAACTAGGCACATCTCCATGTATTCCTTTCAATGGAGAGGTCGATTGCTGGGAGTGCAGTGAGGAGAAAACCGAAAAAAATAAGAAAAGGAAAACAAATTTCAAGAAAGATTATGCCATGATGTGAAAATTCAAAAATTGAAACAACCTATTTCATAAATAAGTCGTACCCTGAAATGCCATCATGCAAATTTCAAATTGCTGTGACCTGATATTATTAACTTCGCGCTCTCCCTATCTTGCCATGTAAAGATCGCCAAATTTGAAGGAAATTAGATTCATCCCATAAGCTTGACTTGTTAGGTTGGTATACTAGCTAAAAGCTATTTGTTGATGTTTGGTCTGAAATCTCAGCTTTACCTTGATTAACTAGCTTACTTTCTGCATCAAATTATTGTTTCCTTATCAGGACATTGTCATCATAATTCTTTGTTGGGACCTGTTTGTTATGATTGGCCATGTTTTCTCAAGCTGTATGATTGTAGGTCGTGGAGTCTGCGTGTACAAGGAATAAGTCTTTGAAGTTTAGTGTAGAGCTTTGAAGTTCTTTTTCACTTGTTTTTTTAAAATCCTATATGCACTCACAGTATTCCTCCGTGGGAGGGTTGACTAATGTAATTTAAAGTTACTGGGTTTCCTTATAAAAGAAAGAAGCCATTGTTTCCATATTCTGATATGGTGTTTATGGCACTCTCAGGTGGCTAGGCAGCTTTTTGTGAGCATTGCGCCTGAGAATCTGCATCTTCCAAGGCCTTTATCACAGTTGGGTGAATATGAGGTGCCCCTGCTCTTACCAAGGTCCATTCCCTTACCGGAGGGGAAGATTAACTGGAGTCTCCAAGTCAAAATTCGTAGTAGATAGAATTGCTAGTTTCAACCTTTTACAGAAATTCATGGTGTTTTATCCATGGCTGTTGGCAGTTGTTTCCTGTAACCCTGATTATTCCATTATGATGATTGTTAATTTGTTATATGTGATAGGTGCCGGAAAAATCTGGAATCGGATTTGTACTTGGTAGCATATTCAATATAAAAATGAGGATAGAAAAGAGAGTAGAAATAGGAAAACTTTCTCTGTGAACATGGGACATTCTCTTTTCAATGTAGTCATTTTGCCACCTATCATTTTTAAATATTTTCCTTCCTTTTCATCATGTCTCTTTTCCAGATGCAAAACATAAACCTTGGTTCTGTTTTTTACTATATCTACTGCACTGCATGCCTTTATACTGCATGCCTTTATAATTGATGCATGCTAATAGGAGAACTTTGGGTACAAGATCAAATATTATAATTTCGATTTGTAGCCTACTATGTATTGCATATCTCGGATGAGTGGAAGGTTGCGGGTTTGATCATGGTTGTAATTCAAACTGTTGGGGATTACCTTTTTAATTAAAAAAAAAAGATAAAATAAAAGACTTTTATAGTTGTGTCTCTAGGTAGTAGGTACAAAGCTTATGGCCACCTTTGGACTGTTATGGAATAAGAATTAGTTATGAGTTAGTTTGGGTAGTTGTAACTAATAACAAATCAATAAGTTAGTTACAAAGTGATAACAGAAACATGTATCTTAGAGTGAGGGATAGATAACTAATATAAATAGCCTATTCCTTGTCATTTGTAATCAGTTTTTGACTCTTATGAATGAAATACATTTTTGGGTTTTGTTTCGGTTCTCTCTTCCATTTTGCTGGTTCTGTGGCTCGGTACATTGGTTCGATTTTTAGATCTTTTGGTTCAGTTTCATAGTTCCTAGGTAATTAGGATAACAGTGGTATCGGAGCAGACGATTCTTTGGCTTGGGTTATTGGTTCTTGGAAGTTTCTTGATTCTGAGTTAAGTTCACATTGACTGAGACAAAGGTTGAGGACGATTTTTGCCCTTGGGTATAGGTTCTTGAATGATTCTTGGTTCTTGGTTCGATTTTTAAATCTTTTGGTTCAGTTTCATAGTTCCTAGGTAATTAGGATAACATGGACATACTTTTCTTTCTAGCCATTGTTATTTTCCAGTATAAATAGAAGAAAGAAACTTCTGCCTCTAATCTTTTTCCCCTTAAAATAACCTAAAATTTAATTGCATTTTGTCCTTTTTTATATAAGAGCAAACTTAGAGTTACATTTTTAAGTGAATTTATGGCTGTTTTATTAAAAAAATTTGTAATATGTATTTATATTTTTTTGTCTATAATTAGAATTTGTTTCTCTCATCATTTTTTCACACGATATTATCATGTATAATTTCTTTTAGGACAACTCTATTTGTTCTTATACTTATCCTTGAAACTGGTGATTCTTTTTGTGACTTTGAACTAATGATACAACAGTTAAAGCCAAATAATTTATTTAGTTATTAAGATTTAAAAATAAGAAAGAGTATAATATTTCTTTTTGGAAAGAGAGTATAAGAAATGAATTTGGGAGAATTATTTAGAGGTCTTAAAGAAGAAATATAGTCAATGAAGTTCCACAGAGTTGTAAATAACAACTTCTTGCCAAATAATTAAAACTTGTTATCTAGTGATTACAATTGGCAAGAATTCATCTTAATAATATTTTTAATTTTAATTTTCGTTCAAAAAAATGTTTCTTACTCTTCTAATTAATTGTGTCAATACTCAATACTATTACTCCTATGAAACACTGAGGCCCAATCCTACTCTATTTCATGGCGGCAAACAAACAAATACAATCCAACTAAACTTGATTTGGTGAGTTAGCAGTAGATATGACTTATCCAGTTCCTCGTCAAGCCATTAATTGGTCACCACATACTCCAATTTCCTGTCCTATAAAGCATCACACCCAACATCATATTCCCTCCTTTTTATCACCCACACCACCGTTTGTATTTTATATTTAAATAACATTGCTGATCAATTTAATTTAATTTTAATTTAAATGCTACATCATACCATACAAAACTATAAGTTTGCTGTAACTTCATTTTTGCAAAAGAATGTTGAACTTTCTAAAATTATGTGGATCAAAGTTGATAAACTTGAATCATGACATCAACTAGAAACAGATTTAATCAAAAGCATGATATCAATTACTCTCTTACAATCTTCACAATAAAAAGCACTAATGCAGAGATATTTTCTTTATACCTCCAGTATCATCTAAAGATTCAGATGAGTATTTCATATTTTATATTATTTCAAATAATAATATTTTATACCTTGGGACAAGATCACTGGCCAAACCGTTTCAGAAGATGATGACTCAAAGCATACCATACACAGCAAGTAGTTCTTATAGCTAAATCAGTTTCTGAAGTGGCAACATCTTTCTCTAATGGAAACCATTCTTCAATCTCTTCCTTTAGCTTCTATTCCTAAAGCTACTCACTCCTCCTCCTCCTCTGCTTCTTCATCAGCAATCTTCTTCCATTGCAATGCCTTATCAGTAGCCTCTGCTTCTGCTACTACACGTAACTTCCCAAAGGGGTGTCTCTCTGTTTGTCCTCCCAAAGCAAAGGATAAGAGCAGCCTGGTGGGAGCTATATATGCCTCACAATCACAAGCTGGAACTCCTCCAGCTCAAGCTGCACAAAGATGGCTTCTTGTTCCTATTGGTTTGTTGTTTCTCTTGCTCAATTTAGACTTATGTATAAGGAGAGACATTGATGAATCTTTAATTTTGGATGATGATATATGTTTATGTTCTAAGATTTTCTTCTTTGTGTTCTTGTACTCTATGTGATTAGTATTGATCAATATGCTATTTGGCCTGCGGGGCTGAAAGCTTCTGAAAATTTGAGGTGCTATATTGATAAGATAGTGACATATTTAGCAATGGACACTTGTTTTTCTTCCCTTGTTGTTGGGATGAGGAAAATATAAAATAGTCTTCCTAGTTTCTGGGCTTTAAGGTTTCAAGATATGTCAATCCTTATGCAATGTGGAACGAAGTAGATCCCAACAGAACCATGTTGAGCATCTCGTAATTTCTTCATGGTATGTTTGGGACATGGGAAGGGAAAGAACACTAAAAGGCAGGGAAAGGTTTCCCTTTATTTGTCCTTTGTTTTGGAGCCTATTGACTAGGGAATGGAAGATTCTCAGCTCTTCAAAATCATCCAAAGCCTCCCTTTCTATTATAGTCATTTTTTTATGTATAGTGATATCTTATCCTGTATTAGTGACTAAGTTCAACGGTTTGTATGAGTTTCATGAGGCACTCCAGTTAGGGTTGATAGTCACGTGTGATCGAATATCTTATGCTTCTCTTTTAAATACAAACTTCAAGTCTTTTGAATATTATGGTAGATGCACAAAGTAAGTGACTTGATCATTTCTTTAGGAAATTTCTGAATGTTTGTCGATGAATGCACCCCCTTTTGCTGTTGATATTATACATTATTTCTTGTACTCAAATACTGCAACTTCTCTTCAGTTCAAAAAAAGACTACAACTTCTCAAGTATTGTTTAACCCTCTCCAATTACTTCCACATTCTAAATACAGTTCCACAATCAAAAGTGTAGTGTTAATGTATTGCAGAGGCTTGTGTTCTTAGGTGCTATTCTCTCAAAGGATTTAACGTTGAGGGTCTCCATATTCATGATATACTTACTAACTTGGACAGCAAATCTAAGCATGAACGGATGATGCACATGAAATATATTATGTCTAGCTTAGTAAATTGTTTAAAACAACTGTAACTTTCGATTTACTTAATTATCCGTCTTTAAACTCAAAAGACCAAGTTGAACCTTTAGTACAATTAGAGGGACCAAAAAGTGCAGCCTAGCTTGAATTTATGTTGAAGTGATTTCCTTTCAAGTTTTGAGATTCATATGATGTTGTATCAGCATTGGAAAAATAGTCTTGAACTTTTTTGGCATTTGATAGGAGAAGGTGATTCAAGGCACATAGGCTACAAGGTTGAGATGCCTGGTGCATATGAAATTGCATCAGTAAGTAATACTATAATCAATAATTTTCTTGTCTGGATTGGTGTGCTAAGGATTTAACTGTCTCATCTGGATATTTATAGAGTGACGTGACCGTTGGTCGTGTTCCAGACAAAGCTGATTTGGTAATTCCAGTTGCAACAGGTATTCCCACTCCTGATTGCAATGCTATGGGACATTTAAAATCAAATTGATGAAGAGCTCAATTGAAATGTCAAAAGTTTGTGTATTCAAAATAAATCTTCAATGTTGTATAATTCTGCCAGACTTTGAAGACATGTGAAGTCAAATATCATTTTAATTTTATAGAAGTATTCATTTTTAATATTGCACAATGAAATAATAGAAGGGCCTTAGTGTTATCCAAATAAATATTTGCCAGTCAAATACAGTAACTTTGGTGCGATCTGGAAATTATAGTGGAATACACTTTTTTGTTAAACAATAAACATATTGAGATAGTAGACATTTTCCTCTTGCTGAGAATGTCAATGGAAACATCCGGTGGGAGAGAGAGAAAGAAACATAGAAGTGGAGCTCACTACTTATTTTTTAGCTAAATTATTTTTTTTTAATCTAGCTTGGTTTATGCCAACTCTTACAAAGATTTAGTTGTTGATAGAGTACCATAGCTTCATTTGATCCATGTGACCGACCCGGCCCACCTAGTAGGATAAGGCTTGATATTGGTTAAGCCAACTTTCTTCAAAGAACACAAGTATTTTTTTTTTTTTTGGTTGTCCTGTAACTAATTTCATAATTAACAAGAGCAGATTGAATTAATGTTTGATATGATCTTTAACTTTCAGTTTCTGGTGTGCATGCACGCATTCAGAAGAAAGGGGGTAATCTTCTGGTCACAGATTTAGATAGCACCAATGGAACATTCATTGATGAGAAGAAGCTGAAACCTGGAGTGGTTGCTACTGTGTCTTCTGGAAGTAGCATTATATTTGGTATCCTCTAAAACACATTCATGTCTACGCTTCAATTGAAAATTTACTTATCTCTCTAGAACCAAAATCCCATTTTCCTCTATTTTCCTTAGCCCCTCTCGTAAATAATTATCTATCCATCACAATTAATTAATTACAAGTAATTAAATGCAAACCAGACAAACCTTGCAATCCAAATGGGGCTTATGTATGAACTTAAGAATAGTGAATGCCTTCAGTAACTTTCTACAGAATCTATTCATCTAGTATAGATTACATAGAAATTAGACTAATAGCTTGCTTTCATGGTTTTTTCTTTAATTTTTGACCCTTGGACATAATAGGTTTGATTATTATTATTGCTATTGGCTCAATGTGTTAGCTTTAAATTTTAAGATTGACTGGTTTTTTAAAATGCAAGTTTCTTAGTACAATTTTGTGAGTGAAGTATAAGGTGCTTGAATGCAGACATAGTTTCATTTTAAGAGTAATAGATCTGTGTTTTAGGAGAAAGGATGTGTGTCGTCTTCATGTGTGAGTGACATGAACATGGTTCTGTTTTCAATATGCATGTGATTAACGGAAAGAGATGCCTATGTAACACATGGTCCTGTTTTTATAGTTCCGATGATTATTGGACATATATGTACATCTGTCTTGACTCACGTGAATTGATGGAAACTCTTTTCCAAGTCCCAAGTTGAACTAAAGAATGGATTTCGATTGTCCTATTATACATGGAATAGCAGTTTTCCTCAATGATTGTTTGAGAGATTATGGGTTTCTTCGAAATAGACTCAGGAAATTTGTCATTGCACTACCTGATTCATTGGATTACTATAATGATGATATATAATCAAAACATTTGATAGTTTTGATCAAGTGGTTTCAGTTGTATTCAAAGACTTGGTCAGTTGTAACTTGTAACCAATAGGCATTGGTCATGATGAAAAGGGTTTTGGCTTTAAGCAAGTTGTTCTTAATTCGAGCCTGTGTGTAGAAAATAAAATGCCTTTTGGAGAGTTAACCCTATGACTTAGCCATATAGGCATATTACAAAAAAGATTTGGTCAGTGGTGATCTGTAAAATGCGTCTTACAATTATTGTGTTCATAATTATATGAAGAATTCGTACTTTTTTTCTTTGAGAAACTGAGTTATGTAAAGATGTGGGGCTATTCCTTTTGGCCTTTGGGGTTGTAAATATATGTCTATTTTGAGTGACCAATCATATTAAACTTCATGTTTTTTCTCATTCCTTTCTCTTGCATGCGCTTTCAGTTAAAATTGTGTTCCGAGTCATGCTAAAATGCACAACACACACACACACAGAGCAATCATGATTTCCATAGATATACATCATCTATATATATTATACATATATAATGCCTCTGCCCAATATACAAGTCACGCACTTTCTGATGGAATTACTTGGTCCATAATACAAGTCACTGGAGAGTGGTTAATGCTTGTCTATAAAACTTAGTCCTGTAAATAACTCTTAAACATAGGTGGGTAGAATAGGAGCCTTCTTTTATCCAATTTAAAACATGTTGGATGACTTATTAATCAACGTTCATTGGTTCTAGTGGGGTAGTTAAAAGTGACTTACATTTTAGATTAGATCGGTATGTATATCTACATGTGGCCACGTGCGGTCCACATGCATGCATGTACACACACACACAAATAGAGAGAGAGAGAGAGAGAGAGAGTTTTTTTGGGTATTGGATTTTGTTTATTGTTAATTAATACTAGTATATATCTTAATAAAGCTATAGCAGCTTAAGCTTCTTTTTTATGTTTACCAGGGGATACACATTTGGCTATGTTTCGAGTATCAAAGATTGAGAATGTAGAGACTGAAGACGAAGCAGAAGATGAAGGATCTCAAGTGGCCTCTGATGCCAAATCTGAGACCACTGAGTCAAATTGAGCTTCCAAGGTTCTCCTTGTAGTGATTAATGTATAGAGTTCAATTAAGAAATAAATCAAATCAATTGAATTTCTCTGTGCTTTTTGCGTACAACACTAAGCTGAGCTCTTCCTTCTCTTTTCTGCGTTGAAAAATTTCTGCAACTTTAACTCATTGTTTCTATTGTGTTTTATATGGCTTTCACTTTCATTCTTTCAGTTTAATGAAAAATCGCCCAGTTATTAGAAACTAAAGGTAAACTAAGGACAAATTATTGGGACTGATGAACATTGTATCAACCGATTTTAAACTCAGAAAATAAAGGGCTAAGTGTCATATCTACCCTGAAGTATGTTTTTTTCTCTTAAATTTGCTTCGGAAGTGTGCAATGTAGTGCATCAATATGACCCTTTATACATACTTATATATATGTTTTTGTGCAACTTCAAAGGTAGATATGATTCTTCATGCATACTTACAGAAAATTTGGGCCAAAAATACTTCAAGGACAAATATGATCTTCTATGTATATTTTAGAGATAGATATGACCCTTAACCCAAAAATAAATAGAGTTGAGAGGACTAATATGTTGTTTTGGTCTTAAATCCAGTCTATATTTTTATGGGCAAGGGCCCTATTTTGCCCTTCAAGTAACCACCATGGACTACTGGGCACCCTAAACTAACATCGGGGTACATTTTTATCTTTGAAGTAACCAAAGTGGTCCAATTTTACCCTCTGTCGAATGTAATGTTGACACGTGTCATTCACGTGTCAACATTACATTCCACATGTCAACATTACATTTGCTAGAGGGTAAAATTGGACCACTTTGATTACTTCAAGGGTAAAATTGTACTCATTGTTATTTTAGGGTGCCCAGTGATCCAGGGTGGTTACTTGAAGGGTAAAATAGCGTCGTTGCCCTATTTATATCAACACATTATTCACAAGTTATACTCGAAATTATCTTAGAATATGTACTGAATACTAATCAAAGATACATGATCATATCATTCATTGTATTATATTTTATTTACTGTTTTATATTATTTGAATGAATTCGAAATGTCTCAAATTATATTTTTAAATCTAACTTTTTTCGTCAGATTCAACTTTCTTTCGTTTTGGAACGTGATTTTAAGAAATCATTTCAAATTGTCAAAATTCGAGAAATTAGTTCAAAATAAACTTTGTGATTAATTTTCCAATCAAAACAATACAATTATATGTAATAGTAATAATTAATTAACATTTAATATGTAAGCCTTTCTTTATGTCAAATACTCCGTTCATTTTCAACCTTTGAATAATGCCCACTAAAAGAGAACACTAAAATCGTAGATATTATTTAATTAAATTAAAACATGTATCTTATCCGTTCTTATCAGATTCTATACACTTGTTTGACTAATTACAACATAACGATAGATTAAATTACATTCTAAAAATCTAAATATTTATTTTTAGGTCCATACCTACATACATTAAATTTTTTGCATCTCAAGTTTTTCAATTACATGAGGCTATATGTCCTTTTTCCTTAGCTTATGTGGCATAAGTTAAATGGTAATATAAAAGTTAATTACCTAATTTAATTAGATTAACGTTATTAGTCAAATTAGTTAAAATCACATGATATTACAATAGCACTTAATAAATTTCTTTTATCCCTAATACTCTCTCTCTCTCTCAAATTTTTAAGAAGTATCAATAGGAGATGAAAATGTGAGAGAAAATAGAAAGAGGTCGATCTTATATAAGAACAAATCCACCTCCTCAAATATGAACTATATAGGTAGTAGCCGCGGAAGTGACATGCGTGTATAGCTACATGCGATTAGAGAATTTGATAATTAGACATAAATAATATGATCTAAACATTTTCTATATTTTAATCAGTAAATTAATCAATAACGTAATAAAACTATAAATTTTAATAACGCAATGATTATTTTCTTTATTTTAAGGTAGTATAAGAATATATGGGTAAAACATTTCACTTTGTGTATCATAAACTAGAGTTGGTAATGCAGAATGAACCGCATATGATGTGTTAGCAATTAGCATGCATGATTGCATGCCACCGTTGCCGGACTTGCAGCTCTACGCATCTACCAGCCACGCTAGCTAGAAGTCTGCAATTAATTAACTGATTATGTTATAAATTGCTATATTCAAATTATTTCTACATTTTCATAAAATTAATCAAAACCTTATTTTTACAATCTTATATTAACTAAAAATATTAAATTTCATTAATTTAATTTTAAAAACCAGCAGCTTTTCTATCATTTCTCTTATTTAATAATAAAGGCTAAACCCTAAACTCTAAACACATTATATCATGATAATATAGACATGAAATAATATGTGGAGACAAAATTGTATATTCATCTAAAATTGTAATGTTATAAATAAAAAGATAGTATCCTCTTTGTCTATATAGTTTCTTTAGGCTAGTTGTTAAGCATCGCAAGTGTGTTTTAATTTCCTATGTAAGTGTGTTAGTGTAACTTTCTCTAATATTTAATATATTTGATCATTTTTTTTTAAAAAAAAATAAATAAAATAAAAAGAGCATATAATAACTCTTCCCAGATAGTCAACTATATATTAAAAACTAGTAGCTAGCAGCGTGGAGGGCATGGATGAGATGCAAATATTATATGGCCATTGCATCTCGCGAGCTTCATAGCGTAAAACTCATTTTTTTTAATTAAAAATGTTGTATTTTCTAAGCTTTTCGTCACGTTTATTAATTAAGCCTTAACTATTGACGGCTCATAATCTTCTTTGAATCTATATTAAAACTGCAAATATAAGTTACACTCGCGAATTCTTCAAAGCACAAGTGACAAGAAATCATATATATTAGGAATGTAGGACTATTTTCTGCGTAATCATTTGATTTTTTATTCCGACGAACTACCCCGTGCAAAGCACGGTTGTTTGAACTTACTTGCATTGTGGAAATTGGGTCTTTGTTAGAAGAAAACACACTCAACATATATATTTTTTCTCAATAAAAATTTGAATATTAATTATTAATTCAAGACCCTGTGGAAAGATCCTGAGTTTCTTAAATTGTTCAATCTATTCTGTTCTGTTCATGAGAACATCAATGTTTTTTCAGACAAAAAAATCAGTAGTTTTAATTGGTGGTGTATTCGATTATGGCTATATATTTCCGACCAAAAGAGTAGTATACACAGTCATGGCTCACTTTTCTTTCTTTGAATTTTCGGGCGAACTGTGATTAAACTTTTTTTTTTATTTAGAGGGGCAAGCACTAACGGCTTGAGGTTACAAGTGGGATCGAACCCGCAACCTCCCACCTAAAGGGGAGATATCATACCACTGGGCTACAAGGCCCTTGGTAACTGTGATTAAACTTTGACATTCTTGCAATGTGTGTATTGCTTCTATCTAGCTTATTGATGCTCACCTTAAATAATGCTCCTATTATTGTAACATATAGCAGTAACTCCTAACTAATTATAAGAGTAGTAAGTAGTAACTATGATCGATTATCCTCAGATTACCTATCACTTTGAAAGTTAAATATACTACTAGTTTTCGAAAATGGGAAGTTCAAATGATTTGACATATTTTATTACGGACTAAATTTAATCTTCCAGCTAAATTTGACATTATTAGGATGATATCTAAATATCACAATGACTTTATCAAGACAGCATTCCGGTCATGTGATTACTTTCTTGCAGCCCCCTTTTTACTATCTTACTGGATTTTATTGGAGCAATGTTGAGTGCACAAGGATAATTGTTTCTTTGAAAGTCATTTTTTTACTCTTTTTTTACCACATCATTTATTTTACTCACACAAAGCTAAGATATACGACTTACGATTAATGTTTAAACGACGCCAACATTCCTACTGTAACCCCGACCTATTAATACAAAATTAATTAGGTATGTTGTTTCAGCCACCAACACATTTACTTTACAACCTGCGACTATTAATTAATGCGTCAAATTCTTTGTTTTCCATTATCGTTTTTTTTCCAGTGTTTTCCATTATCAATTGCTTATAAATGATGGTACATATTTTATATTTCAGATTTTGTTATGTATGATACTTTTGAACAATATTATGTATCACACACATGATGTCATGAATTTACATAATTAAAGCTCCATTATTACTTGCATGTTCCATTCACGAAATTCAACAATACAAAAATTGCATATATACATGTATAGTAGTTTAGAAACAACTGTGGCATGCAATTCAAAGAGAATGACTATAAATTAATTTTTTCAAACAATTTTTATATCTCTATAGTATCTCCTAAACTATGTTAAGAAATAAAAGTATCTTCTAATTTACATATGAATAATGCTTGAACTTTACTTTAGTTATGGTGAATAAGGTTTATTTCATGTCAGTTACCAAAAAAAGAGACAAAGAACGCGATAATGTAAATGGATAAATACATAAATTTATAAGTATATGATAAACTATTATATAATATAATATCATTCGTGGATGTCAATAGAAAACAAAAGTTAAGAAAATTAAAGATTATGTCATGAATGATTTTGGTTTTCAGGACGCCCCCAAAATGTGTTAGGACTTGGGACATATATATATATATATATATATGAGACTGAAAATTCATTCTATCTATGTTCATTGCCCTGAGACTGAAATAAGTGCACTAAATCTAATCATATTCACATTGATTAGCCGTATAGCTAGAGCGTGTAGCGTAATGGGAAGCTCCTAACTTTGTAAGAAAGGACATTGAGTCCTTTGTCGACGTAATCTTGTTCTGAATTGTAAGAAGGGGAAAAAAAAGAGCGCGTAGCTTGATATAGTATGGAAAATCAGTTCACTTGGTATTTTAAAAATGCCCACGATCATTACATGTGCATAGTTTCTTAATTTTTTGACCAACAGTTTATGTGCATTAGAAACAAACAAATCGACATATTTATAAATGTAGCTAGCTCGTGGCATTATTCAAACTGCAAAGGGTTTTTAAAACGCAATAATTCATTTTTATAAAAAAAAAGTAAATTTAGAATTTTTCGCATCCTCAAACAATAATTTTGATAACTTTGATCGTATCTCGTAAATTTTAGCAAGATGATTAAAACATTTAATGATAAGGATTGGTGAACTAACTGACAAGCTTCATTTCATAGAGCACGTACTCCCTCCATAATCCATATTATAATTATAGAGGACCCATTGATCAATTTGTTTTAAAATTATCCCTATTAATATGTACGCTGCCTCATAATAGAAATAAAGTATATGGAACAAGGGTATTACGAAGAGATCGATTATCACATTGTTTTAGACCATGTTATGATAACTAAACTAACCAATATCTTTAAATAATATGATTAGATAAATATGTGTTATATTTAAGACCAAAGAAAATAAAAAAAACCTATTAAAATAGTGACAACTTTATTATACTGCATGGAATCTCATATAATAATGAGATTATTTAATATTCATAACATTATTTATTATCGAATATATAAATCTAAATACATGTTATAAAATTTATACAACACTATTGTGTATGTGAAGTTATTCAGAACTCAAATATGAATTCATGTTGGGAGATTAGTTTTTAAAAGTGGTTTTTCAATGGTTTTTAAAATTGAGAAGTATAATATATGCATAGCTCATAAGAGTGAAGGGTTAAATGATTTGTCTTTTCATGACTTCAATTACATATCATTGTAATGAGTGTATTAATCTTCGGTTCTATGTATAGCAATGGTCTTGTAACTTAATGACAACATAAACTCTAGTGTTAGTGACAAAATTGGAAACTTAATTTCGTTTACAACCCCGTATATGTATAGTTAGTGTATACTCTTTAATTAGAAAAAATTACCCATGAAATGATGGTCAAGTTTTTCTCTTTTTCATTTTTGAAATGCAGCAAGTGAATTACACCAGATCATTCATTCTATGTTTTTGATAACATGAACTATATTCTTTATTTCTTTCTCATTTTATCCCAGAAAATCTCTTAAAATGCGCTAGGTTAGGTAGCCAAATTAGTCATATATTCTCTTTCTTAGATGAGTAAATTACAGTTAAATGGGTGTGATCTTCTAAATTTTATCTAGAAAGCAAACATTTTAATTATAGAAATAATCTCAAATAGCTCTTATACGTAGGAATAGAGGGAGTAGTTTTTGTTGTTACTTTTATTGGTATTAAATATGAGAGACATATTTCATGATTTTATTAAATTAAAGGTGCTAGTTAATTTAGTTACTATGACATGATTTTCTAAAATATTGTGATAATTTTTTTGCAATATTCTTATTCCATCGGCTTTATTATTATTGAGTAAGCATTGATAGGGATAATTTTTTATAAAAAAGTTAACCAATTAGGTCCTCTATCATTAATAAATGGAGCGCATAGTATATGAAATTAAGCTTGTCAGTTGCTCCACCAATCCTTATCGTTAAGTGTTTTTAACCATCTTACCATTCTAAATTTACTTTTTCAATAATAATGAATTATCTTGTTAAAACCACCACCTTTGAAGTTCAAATAATGCCATGAACCACAGTTATAACTATATATGTACATTAATTAGTTTATAATGCACATACATGAACTGTTGGCCAAAAAATTAAGAAACTATGCACATGAAATGATCGTGGACATTTTGAAACACCAAATCAACCACTACAAAAAAATGTGTCCTCTAGTCGCGCTTAAAAAGGGTATGTAGTCACGTTTTTTGACAACAAATGGGGTTAGTTGCGTTTCTGCCATGATCGATTATTTCGCGTTGCTTTTTTGCGAAAAAACGAGACAAAAAATAAATGTTAAAAAATTGATGTCGCATTTTTTATGTCGTGTTTCTGGCATTATGCGCGACATAATCTGCTTACAGAAAAAAATGTGCCAGCAGCTTCTCGAGGAAGCTTTGTGAATCTTCCTCGAGAAGCTGCTGGCTAAAGGAAGATAAAAAATAATATAGTAATTAGAAAGAAAGTGAGGGAGTATTTTTTTATAAAAAAGAGAGGGAGTGTTTGAATTAGGAGAGTAAAGAGAAAAATAATGAAAAACTAGTCTTATAGTGAAATAAAAAAATTTGAATTATAACAATTGAGGAGAATTTTTTTTTGGCCAAATGGAAAAACAAAGTATTAAAGAATGATAAAATGTATACATTAAATTGTGGAGGATTTTAAATAATGAACCTGCAAAAAAAGTATATTTAGTTAAATGAGAAATATAAAGAATGAAAGTGAAGAGGAAGAAAATAAGAGAGTAGAGAAGGAGGAGAAAAGAAGGTGGGGAGAGAGTAGGAAAAAATAGAGTGGGGGAGAAAGAAATGTAAGAAGAGTGAAATTTATATAGGGAGAAAGTGGAGAGTGGAGGGAAAATTTGAATTTGAAATCTGACACATATGTCGCGTCAGTGGCGCGACATAGGTAAACAAAGACGCGACATATCCATTAGAATATATATCTGTGTCGCGCACTGTGTTTCCTGACAACACACAACACGAAAAAATGTATATTTTATTGTTTGTTTCCTTTTTTATGGAGAGAATGCTTGGTGTCGCGCATATGGCGCGACAACACACCTTTTTGGCTCAACAAACTTGTCAAAATTTACAAAAAAAAGAAAAGAAATTGTCACCCTTGTCTTATGCGTGACATTTCTTGCGTGAAGAGAAACATATTTTTTGGTAGTGAACGGACTTCCCATATGACATTTGCTACACCCTCCTTTTTTTCCCATACAATTCAAAACAAGATTACACATCGAAATGTCAGCACAAGCTAAGACTCAATCCTTCTTACAAATTCAGTAGTTTCCCATTACGTCACACGCTCTAAAAAGGCTAATCGATGTAGATATGATTAAACTAAGACCAATTATCCCAGTCTCAGAGCAATGAACATAGACAGAATCATGAATCTCATATCTAGTCCTAACTCCTAAAATTATCTTTTCTTACCTCTTGTTTTTATTGACATCCTAAAAACCAAAATCATGCATCATCACGACATAATCTTCTCTTACCTCTTGTTTTTATTGACATACTATATATAAAATCGGCATTATTATATGACAATAAATGTTAGATTCTAATAGACAATATGAACATAAAATAATAAGGTAGTTAAGATGTGATTATTGAAATGCAAGTGGAGTCAAACAAGATATGATAAAGTTCAGAATGAATATACAAAATGTGTTTGGAGTTAGGACTAGATATGAGACTGAAAATTCATTCTCTCTATGTTCATTTCGGAGGGAATCTTAAGAAAAAACTTCTTCATTCGTTTCTAAGTATAAGAGTTATTTGACTCTTTTGGAGCATCTTAAGGAAGCCAAACAAAATAATTAAAAATTGATTTTGCTAAAATTTTTTTTTAAACTAGTTTATTTATTGTCTCTTATAAGCTAACATGTGATCGATAATAATATACAAAATATGTTATGATTAAATAATTTATTTCGCTTTATTAATTAAGATTCCCCAAAAACGTCAACTAACTCTTAAATTTAGGAATAAAAAACATATTCAATAGATATAATTTTATATTGCATGGGGTCGAGTATAATAAGTGAGATTATTTTAAAGTCTATAATATTACTTATAGAATATAATATATAAATCTAAATTCATGATATAAAATTATTAAGAAAGCAAAAATGAAAAAATGAATGAGCATGAGGTGTTCCAATCATATACTACTATTTAGGTAGAAAAATGTTCTTATCTTTTATATGATTAACACTGATTCGTAGATGTAAAGGCTTATGAGAAATTTAAAATGTTTATCTTTCTAGATAAAATAATTTAGAAGATCACATTCATATAACTGCACTTGACTCATTTAAGAAAGAGAAACATGACTAATTTGATTAGTGCATTTTAAGAGATTTTCTGGGATAAAATGAGAAAGAAATAAAGAATACAATTCATGTTATAAAAAACTTAGAACGAATGATCTTGTGTAATTCACTTGTTGCATTTCAATCACGAAAAAGAGAAGAACTACTTTGGCCATCATTCATGGGTGTTTTTTTCTAATTAAAGAGTATACACTAACTATACATACGAGGTTGTAAATGAAATGAAATCACCAATTTTTCACTTACACTAGAGTGTATGGTGTCATTAAGTTACGAGATTATTGAATTCTATACATATAACCAATTAATACGCTCATAATAATCACTGTAGTCATAAAATTATGTAACCATATTTTGTATATTAAAATAATGACAATTTTATATTGCATGGAGTCTCATATAATAAGTGAGATTATTTAAGATTTGTAATATTACTTATAGAATATATAAATCTAAATTCACGGTATAAAATTAATAAGAAAGAAAAAAATGAAAATTAAAATAGCATGAGGTATCCAATCATATACTATTGGGGTAGAAAAATGTTTTTATCTTATACTTTATGAACAGTGACTTGTAGATGTTAAAGGTAATGAGAAAATTAAAATGTTTATCTTTTTAGATAAAATTTGGAAGATCACATTCATTGAACTACACTTTACTCTCTAAAGAAAAAAAATATGGTTAATTTGGTTGTCTGACCTAGCACATTTTAAGAGATTTTATGGGATAAAATGGGTAAGAAATAAAAAATATATTTCATAGTATCAAAAACATAGAACGAATGATCTTGTGCACTGCATTTGTTGTATTTCAATCACGAAAAAGAAAAAAAAACTTGGCCATCATTTCATGGGCATTTTTTCCCTAATTAAAAATACACTAACTATACATATATATGGGGTTGTAGACGAAATCAAATTACCAATTTTTTACTTATAATAGAGTTTATGCTGTCATTAAATTACAAGGCCATTGAAGTCTATACATATAACCAATATAATATACTCATTATAATCGTTGAAGTCATGGAAAGACAAATCATTTAACCATTTTTTTTATCAGAATCATTTAACCATTCACTCTTATGAGTTATGAATATACTTGTCAATTTTAAAAACCATTTAAAACCCACTTTTTAAAACTAATCTCCCAACTTAACTTCACATTTGAAGAGCCAATTTAATCTCAAGATTGTGTTTGTAGTATGTTTAGAAGGAAACGATGATTATTAAACCAAAATTAGTTTTAAGTCTCTATTTGTGGACTTTCAATTTTTATTTTTAAATTGAAATCTTTTAGAAACATGTTTTTGGGTATACCATCCGAACAAATTTCTTCCAATTAATTTATTAAAAACATATCTAAATATAAATCATAGTAGAATTGTTAAATTTGTAATCTTAGTTAGGTTTATAGAAATCCAATTGACACGAAATTCTCTTGTACAAGTTACAATCCGTGCAACGCACAGATCATATAATAGAAAGGGAAAAAAACAATTTTTATTATTAATACATACAAAACTTATGTCATTGATTTATGAATTATCTATATTTAAAAATAGAATATTGTGAAAATCTAGAGGATGAAGCTCGTGTCTTATGTGTTATTATATACATATGATTTTTTTTATCTCATATGTCATTCCTACAAAATGCTAGAACATTATAAAAAAAATATTCTAAATGGCGAAGGTGAAAAAATTAAGATAATAAATAATTTAATGGGCTTTACCAAAAAAAATAATAAATAATTTAATGGGGATTAATTGAAATCTTCATGTACCCTTATAAAATTTTTAGACTAACATAAATACAAATCAATACATGGACTACCCACATAATGAATTTTTTTTAGAGTAATAAAGAGAAGAAGCTAATTAAGCTTTACCCATAGAGCAATCATAAACGCTTTATAGCGAGAATTAATTAGAGGTCCTATATAACAAACATAATTAAAATGAGGTTCGACGAATTGCAAACATTAGACCATAAGTTGTAGTTAATCTTAATTTTTTTTTTCACAGGAATTCTAATTTTTTTGGACCATAATAGGAACTCTGATTAATTCTCCACAATTTTTATATATTTGATTTGATTCAAACTAAACCTGTAAACCACACCCCCTCATCCTAGCCATAGGCATGAAAGATATATATAGACCTAAATCACCCAAACCAATAAAATCCATTGACCAAATTTTCCCCCACGAAAATTGTTCAAGAACCACCCATTCCAAAAGTTTCTAAAAAAGAAAAAACATAAGCAGACCACACCGCACGTGAGAAACCGGACTTGCCCTCCAAGAATTAGCTGTAAAACTGCAGCCATCAAACCAAAAAAACCTAACAATCAGGCCCTGAGGCCCACACGTGTAAGCCCGAAAGCCCATCCCCCACACACGTGTCTCCCCCCTCTATAACACCCCCTCCCCTCCACTCCCCTCCTCGCTGTCCTTCCTCCTCCCAAAAAAAAAAAAACAAAACTTTCCCCCCAAACACTCACTTTCTCTCTCCTCCGCCGCCGCGACGGTCTCCGCCCCATGGACCCTCACCGCCGCCTCAAGTCGGAAGGCTCAGCCACCGTCGCCGCCGCCGCCGACCCCTCCCTAAAGAAAAAAAACCACCCCCCTAAAGCCTCCGATGCCCTCCCCTTACCTCTCTATCTCACCAATGCCGTCTTCTTCACCCTCTTCTTCTCCGTCGCCTACTACCTCCTCCACCGGTGGCGCGACAAGATCCGCAACTCCACCCCCCTCCACGTCGTCACCCTCTCCGAGATCGCCGCCATTGTCTCCCTCATCGCCTCCTTCATCTACCTCCTCGGCTTCTTCGGCATTGACTTCGTCCAATCCTTCATCGCCCGCGCCTCCCACGACGTCTGGGACCTCGAAGACGACACCACCGCCACCGCCGGCGACCGCAATTCCCACAATCGCCGGCCGGACTTCGTAATCGAACGCCCTGCCCCGAAAGCCGAGCCCTTGGTGTCAGCAATATCGAGCGAGGAGGACGGGACGATTGTGGAGGCGGTTTTGGACGGGACGGTGCCGTCGTACTCGCTGGAAGGGAAGCTCGGAGATTGCAAGCGGGCGGCGGCGATACGGCGCGAGGCGTTGCAGAGGATGACGGGGAGGTCGCTGGAGGGGTTACCGTTGGAAGGGTTTGATTATGAGTCGATTTTGGGGCAGTGCTGTGAAATGCCGGTGGGGTATGTGCAGATTCCGGTGGGGGTGGCCGGGCCGTTGTTGCTGGACGGGTTTGAGTATACGGTGCCGATGGCGACGACGGAGGGGTGTTTGGTGGCGAGCACGAACAGAGGGTGTAAGGCTATTTATGCCTCCGGTGGGGCCACCAGTGTGGTTTTGAGAGATGGCATGACTAGAGCGCCTGTTGTGAGGTTTGCTTCTGTTGCAAGGGCTGCTCAGTTGAAGTTCTTTCTCGAGGATCCTCTCAATTTTGATACCTTGTCCGTCGTTTTCAACAGGTTTGTCTCAAAAATTGAAACTTTCTTCATTTGCAAGCTTGCTTTTTTCTGGCCTGGATTGTGACTGCTTTGCATTTTTTTTTTAAAAAAATATTGTTTTGGCTTAATTTCTTTTCCTGGATCAAAAGGGTACCATGAATAGTGACTCTGCCTATTTCGGAAGATTTTCATTTATGTAGTTTTGTGGTTATGATTGGTTCTCATTCTTTTGTTTTTTGGAAACGTTTGTTTGTTTGGAAAGTTTTAATTTTAATTCCCTTTTGTTTTGCGGTGTCTGACTGTGGTTATGATTTGTTCTCAATCTTTTGTTTTTGGAAACGTTTGCTTGTTTGGAAAGTTTTAACTTTAATTCCTTTGATTTTGCGGTCTTCTAACTGTCTGACTGTATTTATGATTGGTTCTCATTCTTTTGTTTTTGGAGACGTTTGTTTGTTTGGAAAGTTTTAATTCCGTTGGTTTTGTGGTCTTCTGAGTAAGAAAAAAAGTGATGGATCAGGTATTGAAAAGCAAGAATGTTGGTTGTGCTGGGGACAGACAATCAAAAACATTGTTAAGAATTCGATGGTTGCAAGATTTAGATATTTTTCCTAATTGTGTTGTATTAAATTTGGACATTTCATTTTGTTGGTGCAGGTCCAGTAGATTTGGTCGGCTTCAGAGTATTCACTGCGCTATCGCCGGAAAGAACCTTTACATGAGATTCAGCTGTAGCACAGGTGATGCCATGGGAATGAACATGGTCTCCAAGGGCGTGCAGAATGTTCTTGATTTCCTTCAAAATGATTTCCCGGACATGGATGTTATTGGCATCTCTGGTAAATAACTTGACCCTTCTTTCCTCTGCTGTTACTTGCTGTGAACCTACAGATTAATCTTTTGCAAACGTTCATGATGTCATTGATGTAACTTTATTCAAATATAAATTTTTTTGTGGGCTAACTTTATTGAATAATGGCCCTGTCGTGGCAGTGGTCCAGTTCCTTCCATGACATTCCCCTATTATTTTGGTATCGAACTGTAGTAGTTGGCTGAAATAAAGCAATTATTTGTGCTATGCTATATTATGGTGTTATTCGGGAGGTGTCTTATGTTAATTATGACCAAACAGTTAATGTCCACTTTTTTGTTGCCAATTAGTTGGATTTGGTATGAGCTTGATTTCATTTATTTTAATGTTCAGTCTGGCCTATCTCCTTTACTTTTTGAGAAGAGTGATTCACATGTCAAAGAATGCTTCAGTTGATGATTTAGTTACATGTATGACAGCGATATATGTTTCCTCTTTTTTTCCACAAAGTGTACTTTATTCCCTTGTTGCTTGAATGCGTTCGGTGTATGAATCATATGCCTCAACTTTCTGTTATTTCATCAATTTGATGAAGAACCTTGCCACGTACAAATTAAATCAATCTGATAGTAACATAACGGTTATGCATTTCCTGCATTCTTCAGGGAATTATTGTTCCGACAAGAAACCTGCTGCTGTAAATTGGATTGAGGGGCGTGGAAAGTCAGTTGTTTGCGAAGCAATTATTAAAGAAGAGGTGGTCAAGAAGGTATTGAAGACCAACGTGGCTTCCTTAGTGGAACTTAACATGCTCAAAAACCTTACTGGTTCTGCTGTTGCGGGAGCTCTAGGCGGATTCAATGCCCATGCCAGCAATATCGTTTCTGCCATATATATTGCCACTGGTCAAGATCCAGCTCAAAATGTTGAGAGCTCTCATTGCATCACCATGATGGAAGCCATCAATGATGGAAGAGACCTTCATGTCTCAGTGTCCATGCCTTCCATTGAGGTGATTAAGCATCCTGTAAATTTAGCTTTTAATATGTAAAGGTGATTTCTTGGTTTTCGTATAATTGCTAAGTGTTCTATGCCATTTGTTGCCTATTCAGGTGGGTACAGTTGGAGGTGGTACTCAGCTGGCATCTCAGTCTGCTTGCTTGAATTTACTGGGTGTGAAGGGCGCAAGCAAGGAGACGCCTGGATCAAACTCAAGACTCTTGGCCACCATTGTTGCTGGTTCAGTCTTGGCAGGAGAGCTATCTCTGATGTCCGCCATTTCTGCAGGTCAGCTTGTAAGGAGTCACATGAAATACAATAGATCAAGCAAGAATGTCTGTAACATGGCAAGTTGAATAGAGGTACGATATGGGGGTCCCAGCCATCAGTTGTAAAGCCTAAAATAAAAGCTAGAAGGGAAGGGTATGTAGTACCACATAAAGTTGGAGGAGAAAGGAAAAAAATATCAAAGTTGTGCCTGTGGGTGGCCATGTGAGATTGCCTGACTCTTGGGTGTTTGTGAATGTGTAAAGTCAAAATGATTGTATGTACGAGATGAGAGCTGTTTCTGTTTAAGTGGCCCCCTTCTGGCTTATTCACTGCACAACTTTGATAGCTTGCTTTTCCCTTGCTGGCAATCGGAGGCACGTTAGCTTTTCTCACAGCTAAGAAGTCGTTTGATGTGTTGTTGTATTATATTTTTTTCTCTCTCTCTTTTATATTGTGTTCAGCATCCTTTAGTGGGGGGACCAAGCAGCTTGGTGGGTTTGCTGAATCTTTTTATGTCGCTTTGCTCATTTGAGCCAAAATGAATTGAATTGGACAATGCATTTTTCATCCCTGACCCTGCATATTACTCATATATTTTAGTATTACTATTACTCCCTCATCCCTTGAAAATATGACTCAACTTAGTTGATGGATGTGAATTTCTTTTTTGTACAGAATGATGGATGTGGTTTGATTCTAGATCTTATTCCCATTCTCTTCATTTATATATTTTTTTCCCACATTATTTTTGTTGACCATAATTTTCTCTTTACCTCACGTTCAGCATCAAAGACGGATATTTTAGGGTAAAGACAATTTTTAGGGTTAATAATGCTTCTAATGGGACATATTCTAACGGACAAAGGGAATCTAAAGTCACATGAATAAGCACATGAATATGAGAGGCTCCTGCATGTTACCAGACTATTGGCAGATTTTATGGGAGGGCCATGGGGCTTTTGAAAGTAAATCTTTTTATTTTTTGGACTAAGAAAGCACATGAATTTACATAAACTTCTGGATTATTTTTGCTCCATACAAACCTCTGGGTGCTGACCCCCATAAAAACTTATGGGTGTTCATTGCCCCTAACATAAAACTTCCAGTTAAAATTGCCTCTTTGGCCTAGATTTTATAGTAAAAGGGATATTTACACCTACGTTCCAAGTAAGAGATTTAACACCAGATAAGTCTATTAACAATTCATTCACTTGTTAACAAAGACAATATATTTTAATTTTTAATAGAGGTCATTAATAATCATTGGGATCTCTATGAAATTAAATCTCTTCTTTGAAACTAGTATGCAATTAATAATTTGTAAAGTGTGTAAGAGCATAAAAATTGTACATTGTATTAGATAATTAGATCTACATCTAATCAATTGTCTATACCATTTCATTTTGGGTCAATCTCTTTTAAATGTTGGATATATTTTATTTCAAGAAGATTCTATCAAAGAATTGAAAAGGTTGTATTTCGGTAAATTCTGTTACATTATGGGACTAATATTTAGCGATTTTTTATGGGAGAAAATTTGGAAAACAGAAAAGGACATCAGTACGAGGACGAGAATTGACTCGCAAATTTGCATTTGTTGTGTGGCAGTGGTAATATAGATTGTCCTGGACAACGCAGGTATGACCGGAAATCAAGGTGGTTCCAATGTTTTTATTTGTACAACAGATTAGTCTTTTGGAGCGTATTCAGAGGCTCATATTAGTTTGGCGTAT
The DNA here is from genome assembly GCA_029929735.1 of Mimosa pudica. Taxonomy (NCBI): domain Eukaryota; kingdom Viridiplantae; phylum Streptophyta; class Magnoliopsida; order Fabales; family Fabaceae; genus Mimosa; species Mimosa pudica. Next base: position 437,067 of record JAKELP010000040.1, on the reverse strand, counting down.
TGCTCATTAGGTCTAAGTTATATGTTCACCCTCTTTTGTCTTCACTTGAATTTGACTCGTTAACAAACCCCTCGATGACTCGAGGCAATTGGTATGTATGCTCGACAATGGTGACTATTGAAAATTAGTTGGTTCAACTTGTGTTTCATGACACTATTCATAAGAGGTATTCTATCATATCAGATATATTAGAATGTGACACTATTTATAATTGATATTTAAGAATATAGAACTATCTAAAATTGAAAGAATCTTGTGAATAAATGAATTATAATTAAGAAAATAAGTAAGAACATTTAGAAAATAGTTATAGGCTGCGCTCAATGTTAGAGGTGTTAACTCTACTTGATTGTTGGTGGCATAATCTGTTAATGGAACTACAATACAACCTCATTAATCATCTCCAAACAACAAAATCAAGCTAATGAAAAAAAAAAGCTCTTTTGTATGAATAATTTTGAGTTTTCCCAACACCATTTATGATTTAACTTAGGTCCAAGCTAAGGATTAACAGGTCTCTACTACATTTGCCATTTATGGTTCTTTACCATATATATGAGTTCACTTTTTCACTTGCCTCATTTATTAATTCAAGATCACACTCCTACACCATTGATATTGAAGGAAATTGGACTCTTTATTGAAAGAGACTCTGACACAAATTACAACAATTATTGGTGCCACAAATTTCTTAATTTCAACTCTCATGTCTTGTAAAATCATACTCATAATTAATTTCTCACAGGAATGTGATGGATATTATGGAAGTGACTAAATTTCACGTGTCAACAAACTATGACCGAATAATATCGATGAGTGCCGCCATAGTATTGGGTAGTTTTTTTTTGCCAAACATAGTGTTGGGTAGTAATACAAACAATTAGGTACAAATTAATATGTAACACATCCAACCTAACTTCTTTGGACAACTGCCTTCTCTTCTGAGGTAGCAATAGATGTATAAACAACTTTATTTTTTGGATAGAACATGTATAAACAATTAGGTAACCGTAACTTTACATATCTAACTATATGCCCAATCTATATTAGCTCTAGAATAAAACTCATGATTTGCAATACCACTTTATTTGTGGACCATATAGTTTTACACGGAGCATTATATTAATGGAAGCAGTTATTTGGTTTTAAGATGCCACAATTCCTAAATCTATATTATTTTTTGAAAATAACATATATTTAAATAGTTCACGATTACAATGAGGGACTAAGTGTGAAAAACGAGTTTTACACTTTTACTATACATTAACCCATCATTTATTTTATTAAATGTCCTATATATCTCCTCATGCTATGATGCAGATCAATTATTGATTGCATCTCTTATAGTGTTCCACGCTAAATTAGTCATGTCAGAGATTTCTTATTTTTCAATGATTTTTCATGCATATTTATTTTAATTTTATATTTTTAAATGATATATGAGTGCATATAGAAATAAGGTTAGGTGTTCGAAAAATAACATTGTATTGATCAACCCTTCAAAAAATGTTACGCTCAATATATATTGTACCTTTTATATTATTTCTCAATAAAGTTAAAAACGATTTAAATATTCCATTCGCCCTATATTATAAGAGGTAAGGAGGTAAAATCATACAGATTAGACGAATGGAGTGCCTTTCTTGTTCCAAATTCAAATTGACCTCACTCAATAAACAATAAACTATAAAAATGTTTGTACACTATTGGCATGACTTCATTTGGACAAGTTTGGGATGCAAGTTTTAAGACGCAAAGGAATTATTAATACAACATTAAATGTTTGTACTTTGTACACTATTACATCAGGCTGCAGCCCGCAAAATTGGTTGGAAAGAAAAATTCACATCGCATCTTATCCTGCACCAACGATATCAATTAATTACCCTATCTCATCCCATGCCATACATCCAACTGTATATCCTCATCCTTTGACTTTTTTCCCCTCTCCTTTTGATTGTGTTAATTGTGGAATGAAATAGACTATGACTAGTTATGGAACCTGTTCACTCTTGTGATGTAGGAATGAGGGGAGGAAGTAAAATGAGGGGAGAAGAGTAATGAGTAAGGAAGAGGTGGGGGAGACGGAGTTTAGAGATTCTAGAAAGAATGACCCCCCCCCCCCCCCCCCCCCCCCGGGGGGGATGACCAATCACAAATGAACATCTCATGATGTAATTAATCTAATCTAATTTGTAAACTTTTAGTTTGATACAGTAGGAGGTTATGATTTTTTTCCTTACATAAGTGACATATTAAAATTCTCCTTTGTTTTTTTTTCTTACATAAGTGACATATTGAAATTCTTCAAATCAAATAAAAAAACTCTGGATGTGTTTGCTTGTGATACTCATATCACAGGCATAGCGTGGCAGACTAGATTAATAAAATAATTTCTTAATAAACCATGCATTAAACTTTAATACTTTTAATTCTACCCCTATTTATAAACCTTATTCAAACTTTATATATTAAGGGTAAAACATTCAAAAATCTAAAATTGTTGTGAATAACTATTATGATAAAATGTAAAGGATAATGATCAAATCAAAATAAAAACAAAAAGTTTCTAAATTCTCTCTGATAAAGCTAAATGTTTAAAAACTCCAACTAACTATTATCCCATCTGTTATCATCTTGATTTTAAGTATGTGTAAATGCAGGAAAGACTTTTAGAAGACTTATTGTTATTAGTTGGGATTGACAATACTCAAAACACAACGTAATAATAGTAGATAGCTGTGGAATTAAAAAATGTGTCAAGAATTTTATCTAATCCCAACGTTGCTTGGGTAAGAAATCAAGTATTTCAATTTAATCCAAATTCATTTAGTTGATCTTGATAGGAATTGAGAACGTACCATTTTAGGTCAGGAAATGTCAATAGGCTTGGCTATGCAAACTTTATTTCAACAATGTTTGGCATACAAGCTTTTAAATTCAAACAGGCATTTATACTACTGTTAGCGATGAATTTTCATACGCCACTTCCATAAATTAGTTGGGTGGAAAAATTCATATACCATCACAATTCACACGCGCATCAGCCGTGTCACCTACTCTTGTCATTGTTTGGTCAAAAATATTGAGAAATTGGTACAGCCTTATTTATGGCTTATTATGCTTGGATGGTTAATCACGTGTTACATAAATTTCACCCCAAAACTCATCTTGTTCATATCTTGAAACAACAATTTTTGACGTGTGAGCCTCCAGGTTTATATATATGATAAAAGGCAAAGTTATGACACAACTGTACTGTCGGATTAATTTTAACTGTTTATGTTAGGTACGTATTAGCCTCAAACAATTGTTCACACGATCGATCACTTACTTACTCAAGTGATGATGAGTTTTGTTTTAGGTACTGAGCCAATATCAAATTGAGTCTTGATCTCTCTCTTTCGGTCAAAAGGTCCTGGTTAACTACGTGTAAATCCAGATGATAAGTTATATACGTATACGATTATACTACTACAACAATAAACTATTGAATAGATCCTAATCATGCAACATTTTTTGCTGCTAGTGTACGTGTATTTTAATTATAAGCAATTATATGTAGCACACTAAGTGAGCTGGTTAACATCATGAAGTTACAGTAAACATCAAAATAACTTGACTGATAACCTACATGGGCTGGCTCTTTTTCGTCTCTTCATAAGTTTTTCACTCTACTTTTAAAATTGATAATAGTTTCTTAAAATAAATTACCGCGTCCAAACTTGACTCGTCAAACCATAGCCTGATACATTTAAAAAGTAGAGTATAATGGTATTCGAATATTGCTTTGACAAAATAAGACACATGGCCACATGTGATTTAATTTGAAAACATGGTGAAATGGATATAGTTAATGTACTATTATTAATTAATAATGGGCTAACTCTTGAAGTATACATAAAGATCACATATATTTCTAAAATATTGTTTGACCCATATTTGTCCCTAAAGTATGCAGGAATATTATATTCGCCATCTACAGTTAAAATTTTAATGGTCAAATATCATTTCATGCATATTTTTGGGACAAATATGACTCTTCATGCATATACTTTTGGAGCACATATGACTGTTAATATATACCTCAAGGGACAATATCCTTTGTGCAAATTTTAGGGGCAAATTTGGCTAAAAAATACTTTGGGGGCAGATAAGATCTTCCGTGCAGTACTTTAGGGGGAGATAAGGGTTTGTTTGATCAACTAGAATTGAAAAATGGAATTGGGTAATGGAATTGGATAAGGTACTTTTCATATATCCCAGAGTCCACAAGTTTTCTTTCTCCATCTCACTTTTTCTAGGTCCACAAACTTTACTTTCCCATTATTATCTAATTTGCCTCTACTTTTCATCTTTACCCTCTTACACTCAATTCCATTTTCATTTCCATTTCCATTTCCATCATCTACTTTCTGTCCAACCAAACAGACAATTAATTGCATGAAAAAGGGATAAAGAAGACAAGTGGGGGAGGAAAGGATAAAAAGAAAAATGAAAGCAAGTTGGCCCAGGCCCAGGCCCAAAGCCAACTTCTTTAGCCTTGACTTCTCTTGTGAGTAGATTTGTGTTTTGTGAACAAGCTGAATTCATAGGGAATATAGACTTGACCAAATAAAAACAAAAATGAATATCAGGCCCATAGGTTGTTACAAAAATTTCAGGAATAAGGATGAAAAAAAGAGAGAGAGAAGGCTTTAGAGTGAACCGGATCACTATGATCCGAACCGGATAGAAGGACAAGAGAGAGTATGGGTTGGAACTTTGAAGAGGGAGAGACTAAGAATGCAGCTCTTCAATTGTTGCGTGTAAATAGTAAAGTGTTGGCGTTGGCGGCAGAATGGTGATGAGAGTTGAGAGCATTTGAATGTGTGAGAAATGTCGAGGATTTTGGCGAGGATTGCAGGGTTTTTCAGCAATCGAACGCACGTTGGAGTTGACAAAGCCGGCAACACATACTTCACCAGAATGGAAGAGATCGATGGTGTCAGTAAGTGGAATTGGCATATCTTTTTAAAATGGTAAAAACACATGTTTTACATTACTAGGTCAACTCTTTTGCCTTTGTTATAACTTTCTAAGAGGAAATATTTGCCAAATTTAAGAGCGGAGTGTTCACCGTAAAGCAAAACATCTCAAAATTAGCTCAATTGTTACTGCCATGGAAAACTGACTATAACTTACCGACAAATGTTGGGATTTTGAAATTTGTGTTGTCTTTAATTATTTAATTTGCATTATGAAAGAAGTATGTTTTGCAGATAATCTGTCTCATTATCTGTTTTGCTCCTTTCCTTGGCTGGTTTACTAGTGAAAGAGAAAAGATGGGTGGTGTTCAAGGGAGAGGTGGACTCTACTACTCTTCCAGGTAAATCTCTATAAGGTCCTATCATTCATCTGTATATTCACTGGATGAATTATTGGATGAAGTATGTACTAGTATCTTATAAGACACTGGAATAGGTGAAGTGATAATTCTTTTTATCAACTTCATGTTCATGTATTTTGTTGCAGAGTGTTAGAAACATAGAAGAATTATCTCAAAAGGGTTCACTTTATTCATATGCTAAAGCTAAACCATATATTTATACATGACAGCAGAAGATTCTAGACCTAATATTCTTAATTAAAAGAGATCCTAATTGATTGAAAAACGACATATTTCCTAATACTTTAGTACTAAATATCTCCTAATAATTATTTATTTCTTATTCTCTAACACAAAGGCTGATTGCTTAGCTCCTAATATCAGATAGGCATTATATTATTGTTGAATCATACATCACATTGGCAGCCTTTTGTTATTTCTATTCTTATGAATGGTTATTGCTTAATTTTATAGTTGAATGGATATGTTGGTTGAATGGGCAGCGTAAACAGGCTCCAACCCCAGAGGTAAATTCAAGCAAATTCACTCCTCTACATTTTTTATTATGTTCCTTTCCAGCACAGTTAGTGTTCTTCAGAAAATGCTGTTGATGTTCAATTAACATCTAATCTCATGATTTTGCCAATTGATACTTATGTACAAGTACTTATGAATCGAATTCAGATTTGGATTATCTAAAATTCCAGCTTGTAAAGTGGAACCATACACACTTTCATTTGTTGCGGAACTTCACTAACCCTAGATTGATGTGTTTATTGTTATGATCAGTGTGGTAATCTAGAAAGAAACAGTATTTCAGTAAGAGAACTCTTGATTTATTGTAACCTGATCCATATATTGGGGTGATTTGGGCAAATGCTATACTCTATTTGAATACTAATCATTTCTAGTGAATCTAAATTAATCAATTTATTATAAGAGTTGGTTTTTTAAGAAAAAAGGCAAAGCATTTTCCCCAATTTTTTGGACCCTCTTGGTTGGTCTTTCTTTCTAAGAGGATGGGTGGATTATGTGATTAACTGTGCGATTTTGGCTACTTGACTTAAGACTTTAAAGCTGCAGTTGAGATGAGTTCTTATTAAAGGTTCATTTTGTGATTTAAGAAGTGTAGGTTTTGCGAAAGCTCATTTTTGCAATTGATTGACAATGTTTTATTTGATTCCTCCTAGGAAATGATGGAGTTGGAAGCAAGGCGTGAACGTGTCAGGCAGAATGTTGCTCGTAAGTGGCACACTTCTTCCGTAACATATTTATAATTTTTGTGCTTTGCAATTTTGTTGTCAATTTTGTGCAGACTAATTTTGTTGTGATGAAAGTCATTCTTTATTAATGATGTGGCTATAAAATTGCTATATGATTGTAATACAAGCAAGAGAGTTGGTTTGAGTTAGTTAATGGATCCTTAGTCTTATAAATAGGAAGGGCTGGGAAGACTGTAATTAGGCTATTATATTAAAATGATAATAAGTTGAATGGAATAGAATTTCTCTCCCAGTTCTCTCGTCATCCTCTCTTTTCTATTTTTCTTTCTCATTATCCTTCTTTCTCCCTCTTCCCCTCTCATTCCCATTATTTTTATTTTACATTGGGGGTATCCAGAGCCAAGCAATCCTCGGGCTTCTCTAATTTTAATATAATAGATATAGTTTTATATGTTAGGGAGTGAGATTTAGGGGGTCTGAAGGAGAGTGTTGCAGAATTATATTCTTATTATGATTACATATCAGAGGACGTGAAGATGAGTCTCTGGCTTATGGAATTCTATTGGTGGTTTTATGTTTTTGTTATTTCTTTCATTTGGGACATTATTTGTAGCTTAACCCATCGGACCAACACTCTGGATTGTTCCTGCGGTTTAATAGTATCAATTCTGGAATTGGTTTCTATCATTGTACTATCACTTCTTAGTTACTATTATAGAGACCATAATAAACACTTACTTTCAAATTTCAGAGCTTAAGAAGGAAGAGGAGGAAAGGAAAGCCAAAGAAGGAAGTACAGGCAAACGCTCCAGTGCCGGTATATGTTTGAAGTGTTGTTGGGTTGCAATCTTCATTGCTTACATTTTGCATTTATTGATGGATTTCTGTTTCATGCAGGAAAAGTTGGTGGTCCAGATTTAAAAAGTTTTATCCGCCAGTTTCCTTCTGAAGGTTATCTTCTCTTTGCTTAATTTAATTTTTTTTCCTGTTACTGGGTCTCATCAATGAGAATGTTGCTCCGGCCCAAGAAACAAATGGAGACATCTGTTATTCTATGCATATGATCTTGTTTACTTCTAGTCCCTGTTTGTGAAAATTGAATAGTCTTCTGAGATGTATGAGTATGACCTCAAGGAGTGTCCCCTACCATCACCAAAAATATAAATCCTCTATAAAGGGCATTGTTATTGTATATTTGCTTGTTTTTTGCTAAAAGTGTTGACCATGTTCCCTTTGCTAGGTGATGAGGTTGAAAATTCATCTGCCACAACCAGTGACCTGAGGTGAGCCGTTGGATTATTCATCTATACTCATGCGGTTTACTGTCTGTTACTCTGCATAACTAAGAATATTATAATGCATTAATTCACCACAATATATGTGTGTGTGTAAATCAACGTTTATTTTTTTCTCCTTTTTTTACTTTTTGGTAAATCTTTTTCAAGAGATTATTCAGACTTTCACTTTACTATAGCACGGTAAACACTTGGCGAACTTATAGAACAAGATCTATTGATGAATAATATCATTTGGTTATTGATAGAGTACAATGGCCTTGTATGATCCATGTAGTTGACCTCACATAGTGGGGTAAGACTTTGTTGTTGTCACTTTATTATAGCAATATTCTTGTTTAGTACACCATGGAGTAGCATATAACTGTTTGAATTACAAAATGAATAGAAGTGTAATCTCTGATTTGAAAGATCTTTAGTGCTTTGGTCTGGTCTCATTTTTAAACTCTTTGAACTTCTCAAGTATGCGCAATTATTTTGGCGGACTATTTTGTTTCGTTTTCCCCACGGTATTTTCAAGTCTTGTGCAGCGTTGTTGTTTGATTTTATGTTCTTAAGCATATCAAATGGTTAAATTATCATGGTTGCTTGCATATGAGCTAACCGGATGGCATGATCTTTATGTAGAAATTCTCAAGAAAAGGCTTCTGATAAGGCTAAAGTAGATCCTGAGTAAGTTTACATCTCTTTATTGATTGTGTACCATATCATTTCCAGTATGTTTCAGATGAACTAGGGAAAAACTTAAACTTACAAGTTTGCTTTAAAATTAAATTACTTTCCAACTTTACGTAATATACATTATAGATCATGAAAACAAAGTCAACACATTAATAAATAAAAGGTAAAATTGTGCATTCACATGAAAAATTAATGATGTGACTTTAAAAAGGCTAAAAATATTGTTCCCCCTTTGCCTGATAAATCTGAGGAGTAATTCACAAAGCTCTTGAAAGAAGATGTGTTGATGGTCTTGAGCATGAAGCCGAGGACACAATAAATTGAAAAATCATTTAAAATGTTTGATGACTTGGTCATCTATATTAGTTCCATGATTTATCTCTTAAAGCATCAATTGTTTAACTATACTGTGTTTGTCAAAATCTTATTTCAGGTCATCAGAGCCAACTGGATCTGGTGCAACATTTAAACCGGGAACATGGCAACCTCCAACTTAAATGAAGGTTGCTTGCTCAGTTTGAAAATGAAAATGTATGATTTAATTCAAGAAATGACATATTATCTTTCATTAAGGAATTTTGGGTAGGAAATTCTGGTTGGTGCAAAATTTTGGGTAGAAAATGTAACCATATAAATAGAATTCAATGTGTTAAGGTCTATGAATAGATGTCATGTCATGAACAAGGGAGACTTACAAGTGAATGAGAATACTCTTCTTGTTTTATTTCTATTTTCTTGTCTTACTACTCTTTTTTCTTCTCTTCTTCTCTTCATATTTCTTCTTTCCTCTTATTTTTACAAGACTCCACATATCAAGAGTCAAAACTAAAAAGTCCACTCAATTAGTCCGTTCATGTTACGGTGGGGTCATTTAGACAACTTTTTTTCTCCCCATGGATCCCTTAGACAACTTTTAGTCTTGCTTATAACTTATAAGGTTTGATTTTAATACCTTAATTTTATAAAATATCTTCAACCATCTCTGCCTATTACCGATATTTAATAGTTTCATTAATAAAAAACGTTGATATATTAATTTTAAATTTGCCCAGATATTGGTTGATGTTGATGTATGAAGTTTTACTAAAAAAATATTGTCACAGCTTATAATTTCAAAAATTGTGTTAGCTTGTCATAAGGATTCAATGAAGGGGACAAATGAGAATGCTAAAAAAATGGAGGGGACAAATGAGAATGCTAGAATGTTATACATGGCAATGCTAAATTATTTGAAGGGTTGGATGAAAAAAGCAATTTTCTAAACTATATAATATAATTTTGTTATCAACTTTTTATTATTTGTCACGTAATCTTTTGGGGAAAATGTTGTCTCAAATAAGGAAATTATTACAATCAAGTCACAAACAATTATAAAATTATGTTGAAATCTTAAAAAACATGAGTAATATTAAATGATTTTTTATTTTAAAGATATGTTTTGACAACTCAGGAACTTGATTGCAATTAATTCTAAATGATAATTACCCATGAGTCTTGACTTCAGCAATTTCTTGACTCAAACAACTTCTTGCAAGTATGATGGGGCTAAGTAAGGCTGCATAAAGGTAGGACTGGATTTTTTGACTCAAGCAACTTCTTGCAAGTATGATGGGTCTAAGTAAGGCTGCATAAAGGTAGGACTAGATGGAGCTTAGACATATATCCAAAGTCCACTCCAAAAAATCATCGAGCTAGCCTTTTAGGCTTGATTCTAGGCCCTAGTCTAAGACTTGGTTGAATATGGTCTATCCAGCCAGTTGGAATAGTTCATTTGGTCTATGTAGTAGGTAATATCCTCTAGTAATCACATTATTTTAGAAAATATGGAATATTCATTAATCGAATATGAGCAAAGAATGTATTAAATTAAAGTACCAAGTATAAAAATGATTGGAAAATCTTATATTGTGTGTATTATTTCCGGGGATGGGGGGCATTCGATTGATCTATGACTATGTCAAAGTCTAGTCCAACCCGGTGGTGAAGTTGGACTTATTTGGTTTGCATTGCATTGTAGACTTTCAAATGGATCTAGCCGAGTCTGGGACAATGTGCAATCATGTGCTAAGTGAATAGGAAAAAAGAGTAATTAATTGGAGGTCGGTCTCGTGAATGGAATTTAATTAAGATGAGAATCACGAAATCATAAAATTTCCGTTCCTAAATATAAGACTTAATTGACTTTTTCTGGAAAATCCTTAAAAAGCAAAATAAGTTAATTATAAATTGATTTACCTAATTTTTTTCCCTTAAACTAGTTTATTTTACCTATAAACGAATAGATAATCTAGAAATGTATTAAATATGTTATCATTTAATAACCTATTTCGCAACCTTAATCTCTCCAAAAAAAAGTCAATTAGGTTCTACATTCTACATTTAGGACTGGAGATAGTATTTAGTTCTACGAAATTGTTATCCTTGATCGTTTTTTTTTTGGATTGTCCATCAATATCCAACAGTAATAACAATCAACTAATTTGATTCACTCGATTATAATCTGACATCTTGGGAACTCCCTACCTCTACATAATTATTTTAGCTTTATATACAGAACTTGAACTTAGACCATAGGTTAAATGGAAACAACCTACAACAATTTGATTTAAGCTGTTGGAGGTTTATTCTTTGCTCATTAAATAAGCATGTTATAACAAACTCTCATTAGAGACCTAAGGATAATTTAATTATTTTGTAGTACCTCATCTTAATTAAATTCCTCAAACGTATTACAATTACGATTACATTACAATTTATGTAAAAGAAGGCATTGACTTTTAATGAGTCAATGCGTTTAATTAATTTCTTGGAAAATTAGGATGCGAATATTACAGAAAATGGGTGGTTTGTGTAATTTTGCGATGATGCGAGTGGGCAGCATCTGAATGTGGCTGCACAACCAGAAGGCGAGCGACATCTCCATCTCCTTCTTCAAGTCTCCGCCCACGGCACCGACATGAAAAGCCTAGCCATGTGATTCATTCATTGAATTGAAAGTTGAAAGGAAGCTTTCGGAAATGCATGATGGATTCACAGAAGAATCTCCAATCCAGGCCTTCGGCTTCTAGTTCCTACATTCCGCCACACCGCACGCAGCTGCACCCTCGCATGATCTCCCTCCATTCTCCTCTTAATCTGAAACCTAATTCCAGCGGCAGACAAGAGCAATCGACGAAATGGCTGCTCCTTCTCTCCTCTCTCCTCACGCTGCCCTTCCTGTTCTACCTCGTCTCCACCGCCCACAGAATGCACTCCTCCTCCCGCTTCTCGCAGCCTCACTCCTCCTTCTTCGCCCTCCTCATCCACGTGGGCCCCTCCTCCTCCACCATCAACGTCCTCCACTTCCTCGGCGAGGGCGAGGGCAAGGGCCCCATCCCCTTCCTCCACCACCCCGCCTCCGCTTCCATGACCCTCCCCATTGGCATTGCCTCCGCAACGGACGCTGGCGCCTACATGGAGCAGCTACTTCACTTCGCTAAGCTGCACGTGCCCCAGAAGGAGCACTCCAGGACTAACGTTCACTTCATTCTTTCCAACCACATCTTCCCTCCTCATGCCACGCACATTCTGCTTGACTCTTGTAGGCGCTTATTGAGATCCTCTGCCTTTTTCTTCAAGGACCAATGGGCGCGTCTCCTTCAACGTATCTTCTCCTTCCTTCCTTCTTCTATCATTTTTAGTTATCCATTCATCATCATATCACCCATCTACCAACTTAGCTTCTGTTTGGTTGCATTGGGTGATGCACTTGTCTTACTGTCTTATGCTGCGTCCTGGTTCGCTTTACTCAACAACAACAACATAATGCTACCTCTGCTCCTAAATATAAATATAAGAGCTACTTGACTTTTTTGAAGAATAGATTGAACCACTTAATCATAACATATTTTATATATATTAATATATAATATGTTAGTTTATGAGTCAAATGAACTAGTTTAGAGGAAAGATTTAGGAAAATCAATTTTAATTAACTTATTCAGTTTTCTTAGGACTGGAGAGAGTATATGTTAAGGATTTCTACTTTATACGGTTCACTTTTGAAGTGTTTGCTCCATTGCTTCTCCACTTTGCTTTCCATTTGCACTTACCCTGCCTTGCTGTCATTTTTCGCTCGAGCTCTATTTAGCTCCATTTTGAGTTGTGTTGTTTGGTGTGTGTCAAAATGTAATGGCATTGTCAGTATTGAATGCCTAACTTATCTATCGGTTCATTTGGTCACCTAAAACTACCATTTCTCTTTATATTTGCATCGCAACTAAGGATAGGTTATAGAGGGGCTCATGTCCACGCAACCTTTGTAGGGGTCAACAGAGAATAGAGACCCAATATATTATAACACTTTAATTTATTATTTGTGAACCTTTTTTTTCATAACTGTTGCCTTTTTTTGTGGGCCTGAACTTTTCTTTTAATGTTAATGAGAAACTATACGCTCATAACACAGGTGAAGAACATGGCATCTCTTCTTGGGTTGCTGCAAATTATGTTCTTGGAAATTTGGGACGTGAACCGCAAGAAACTGCTGGAATAGTTCACCTTGGTGGGGATTCTTTGCAGGTTTTCTCATTCACTAATTTACAGTTTAATTCATGTATACATGAATCTAAATGTGGGCATCATTACTCATTTCTCCTTAAATACTTGTACGACTAGATTGTGGGCCTGTCTCCATGACTTATGAATAGTGTTGTTTCCTATCGATTCTATTTTACAGTGTTGGACAAGTTTCAGTTTCTTAGGAATGCTGAATCAAAGTTTTGCTGTAAAGAAAATGAATTTCTCTGTTTAGGAGGGTCTTGATCAGATGGTTAGATTTCAAGCCATTAATTTGCCTGAAGTTTTTTCTTAAGATTCTTTGGAGAAGATTATTTTGCTTTTTGTTGATGTATATATTTCATGTCATAATTGAAGCCATGGATCTTGTAGATTTTTGTATTTTTTTGGTTTGTTGAACTCTATGGGAGTAGTTTTCCTATTTTGTCCTCCCCACTTATTTTTAATATGAATCAAGGCCATTCAGTTATTTCGGATTTCATATTGTTACATGAAATTGCAGCCATTCTGTTTCTGATTTTGATCATTCAGCTTGTTTCTTCTGGCATGTTTTTCTTTTCAAGTGGTTTAAGGGTCAAACTTGATGTTAAGGAGATTGATTTTGGCATGGTAATTAGTGTGATTTGGAAAGGAGGGAGACTCTTTGAAGCCATATCTAGGTTCATTTTACTGGAATTTCTGTCTGGGTTCATTTTATAGACTTATTGCTTCAGTGTAGAGATATGTAATCAGTTTAAAAAGTTCACACTTTTTCTGTTTTCTTCCCTGTTTTAACTAACACATGATGGTGAAGTGTGTGAAGTAATTTTGGTTGACATGTTTGGTCAAAGTTTTTTCAGTTTGTGTAAGAAGTTTGTTCTCCTAAAGATGCTGCTGAGTACATATATGAAGTACACTGGTATTTGTAGGTTACATTAGCGTTGGTGAATTCAAAGTCAGTACAGCCTTCCCAGACTATTAAATTTTCTGGAGTTACCTACAATCTCTATACTCAGAGTTGGCCTGAACTTGGCCAGGTACCTCCCTGCTCTTTCCTGGTTTACAAGAATATGCCTGTTTCAAAGTGTTGGATCATGGATGATGTTTTCTATTCATTTATTGTTTACTTGTTGTCAATGTCCTAGCGAAATTGAAGTTTTGTATTTACTTCTTATGTGCGCACATTAAGCTTCCACGAAACCAAGGTCACTAGGATGGTTAGAATCCTACTATTGAATGGTTTAAAGGGCTTACGCATAGTGATTTGTCAGGCTACCTGAGGACCCCACAAGAACCTACCCGAGCTTTACCCAGTTCACCATCCTTTAACATGACGTTAATAAGCACTGATACAGTATAGTACAGTATAATACGGCGGATACGACAATTCTTAAGCACATATTAAAAAAACCATGGATTTAAAGTTATAAAATGATAAGATTATAGCCTAGAAATATAAATTAAAATTTTAAAAATGAAAAATAATTGTGGTGAGTTTGATCTATCAAACCACTGGTTTTATCAGTTCTAGCTGGTTTGAGACCAGTTTGACCAATTCTCCACTGGTTCTTTGGCCTCTCCAGTTTCCTCACATTTGTAGACTGGACATGTGAGTGGTTCCTGTTCTAACCGGCCAGTCCAGTCTGATCCCCACCCCATGACAGTGGTTTTTGGAATGGTGAATAGGTGTATACTAGAAGCCATCATTATGTCTGCTTGTTTTCAAATGCAATGCTGTCATAGATTGATATGAAATGTTTATCCCGATTGAATCTTTTAATTTTAATGTTCTCTTTTGATCAACTTTCTGGGGCAGGATGTAGCAATGAAATCATTGGAGGAGCTGCTGAATCATAGGGAATCAAAATTTTGTAAGTCATGAGTTGGAAAACTACAATCTTAACTTTATGTAGTTCTAAAATGATTTTTATGTTAAATGTGTTGCAGTAGCTATTACTTTAAGTGTACTACAGTCTTGCAATATCAACTTGGATGGTCATTTGTAAAAGTATAACCGTACAATAGTATTAGTAGTCACACTATCCTTTTTCAGATTAATAGCCTTACTTTAATACTACTACATGTTGTTATAAATGTTGTGACAAGCTATAGTTCTTTCTTTTTATAGAGAAATGTTCTGTGGTCTAAAGTTCACACGACATTTTACTGAACTTGGTGAAGAATGCCATTTGTTAACATTCACTCTGAATCAAATGATACGATCTGATGGTTTTCATTCACTTATGTTTATTTATTTTCAGCTTCAAGATCTATTAGAAACAATATTGGTAATCCTTGCATTCCAAAAGGGTATTCTTGGGACTTAAAGTCAAGTGATGTACATCGCCCAATTGTTCAAGCTGCTGGAAATTATTCTACATGCAAATTTGAAGCCGGGACACTTTTGAAAAGAAGAGAAGGTTTCTTCTTATTTTGATATTTTACTATGATCAGTACCTAAGCTTTACTTTTGGACCAATTATAATCATTTATGCTGGTTGCTAACTTTTGTTTTTGTTTTCTTTTTTATGATGTAATTCTTTAGAAAGCTTTGTCTATTGTGCTGTTTTTTATTGGATGTTTTTCTTGTTCATCCTTAAAGATTTAATGGCTCAGTGATATAATCATTTATTCAAACAAATATCCATTTATAATTTCATATGCATGCTGTCGGATTCTTTTTTTCTTTTATAAAATGGTATATTCATTTGTTGTCACTGATTGATATGCATAGTTGCATACTGCTCAGTGACTAAAAATGAGATCCACAAATTGCCTGCTTATGACAAGGCTACTATTCCGAGTAAGCCTGGTTGCTAATTAATCATTACTATGTTGCTTTTGCGTTTTTTGCCAACTGCAACCAACTAGGAAGCAATATACAATTCATGTTGGTTGCCAGCTGAGGCTTCAATCTTCATTTTCTTTTTGCTCTGAATTTTAGAAATTATGAAAATTGTTTCTGTGAAAGCAAATATTGCCATGATGCCTGTGGTTGATGGAAATTGCTCAAACCCTCGAAGTATTATTGTTTTTATATTTAGTTCAACATTAGGACTGGTGATCTGTATTTTCTGCCTGGTGAAGCTTTCTTAACTGTCGGTAAATGGGATTGGGGGAGCTTGTGTTGAGATAATATTCACTTGTTATTGTTTCTATAAATGCAGATGGATGCCGACACCCACCATGTAAAGTGACCTCATCTTTGCTTGAGCTGCCTGGCATGCACATTTCTTCCAGAAACTTCTTCTACACCTCTGAGGTTTGCATTTGATGACACCATTGTTTTTCATCATCAATTGTCCCACTTGTTTGGATTTTAATATTTTATACATAAAAGCATGAGTGAAGCTGCCTAGTATATTCCCTTCCCCATCATCAAAACAATGATGATAACATTCTGCTCTTCTCCTCTTTAGACTTCTTCTTGGACCATATCTTTATTAAGCACATTTATTTAATCCCTTTACGCCCTCTTTTGAACTGTGTTTAAACGATGCATATGCTAAATTAGTGACATTTTTGCACGTAATTCAATGCCCTTCAGTTTTTTGGGATGGTTCCTTGGGCTTCTTTGTCTGAACTGGAAGCAGCTGGCCAACATTACTGTGAAGATCATTGGGATGCTCTTAAAAATCAACATAATGAAATTGATGAGCCGGGTCTATCAAACTATTGCTTCTCTTCTGCATATATGGTGGCACTTATGCATGATGTTTTAGGAGTATCTATGGAAGAGAAAAGGTATGGCAACTATGTGTTCCCAGATAAGTTATCAAAGTTGAAATTTGTGTTATGTTTGTATGTACATGCGGTTAAAATTACACCAATCACTCAATTGCAAATTGTTAAGGTATGATTACCGAAGAGATGAAGTAATTAAACTTTGAAATCATTTATTGGCACTTTTTTTTGTTTGAAGAAAATGCAAGTTTCATATCTTATTGTGGATGGAGAATTTGAACTTTGAAATTACGCACGATTAAAAAAATTTGCAGGATTGGATTTGGGCATCGGGATGGGAGTTTTGACATTGACTGGACCCTTGGTTCCTTCATTGCTGAAGCAATGGCTGAAGAGGTTGAATTGGACCCTGTGGAAACAGGGTTGATTGTTGGGAATGAATCAGTCACATACTTCTCAATGTTTGCATTTCTTTTTCTAATTGTACTGGCTGCATTTTTTGTATTGCAATGGAGAAAGCCACAATTAAAGACTGTATATGACCTCGAGAAGGGACACTACATTGTCACTCGTGTACCTAGGTAATACTATAATCATTTGTGCCTTGAATTCTTTTCTTTCTTGATCAAGCAATATTTGAAAGAGAAATTTTGAACTGAAAAGCAGGGAAAGCTCCAGTTACATTGATATTATTTTAGAAAATGAGGCGGCAATTATGTAGAATAATACAAAATGCTGTATTAACTACGTAACTTCTTTTATTTTTGTTTGTTTTTTCTGAAATTAAAGAAAGTAAAATAAGTAAAATAATTTTTGTTTTAAAAAAATAAGTAACTTAATTGAAACATATACTCTATATTTTTAGATTATATATCAGTTTATAAAAGTTAGTGTGGAGAAAAAAATTAATGTAAGATTTTAAAGACCAACATTGGTCTAGTATTTAATTGTTGGGCTAATGTCCATTTTTGCCGAGAACTAAATGCATAACAATACTGAGTATTCAGAATTAATTTGAGGAGAATTTTTGTCTCAAAGTTGTCAATTTATAGCAAATTTACCCTACTCATTAGAACATTAATTTTGAATACTAAATCTTACTTTTTGACCAGCCAATATTCACGTAGTATTTCCACTGTCAGTATACACATTATCATGGTAAGATCCATTTTTTTTTTTCAAAAGTAACCACCACAGAAAAATAAGAATTATATCCTATATTTAAAAACAAACTCACATTTCTAGATAGTGTTCATATTTAGGAGTAGTAGAGACACACACACATGTTTTTTTTTTTTTTTGATAATCAAAAAACAAGAGGCACACGCACACATATATATCAACATTTATTATGATCTTTATTTGAACAAAGAGTTAGTTTTAATATATTTAATCATTTTTCAAAAAAAAAAAACAAAGAGTTAGTTAAAACTCTTATTCAATTGTCTCATCTATTGTGTCACCACTGACACAAAAGGCCGTGCTTGACAATCAAATATGGAATTTGTAATTTGTTAGTATTTACTATAATTTATATTTATAAATAGGGTAATAAGCAACCTAAAAAAAGGAGTATCATGTATGTCTACTGTCTACAGTCTACACGCACTACTTGTTCAAAGTTGGATTTATTTATTTATATTTATTCAAAAAAAAAAAGATTTATTTATTTATATTTTATTTTTGTAGGTGAGAAAAGAGTACAGTTTGTGGACTAGTACTATTTTGCGCCATAACATAACATAAGCCCTAATTTGCCTCCTCTCATTTCATTTCCTTTGTCTTCTCTTCTCCATCGCACTGCACTCCCTCACTCCAACAACAACAATGTCGGCCATGCTGGTACGCTTCCTATCTCTCTCTCTCTCTCTCTCTCTCTCTCTCTCTCTGATGAATGTTGTTTCAATCAATCAATCAATCTAATCTCCTTTTGTTTTCTCTGCGTAATGTTGAAACGAACGAACGAACGAGCAGCAACCGCAGATAATTTTGCTGAAGGAAGGGACGGACACGTCGCAGGGGAAGGCGCAGTTGGTGAGCAACATCAACGCCTGCACCGCCGTCGCCGACGTGGTCCGCACCACCCTGGGCCCCCGCGGCATGGACAAGCTCATCCACGACCCCAACGGCTCCGTCACCATCTCCAACGACGGCGCCACCATCATGAAGCTCCTCGACATCCTCCACCCCGCCGCCAAGATCCTCGTCGACATCGCCAAGTCCCAGGACTCCGAGGTAACATTCTTCTCTCTTCCATCCACTCAATTATCCAATCATCTTTTTCATTCATCCTAATGCCTTCTGTTCTAGGTTGGTGACGGAACAACCACTGTCGTTTTGCTTGCCGCCGAGTTCTTGAGGGAGGCCAAGCCTTTCATTGAGGACGGCGTCCACTCTCACAATTTGATCCGCAGCTATAGGGCTGCTGCCTCTTTGGTATGTTATTCAATTTACTCTCTTCTCTTCCGCCTCACTCATTCATTGTGTATTCTCGTGCATGATTATTATTGTAGGCAATTGAGAAGATTAAAGAGCTGGCTGTCAGTATAGAGGGCAAGAGTCTGCAAGAGAAGAAAACCTTGCTTGCAAAATGTGCTTCCACAACCCTCTCCTCTAAGCTCATTGGTGGAGAGAAAGAGTTCTTTGCATCCATGGTTGTCGATGCTGTGGTTGCAATTGGAGATGAGGACAGGATGAACATGATTGGAATAAAGAAGGTGTGTGCTTAATTTTGCGAGTTGATGAAAATTTGATTAGATTCTTGTTTTTTGAATCCAAAATATGTGAATTGGTTAATCAATAAACCAATTGGTATCACTTACTAAATTGTGGATGAAAAGATGAGGTTAAATGAAGTTTAAAGTGTCGGTAGTATAGGTTGATTTTCTTCAACAGTAACAAAAACAGACTTATCCCTCTACGCGGGGCACAACACCATTGTGCTCTTTTAGTGATCAACTCTTTGGGATATCATTCATCAATAGATCTTGTTCTTTTAAGTTTACCTATTGTTAGCCTCGGTTTCCCCTTCCCTCTTAATTGAACTTCAAATTGTTTGGTCCACCCTCCTCACTTTCACATCTATAGGCCCACCATTTTCTAGCAATTTCTCACTATTGGGAGCCACTCCAACCTTTTCTTGTATATTGTCATTCCTAATATATCCTCTCTTGTATGACCACACATTCATTCAACATCCTTGTTTTAGCTACCCCAATTCTCATGTTGTCACTTCACAATCCTACATTTACTACCATGTAATACTGATGGTTTAAAAGCAGTGTGGTAAAACTCTCCTTTTACCTTTTGTGGTACTTTCTTATCATAAAGAACTCCAGTAGCTTTCCTCCACTTACATCACCCAACTTGGATTCTGTCATTGACATTGTCATCAATCTCACCATCATGTCGTATACTTGATTCCTAGTATTTAAACTTCGTCATTTGACTAATTATTTGATCTCATAGTTTAACATGTAAATTGCCTCTTAGATGTTTGTTTGCGAAATTGCAATGCATATATTCTGCATTTTTATACTTAGACGAAAAACCTTCGACTCTAACATGTTTCTCCATACTTCTAACTTAGCATTAATATCTTCTATTGATTCCGCCAAAAGTACTATATCATCAGCAAAAAGCATGCGCATAGCTACTTTTTCTTTGATACTCTTGGTTAGAACATCTACCACTAAGTTAAATAAATTTGGGTTTAAAGATGATCCTTGATGAATATTTAATTATTATAGTTATGTGAACATTGGGCTTTCTCTGGAAAAATTATTTTGTGTAGAAGTATGATGGAGTTTCTTCTACAGGTTCCAGGGGGTACTATGAGGGACTCTTTTCTAGTGAATGGTGTCGCCTTCAAAAAAACATTTTCATATGCTGGCTTTGAACAGCAACCAAAGAAGTTTCTCAATCCTAAGATACTCTCTCTAAATGTTGAGTTAGAGCTGAAATCTGAGAAAGAGAATGCTGAAATAAGGTATAAATACTAAAAGAAAATCTTTTCTGATTTTTGTTCATGGATGCACTCATTACTTATTGAATAATTACTAAGATTACAATTCTTGTTTCCCTTTCTTTTGTGTTCTACAGATTATCAGATCCAACACAATATCAGTCAATTGTGGATGCAGAATGGAACATCATATATGACAAGTTGGAAAAATGTGTCAAAAGTGGAGCCACAGTTGTTCTTTCACGATTGGCTATTGGTGATCTAGCTACACAGGTTTTTCTCTGAATATTTTTTCGTCACAGCTCACTTCAGAAGCATGCATTTAGTTGTTTTCAAGTGAAAAGTTTTGGATGATATGCAGTATTGTTGGATACCTTTGTTTGTTTCAGTCTATTTACTGGAGATTGATTTCACTATGTGAATTTTTATATTCTTTAAAATGGGTTTTCGGTCATATTATTGAAAGTGAACCAGGGGAACATAGCAATTGTTTGATTAACATTTCCTTGAAACAGTATTTTGCAGATAGAGATATTTTCTGTGCTGGTCGTGTGGCTGAAGAAGATCTTCAGCGGGTTACTGCCGCAACTGGTGGAACTGTACAGACATCTGTCAATAATATAATTGATGAGGTCTCATCTCATTTTGACTTGTAAAAATTTTGTTCAGTTGTGTTAGTCTCAATTAAGAAATGCTATCAATGTATATTTACATTGCAATGGCATTTTGTCTCACTAAATCGTTGATTTATTTGCTTGAAGGTCCTTGGTACTTGTGAGGTTTTTGAGGAAAAACAAGTAGGAAATGAGAGGTTCAACATATTTAATGGTTGCCCATCTGGTCGGACAGCTACCATAGTTCTTCGTGGTGGAGCTGATCAGGTTTGTTAGATGATGCATAAATGCTGTAGAAATCAATCTAAAACTATCAATTTATTGATTCGTTGTTCATTTAGTATTTTTAAAATTTTGTTTATCTCTTACAGTTCATAGAGGAAGCAGAGCGTAGTCTTCATGATGCAATCATGATTGTTAGGAGGGCTTTGAAGAATTCCAATGTAGTTCCTGGTGGTGGTGCTATAGATGTATGTGCTTCAAATGTATATAGCAAGTCGTGTTTGTAAATGTTTAAGAGATTAACATGTGATTCATTATGGCAGATGGAAATCAGCAGGTATTTGAGGCAGCATGCTCGCACAATAGCTGGGAAGTCTCAGCTTTTTATCAACTCTTATGCTAAAGCGCTTGAGGTAGATGTCATTGTTATTTATTTTACTATGCATGTTTGCGTTTTATGTTCCCATATTCATTTTAAAATAGAGCAAGAATATGGTAGAAAATGAGTCAACTACAAGTAGAGGATGTGCTATCCTTGAATCAGCATGCTTGGTGAATAAAATAAAAAGATAATTGTTGTTGGTAAGATAGTTACTAACATTAAAAAGGGTCAAACCCATTTCTTGTCACCACTTGGTGAGGGTGTTGGGGATGGGAATATACTGGGCAGCTTTAGCCTGTTTTTGTAGAGAGGCTGATTCGAATCCATTTCCTTAGACTCCACGGCAAGTGAGCTTACCGTTTGGAAAATAATTTCCAACATTGTTGGAAAAAATTTTGTTCTCCATTTTTTTAGTTTTATCTGTTGAGGATTGTCAATTCCTTTCTTGACCTTCCTTCACACTAGTTCCAATGTCTTGCACCTCTATCGGTGAAGTCAGGCCTTGCTAGAACTTTCAAGGCCCATGAAAGAACATTATCCTGCATTTCAGAATTTGATAACTGCTTATTGTCTTGTCAGCTTAGAAACTGTAAGAATTGAGACATGAAGGAATTTAGATTCTAACCATACAAACACTTGTTTTTCTGTTTAAAGGATATGTTTACTTGATTGGATATTGATGCAAAAGCTCATGTATTTGCAGGTCATCCCTCGGCAATTATGTGACAATGCTGGATTTGATGCAACTGATGTGCTGAACAAATTAAGACAGAAACATGCACTTCCTTCTGGTTGGTTGGCTTTTTTATATATGCATGCATCTTGTGCCAACTTATATGCAATTCAGAATTACTTTTATTCAGACCCATTGAATAGCTAGATTGTTAGCAAGCCTAGCCTAGCTGAAAAATAGTGTTTTCAAACTTTTTTGAATAGAGTTTATTGATACCAACAACCTAAGGCAGTCCTAAGTTAAATCTTAGCCTGGCCTAGTTGAGTGTTGGGTTCTTGCATGCATCTGTTTTGCCTTGTGTGACCTGAAAATTTGTGCTTTCTTATGTCATGTTTGTCGTCTTGAGTTTTTATGGCTGGTAAAGCATTGAAAATATTTATCCTGTATCCTCTTTAACAGGTGAAGGGGCACCATATGGCGTGGACATAAACACTGGTGGAATTGCTGACTCATTTGCTAACTTTGTGTGGGAGCCTGCTCTTGTGAAGGTAACTGCACATCATCTGTACAATACTAGAGATTTGTCGTCATATTTTCTGTGGATAATGACTAAAGCTATGAAATGAATTTGCAGATTAATGCTATAAACGCTGCTACAGAGGCAGCTTGCCTCATCCTAAGTGTGGATGAAACAGTTAAAAATCCCAAGGTAAGGTTTTTGAGCAAGTTCTGTTACCAGTCATTTTCTCCTTTCTCCTGCAACCTATTTTTTCATGGGTCGCTCAATTAGAATTATCTATCGAGTTAAATATACTCAAACAAATAAAATAGTTTCTGGTTTGACATTATTTTTCCTATTTATGCTTATGGGGGTGGGGCTAGTATAATATGGTATTTCAGCTTTTACATTGCTAACGCCACTCTTGGTTTGTCCTTTATTTTTGGTCTTGATTTTGAAAATGAGAATCCCGTTTAGTTGATTGGTCTGTCAAAGTAATGAACTTGACAACCTTAAGAAAGCGCTTTAGTTCTGTATAATTTGAGGTTTACAAAGAATTGTTCTCTTTTTCTATATGTAGTCTGAGAGTGCACAGGGAGATGCTGCTGCTAGTGCTATGGGGGGTAGAGGCCGTGGAGGTGGCTTCCCTGGTCGTGGGGGACGTGGTATGAGAAGGCGATGAGTGGGAACTTAAAAGCTTGTATATCTACTAGGCAAAAATGATTTTGATGGTGGTTTATGGCTTCATGGAATGCTACTGTGGGTTCCATGAATTTCTGCAGATTGATGTTGGTAGAGTAGTCACCCTTTATTTTGATTTAAGTCTAATGACCACATCGTGATGACATCGAACTAGAGATGCCAGTAGAAGTTTCCAAGTGTGTCCATCTGGTCACTTTATTTATTATTCTTATCTATTTTTGGCTTTCAAGTGTAGGCTTAGGCAGTTTTATCTCTGCATTTTATCGGAGGGTTGAACTTTGTACGACTGTTGATAAAACTTGTTGACGCGTATTTCCATGTGAAATTTTGGAGCAGATTTTTTTTCCGTTACTAGTGAAATTATGTGTTTTTGTTCACTCATCTAATTATAATGTTAACTGTTAAAGCCTTATTCAAGCAGTAGCCAGCATTTGTACCACTGGGCCATGAATTCAATATTTTGCCCCATTTATTAAGTTAAAGACGGTTTAGAAATGACTAATGTGATTCGAACTAGCCAACTAGGGGCATTCTTTGTCAATTGGCACCCTGCTGCGACAGGCCGACAGCAAACATATACTTAAGTTGGCATTGAAAATGGCAGCAGTTTACTCGCTCAGTTCATGGTAGCAGATGTTTCTGTTTTTTATTCTTAATTAAACTGATTTCTCAAACACGCAAATCTTGATTGATCTTTTCCAGTTTTGGAGAGTTTGTTGTTTCAAAATGAGTAATCAAAACTCATACATAAGCCAAATGCCAAAAGAAATTTGCGGCAGCTTGCTACCCTTCTCATCACGAAAACACTGAGACAATACATTTCGATTTAAGATATCCTGAATTCATTTCTACAACTCTATTATCTGCCTTGTTACAATCAGCAATGATTTATCATCACATCTGGAAGTATAAAGATGATGGAAAGAGGTCCTATTCAAATGAGTTACGTATTCTCTGAAGAGCAAAAACGAAACAAAGGGGTCCTATTGAAATGAGTTAGGTATTATTACAATGAGTTACGTAGGAACTAAAATTGAAATTGCATCTGGGAACTGTATCCAAGCGCTTCAAGATGAGTGGCCATGGCCTTGTTCATCGGAGGTGGTCCACACCTTAACATCTGTAAGTTTCAGAATTCAGTTAGAGAGAGGGGGAGGGGTATATTATATATACGCAGAGATAGTGAAACTGATTAGTAATTTATTACCTTAATATCAGGAGCTGGTGCGGGACAACGTGCTTGGATCATTTTCCTGGATACAAACCCGACACCGCCATTCCATTCCTCTGGTGGCTGTGATGTGTAAAAAGCATTCTCAATAGAAATCAAGAAAACATCTAAAAGCGAACTTTCTTGACTAATACACAATAAAGGACATTATGCTCTTTCCCTTCATTGTTTCCCCATTCTATAAATTATTATTATACTTTTCCAATTTTTTTATTTTATTATTTATACTTTTGTCATTTAATTACTACAGATCACACAGATTCAGATTACTAAGATAGAAAGTGATAAAACTGAAGGGTTAAATGCACAAGGAACACTAAACTAAGGTGCGATTCTTCATGGGTTAAGGCATTAACGGACACTATACATCCTAGTCTGGTTTTTCCTAAAATCTATTAATTAGTGAGACTGTGTAATCATTTTCCATTCGAGTCAAAAGGCCAAGCTCATGACGGTTCATGTTATGAGAGAAATTAATTACCTGATTAAGAACATAGTAAACACTGAATTGTCTAGGGAACTTAAGTGCAAATCCATCCAGCTCTTGCTGAAAAAGAAACAAGCATGCATGTAAGTTTATGGAAAAATTGCAAGCCTCGCATGATGAGTAGCTTCTTACACCCTTGAGATAAGATTAAGTAACAGAAAAGAACCCATGGAAGGCTACAACTGAACTTGATCCATACAAACAGATTATCTTCTAAAGGAACACAAAAAGTTATATTCCCTCTAGTTCCAAATATGGGACCTATTTGAGGAATTGATCTTAGTCCTAAATATAAAGCCCAATTTTAATTTTGGTCAACATCTTACCAAATTATCTAATGGGTGCTCCTTCAACAATAATTAAGAGATAGGGGATGGAATAAGGGAAGGCGATTCCGGTGTTTTAGGAAAAACACAATTTTAACTAACATAACTAACATCCTTAATTTAATCAAATTAAATAGATCCTATATTTTGGACCTGAGGGAGTATGCCACACAAGTGAATATGACTGACAAATTGACACATGATATACATATAAACTTCAAGCTAGTGATTCCAAGGACGGACATGCATCAAAAGAGATGAAGATGTACTTACCTTTAAAAGAATGTCACCATAAGTAACATTGGCATATATCAGATGTATGCGAGTTTTATCTCCAGGGTTTTCCAGTATGGCTCTAGTAATCTTTGAAACAGTAAGAAGAATTAATCAATTCCCTAAACATATATTATAAGAAATTGAAATGGAAGAATAATGGATGCCACAAAGCCCCAAAATCCTGCACCTGAAACATTGGTGTGATGCCAGTGCCGCCAGCAATCATGCCAAAAGCTCTAACCTGATTGGGTTGGTACTTGAAGCGTCCCTGAAAGCATCATAATAAATGCATATTAAAAAGTGATATGATGTGTGAAATTGCTCACACACATCTATGAAAGCCCCTCGATATTTATATCTATTCAAATTCAAATGCGAATTACAAGAGAAACTCCAAAGATAATGATAAATGAAATTTAAGACGCAGCAATAACGAACGGTTTCTTTTTTTGCTGGACAATAACGAAATTTGTGATTGTAAGATAATGTTTAACTCCTAAGATTGAGTCAACCTGTAGATTCATTTCTTAATACTAGTATGGATGACATTATAAGCATTATAAAGGAAACAAAAATAACAGTCAGAAATTATATAAATGCACATAAAAATCATTTTCAAACATTATACTGAACAAAAAGATTCCAACATAACACGGACTAATAGAACAAAACACAGCATAACAAAGAATAGGATTTACACTGCTAAACTAAAATAAACAACACGGATGGCCCTAAAGAACACCGAATCAATGATATTGAAGGCAATGTGTTATAGTTTCAGATGAGAGGCACACCACCTCAACTCAAAACTACTGACAACCTCAAAATCAAAAAGCTCTTCATAGATCAAAGGTGCATGAGACAGCCCCACAGCAAAAGAATCTTAACACAAAAGAACAGGCTAATAGTGGCTTTTAAGAAGCCAATTCTCCGAAGGTGTCTTCCCCAAAGTTTTCCCTCATATTTTATCCAAGGCATGTCTCTGCTGAGATATTTTCACAACCACTTGCAACCTCTCCCTCCTATTGCGGCATAAAATTATTCTTCTGCCTCCCTTCTCCACTGAAACTTCCAGCATAAGCAACAGCACAATGAGTTGGGCCCCTCAATATATTCAAAAACTTGTTTAGCTTCTACTATAGGCTATTATGGTCAGAGAGGTGTGATTTGGTTTTTCATATATTCAAAAATTTTCTTTGAAGTGTTCCGCAAGAAACATCCATTAATAAGTAAAAGTTTGCTTACAATATAAAATCATAACTTGTAGGAATGAATTACTTTCTTCTGGCACAGGCTTAATCAACAAATCAAATTGGATCACTTTTACGTTAATGGTCAAAGTGGAATAAGCATGTCATGCAACAAAACCTAGTAATGTTCAATCTCTATCATAATGAAATGCTTTAAATACCTTAGGTCCCTTCACAGCCAAGTAATCACCCACACGCATCTCTCGAAAATGGTGAGACATCCTTCCTTGTGGATACATCTATATATCAACCAATGCAATATAAAAGAAAAACAATATTCCCATTATAAAAAGACCCAAAGTTATGCTTAAATACCGAGAGAAGAAAGCTAATGAGATGTAACCTTTATAACCAAATCAAAGTATCCCAAATCAGTATCCAATGTTGTTGGAGTATATGGCTTGACAACTTCTTCACCAAGACTGTCTCTTCCTCTGCAAAATAGAACAAATTATATCTGAGCTCAATGTTTCATGATGGACCACACTTCCATAAGCTAGTATCATGCAGTAAGACCATAGGAAGAGTTGAATGAATTTAGGAATGGTTGAAGCTACTTCAGTAAAATTAAAATAAGGAACTGGCTTCATCCATGAATTGAAAAGGAAAAATGATGAACACAAACCTGCAGCTTATATGCTGTCCAATAGGAAGTCCTAACGCAGAGAGAGGCGCTGGAAGAAGAAATCTAAACTTGGCCACATTATGGCTGAGTGGTGTGCGTAGAACAAGTTTAAATTTGTTGAACTTGTCGGGGTCCAAACAACCTATCAAGAAAAGTTGTAATAACTTAATTTTGAAACAAAAGAGAGGCAGAATAAGCAAATGCACATTTCATACCTTTAATTTTAGAAAAATAAAAACAAATTTTCATACGGAATATGAGCTCAATGTTTCCAGTTTCCATATAATTAGCTATCAAATCAAGCCACAATTATGGTAGCCAAGTCAGCATTTCAATCATTTTGCAGTAATCATTGCAGTTATGCATCAAGACTGGAAATTAAATAGGTTCATCTAAGAAATAAAGAGTTTGTTGTTTTAAGTGTTTAAGATCTACTAACAATCGTTGAATTAAACATTAACCAATGCTGCATTGCAAAAGCCATTATAAGTCGATCTACCTCGGTTAACTTTACGGTTATATTTAGCCTCACAACACAAGTCTGTAAAAACAAAAACAAAACACTATAGATATAGACTAGCATGAGATGGCTCCGATCATGCCAATTTTACGTTTCTTACAAAACAAGGAACATGTGAACCTGATATCCACACTACAAGAGAGACGACTATGAGTTTGTCTGTTCATTGAAAATGTACCTATTTCGGCATGATATGAAGCCAGAATTCCAAAAAAGTTATTTCTAAGATTTTGACGATAACATGAAGGCGAATTGGAAAGGAAGTCCGGTGAAGAGAAAAATGGTGGATACATTGAAGGAAGGCATAGTAATGAAGTGAAACATACATGAGATAGAAAGGTTGAGAGAGATTTGGAAGGAGGTTACTTACCTTTACCTTTGGGCTTTTTGGTGAGGTAGTAGTAGTAAGCGGTGCCGCCGATGACAGCGGCGAGAGCAACAGCGACGGCGATGGTCTCACGCCTGTGGCTGTGAGCATGAAGGAACTCCATTTTCACTTTCTCACACAGTAATGGAGCTCAAAGAAAGAGAGGTCAATAAGGTCAAAATACAAATACAAATATATATGCACAAGAAGACGCAACTGCCTATAGTGCCCAATCGCATTTCGCTGCACATCCACCTCAGCTCCACGCCTCCCACGTGTCCTTCCCATTCTTTCCTTCTTTCCTACGCTATGTCTATTCTCCCAATGAAAACAAAAACCAAATTCTGCTTAGTGTTTGAATAATGTACTCTTTTCTAAGTTTTTTAATGGAAATTCTGCCTGCATATACTCTCCCGCTCATAATCCAACTAACCTCTTCAAAAATGTCACTCTTCAAATATTATATTCCAATTGGATCAAAATATAAAATGTTGTCCACTATAATTATTTCGCACTAGTAAGAAATGTAAGCTAAGTAATAATTAAATAGATCTATTTTATTTATTATATACTTTTTTTACCAAAATTTTATTTATTATATACTCAATACTCATGTATGTAGTTCTTCTGTTTTGACACTTGGCGCGCCATCCACTTTTTGATTCACTCTTTCCCGCTTTCATGTTCACCGCCATTTTTTTTACCGCCATTTAACTACCCTCTGCATTGCAGGAACTAGGGAGTAGATATCGTTTAAATGGTAAAAACAGAAAGCAATCACTAATTATAGCGTCAACTTTTCTTATATTTGGGATCGGAGTGATAAATTTATAATTTTTTGTATTCTTTATAAGGCACAAAATAACATTTTAGTTTGGCAAAAAAATGTACATATTTTGGCAAAATAAAAATAAAAATTGTCATATTTTTTTGGAAAAGAGATGTTACTTGTCTGTTACTAAATTAAGGAGAGGGTCAACTTTGCACATATTTTCTTGGGGATAACAACTTAATGTAATCTTTTTATAAAAAAACAACAACTTAATGTAATTAAGCTCCTAAGCTTCTTCAGACCTCAGTCACCAACTTATTTCAAGACATGTTTTCTAGATATTTGGGAATTACAACATAAAGCATATAAGTGAGGATGGGAAATCAGGAAATGTATGTGTCATAATATATAGAGTACGTATGTAGTTGGCCTTTCTTCTCTCGGACCAACCACAAATTGGAAGCATGCTCTTAAGGGAGTTGCAGATCAATCTCAAGCTAGCTTAGTGCTGATCGGTCTGTCGGAGGATCATCTTATTAAAATTTCACCAGATTTATGATATTATACTACCTCCGTTCCTAAATATAGGACCTAGATAACTTTTTTTTGGAGAGGTTAAGGTTGCAAAATAGTCTATTAAATCATGACATATTTGATATATTTTTAGATTATCCATTAGTTTATAAGTAAAATAAACTAGTTTAAAAGAAAAAATTAGGTAAATCAATTTATAATTAACTTATTTTGCTTTTTTTTTAGGATTTTTCAAAAAGTCAATTAGGTCTTATATTTAGGACCGGAGGGAGTATAAATTTGATTGATCACGCATGCATTATGTGTGTGTGTATCACTTTTAGTTTAGTTATTCTAGTTCTGATTCCCTATTTTCAGTTCCTTTAAATCCATGCATCGACTATAGTCAGTGTCTGTAAACTTACTTAAGTGCTTAATATATATCATTTCGATTTGTCTCAAATATATATATTTTATTGATCACACATTTAATCTCTTTATCATCAATTCATAGTTGAATGGCGAAGGTAATTTATGCACTTCATTTGCCCTATACGCTTCTTAAAAGTTTATGAATAGAAATATTGTAAAGTATCAAGAGTCTTCCTTAAAGGGCACCTAAAAATAAGAGAGATGATTTTTTTATATATAATCGTAAATATGATCATAATTCAAAATACTAAATTGGGAGTGTCTGTTATTATTCACTAACAAAAACAATCGAAAGTTTGCATGAAAGTGGAAACCTGCTGAGTGACAAGTGAATAACAACAATAATATTGAAGTTAATGTATGAAACTGTCAAGGAATTAATAGACGGAAAATGATAATTTAATTAAGAAACATTGTGAAAATAACTCAGGAAAATAGCAGTTGCAACCAATCCAAAAATGAAGTGCAGGGAAGAGGGATTAAAGCTTATGGCTCCACTTCCAGGTGGAGCTGGAGGGCTTGTCAGTGATCCTCCTGTCATCATCATTCACACAAATTTATAATTATTTTTCAAAAAAATATATTTCTAGCACATTTGATTTAACATTAACGAGAATTAGAGGTGTAATATTACATACCAGGGGATAGCGAAGGTGAAGCAGCACCTGAAGTACCTTCAATATATAACATCAACAACAATAATATAAATCATGTTGGCACATTGGTCAAATAAATCATTTACATATACGCGGATCATACTTCACAACAGTTTAACTATTCGTATTTAAATTGCAAGACCAACGAACAATATGTAATAAGAACAATACCTTGTGGTGATGGAGAATATGCCGATGGAGGCAAAGACACTGGAACTCCCACAGCTGAAATATCAAATATTCTTAGTGCTATTTAATTTTAATCACAAAACTGCTGATGTATGAGCAATTTATATATATCGTACTATCATACAACTACTGAAAAAGAAAATGAAACAATAGCCCCCTTTGGTGGATGAACAGTAAATATAGCACTTATAACTATGTCAGCTATACATTTTGGTTTGGTTTGGTAGGGAGTTCCAAACATAAAAGCTTCTCAACAACAACATTGAATGTGCCCATGTGCAGTTAGCTGGAGAGTTTGAGATACTACTATTTTTGTAATCACCGGAACTACTATTCTTTTAAGGTATACATTCATACTTTGCAATCCACTTAATCGGGCAAAACATTTTTAGATGAAATTCTTATTCCACAATACAAAAGGATTGAAGGTAATTAATAGTATTTTCTTTTTAAGAATTATCACTATCTCACAATTTAATTAGTAGAAGACAACTTGAAATAATCAAATGTAATGTTACTCTATATTCTAAAATATGAGCAAATAAAATAACTAATTTATCTGTATAAAAAAAAAACTAATTTATATTTTTTGTACTGAAAAACTAATTTATATTGAGACAACGGTAATAAGTCAATCACATCATCTGGATTTCGTACGTTAGTGATTTATAATATAGGGTGGAAGGAGTTCTAATATAATCATCATCAATGCATTATGAAAGAAAAGTGACGTAATATATACTCCCTTGGTTTTACTCTTCTGATATATATTTAAAGTGTATCTTATTTTTCTAAATGTATAACGTATTTAATTTCTAATTTTCATCAATTGTTTTTAGTTACGCCAGTACCCCAATTAATAATCTATCAACATTTATCAAGTAGTGATGGCCGCGGAACTAAAACAAAGATAAATTGATTATATCTTTTATAAAAACATAACACAATTAATTAACTAACTTAGCTCAAAGAACATGTTTAATCATATTATTGAAGCAGATATAGTATTTATGTAATAATTGAGACAGTTACCAGAGCAGGTGGAGACGGGAGGGGTTGAAACAGCACAAAGAGAAGGAAGTTGAAGGGCCTTGTCGAGATCAAGCTTGATGCCAGCAAATTCAGGATTTGCAAGCAATTGACACAAACAGAGAGGATTGCTATCAACAAGACCAGCAAACTCTCCGCAACAAGCTTTCTCTGGTTTCTTCAGCTTGCTTCCTTCTTCCACAAATGTCAAACAGTCTGACATGTTTGACAACGCCATGAAGCAGTCCCCGCCCACCGGTCCTGGCGCTGCCACCCCCTCCCCCACTGCCATCATTATCATTATCATTATTATTTGTTATTCATCATATATATATGTTTGACTAATTCAATTATATATCAAATATTGTTAATGAGGAGGTGCATGCTGATTATATGTAGCACTTACTTGGAGCTGGTGCTGGTGGTGCTGGTGCTGGTGCTGGAGGGTTTACACTGCTGCTAGATGGAGGCAACGACACTGGCACTCCCACAGCTGCAATATCAATTAACCCTAATTAGTGCCTTTTTCATACAAATATTTTTTTATTTTACAAGTTATGTTCCTTGCTTGATCGTTTCCTGGTTCGAAATCCTTTCATAGTATGTACTGTGTCCAAAGATAAAGTGATGATCATAACAACTTGTGAATATATACGTCATCATTATTTGTTAATATGAATTTGGCTTTGTTATCCTCAATAGGAGGGGAATATCGTCCTAAAAATGAAAGGCCTTCACCATTATTGCCTATTTATTACCTATATCCAAGTAGGTGTACATGTTTTCTTTATATCTTTTTCTTTTGGTCGAAATACATGTTTTCTCCATATGGAAACACAGACATGTGATTTTTGACGCCAGAATTATCAAATGTTTGGTTAGCTTCACCTTTAGAATTAAAGACGTACGGGGAAGGCGTTACATGTCTAGTGTATTAATGTGAAGATAAAATTGGCGGTTTCTAATGGCCTAATGAGACATCAATAACATCATCACCATCATCATGCACCCTTCCAAGAGTTATCGACAAATATGATGATAACAGCGAGTCCCCACTCCCATCCCAGTGATCCCTCCACCCCCTCCCATGTACACGTGCCTCTTCGATCACACACACACACAAAAGTTATTTTTTAAAATACTCTCTCACATTAATCAAATAAAAACTAATTTAGAGAATTAATCAAACTAGTTTTTTATACAGGAAGAAATACATGATTTGGTTTTCCTTAAGTCTTAATATAGTAAACTGTAAGGCTAATAATTTGCAATTTACATCAGGAACTATACTATACATGCTCAAGGATTAAAAACTCCTTTTACATGTGTAATTAACAAGGATATTTTTTTAATATTTAGGGAACAAAACTAACTCCTACATTTGGGGTATATAAATCATGAACTGGTCAAAGGCTACAATACATGTATAAGGTTATTAATTACTTGGAAAAGTATAATGAAATGGTGACGTTATCGGCAAACTTCAACTCAAGTGAGTCACACGGTCAGCCGCATCAAACGGTGGTAGTAAACACAAATATATTAAATTGTACTCATTCAAAGGAATTCCCTAACAACATTCAATGCTTTCATGTGATTGTGCAGGTAGCTAGGTGTCTCTACCTCTCTCTCTCTCATACACAGCTGTACATATGATTTCTAATTATAACCAACAATGGTCAAATTTTTATTTTCACTCTCAAATCACAAAATCTAATTCATCATGTTCTCATGAGATCATATATATCTTACCATCCATTGTTTCCACCAAAATCTCAGGTGAACTTCATGTGTGTGTGTGTGATAATAATTATGGTTTGGATCTTATAATCATACACAACAAAAACAGAATATATATGCACTAAAAGAGGCAGCGGATCTTGATGATGGAAGAAGTAAGAAGAGAATTTATGGTACATAAAAATAAGAAATTAAAAGAAAAGTTATAAATATAGTTATACCGGAGCATGTAGAAACGGGAGGGGTAGAAACAGCACAAAGAGAAGGAAGTTGAAGGGCCTTGTCGAGATCAAGCTTGATGCCAGCAAATTCAGGATTTGCAAGCAACTGACACAAACAGAGAGGATTGCTATCAACAAGACCGGCAAACTCTCCACAACAAGCTTTCTCTGGTTTCTTCAGCTTGCTTCCTTCTTCCACAAACGTTATACAGTCTGACATGTTGGACAACGCCATGAAGCAATCATTGCTCACTGGAGCAGCCGCCGGAGACTGTGCCTCGGTGCCACTTGCTAGTAAGCATAACACTAGTAATAAAGTAGTGCCTGCGGTGGCTGCCATCCTTAGTCCGGTGGTGGCCATATTGAGAGAGATCAGTATGTGAGATATATGAGACCTTGTTAAGCGGCAAGGCTAATTTATATTGGCTTCTCTAGGTAGTTATGAAAACCATTAACATAGGGATGGGGTTGGTAATAAATTAAGAATACTGATTTTGCCCAATTCTCGTGTAAACTCGGGTTGCTACGTCATGATCTGGCAAATTACTAGCACATATTTTAGGAATATTTTAATTTGATGGGATAAATATATTCCGGAAAAAATAAATTTTAATATAATGAGACACCTATCTTGGGGAAAAATGAATGCTCCTTTTATTCTTTTTCCTTTCTTTTTTTTCACAAAATTCTGAAACCATATTATATTTATTTGATTTTTTAATTTTCATAAAAAACTATTTAATTGAATTTGGTATGATGAATAACTATATATATTTAATTTTGTAAATTTAATTATATCAAAGAGTTACAGTACAGAATTACTTTATGATAAAAAAACACTACAGAATTACTGATTTTTTCCCCTAAAATGTAAATAAACACAAGCTATTCAATCTTTTATAGGCGTATTTAGAAGAACAAGATCCTTATTTACCCCTAAAGCAACTACTATATGGACTATTTGAAATAATTAAAGTGGGCCCATTTTACCTTATCCCAAAAGTAAATGACATTTAAGAGTGTTGCCCACATAGACAAGGTCGCCCCCTCACCCAATGAGAGGGTTTAATGGGATTCAAACACGCATTCTCATATACCCTTACAAAGGTTGTAACCCACTTACTAGCTCAACCATATCCATTAATTAAATATGAGCCCATATACTCATCTTTTTTAAATTTATTTCTCTTCTTCCTCACACTACTCCTCACTTTCTTACCCTTCGCTCTCGCCCTCCTCACTGCCTCCTTCGCTGCCCAACTACTACCCACTACCATCACCACAGTCACCGTCAACTTGGTGATGGTTGTGAATGTGAGATGAAGCATGGTGGGGGAATGATTGAAGGGTAAGTCTTGGTTGAGAATGAGATGAAGCTTGGGAGACGCTAGACTTGGCAGTGTTGGTGAGGAGTGGGGCGGTTTTTGCGTGTGTGGCTGGAGAATAGAGGAAGACGAAAAATAGAGGTGTGATTTAATGACGGTGGTGATGTTGGGTGGCATAGGAGGTGGTGGTGACTGTGGTGAGGAGGTGAGAGCGAAGAGTAAGAAAGTGAAGGGTGTAAGAAAGAAGAGAAAGATACCAGATGAATATATGAAACTCATATACAATTTGACAGTTTTTTTACGTCATTTATTGTTGGGTGATGGTAAAATTGTTCCACATTAATTTTTTATAATCAATAGGAACACACGGTGCTCAAATCATTTTCGAGGGAAAAGTAAGTTGCAAAATTTAGGTGTGGAATAATTGGGATGAATTTAATAAATGCAACGGCAACCTAATTCTTTCTACGCCGCCAAAAGTTCTGTAGCTAACTACTAACTATCTTCTCTATTTTTGTGATTCTCAGCTTTTTGGTTTCACATGTTCTTCTTCCACTGTTCACATTACATATTGATGATTTAGAAAAACCTTCAACATCAAAAGGAAATCACGGATAATTTGGAAGAAACATTAATTTAAGACCAAAGATAATTTCAAAATTTTAAAATTAAAACCACTGTAAAGTGTTCAGATTTAAAATCCAAGAGAAAAAAGGGGGGGAAAGTATGTATTACTAGAATTGATTGATGATCATATTTTGTAGGGTTTAGTGAGGTAGTTCTTGAATTCATATACTCCCTCCGGTCCTTAATGTAAGAGCTAGCCGTAAAAAAAAACGCTTCTTAAGAAAACATGTGAATGTTAGTTGAGTGTCTGGAGTTAATGCTTCTTTTCTAAAAACACCCATATTTATTATGGTACTTTTAAGAGAGAGAAATACATAAACATTAATAAATATGAAAGAGAGTTAGGGGTAAAGTAGGAAAAAATACATTAAATGAGGAGAGAATATGGGGTGAGCTCTTACATTAGGGACCAAAACTATTCAAATTTTGGGCTCTTACATTAGGGACCGGAGGGAGTATTATATATGATGAACTAGTGATGATTATTAACATTTTTTTCCTTTAATGGTTTATGGTAAGCGAAGTTGAGGCATCAGAATTTAATTTTTGTTGTTTGATGGCTAAGTTTCATGTGTTTGACTTCCATCATGTTAATAAAGTTCATAGGTCACTTGATAAGGAGCAACTATCTCATAAATGAAGCCATATGCAAACGGTCCTACAAGAATGATCTCCACAAGTTTTGGCAAAATGAGTTTGGTTGGAGTGAGTGCAAATTTAATGGGGAATGGATTCTGAGAGAATCCGTTCTCTCAATATCTCTCCTCATCCTCTCACATGGGTCCTCATGTGGGGCCATTCAGATTCATCTAAGAGCTCATAATTTGTCACATGTACCATTAAAAATAAAAAACTGTATTATAATATAAAATAAATGATAAACTTTTAATTTTTTTATTTTTGAAATTTTTTTAGGATAAAAAATTTCAACTATCTACACCTATTAATTTTAACTATGTAGACCTATTTCATTTCAATAGAAAGATCTATAAGAGATACAGACTTATCCAGTTTACTGTAAAATAATTTTACAGTTAACTGGATAAGTCTGTATCTCTTATAGATCCTTTTATTGAAATGAAATAGGTCTAGATAGTTGAAATTTTTATGCTAAAAAGTTTTTAAAAATAAAAATTCTTTATTTAATTTATATTATAATACTGTTTTTTTTTTTATTTTTAACGGGACAAGTGACAAATTATGAGCTCTTAAATGAATCTGAGTGGCCCACATGAGGACCAATGTGAGAGGATGAGGAGGGATATTGAGAGAACGGATTCTGAGAGAACCTGTTCCCAATTTAATGTAGCTTGGTACAGAATAAAAATAATAACAATATTCATCGTAAAATAAACAATAAAAAATTATTTTCCTACAACATTCTTGCCTAATTCTCTTTATGAAGAATCACTATGCAGTTCTAAGGATTAAGTAATACTCCCTCCGGTCCTAAATATAAGACCTAGTTTACTTTTTTGAAAAATCCTAACAAAGCAAAATATAAGTCAATTATAAATTGATTTAGCTAATTTTTCCCCTTAAGCTAGTTTATTTAACCTATAAACTAATGACTAATCTAAAAATATATCAAATATGTCATAATTTAATTACATATTTTGTAACCTTAACATTTCCAAAAAAAATTCAATTAGGTCTTATATTTAACACGGGAGGGAGTATAATTAAAAGAGAGATAGAGAAGTCTGCACTATAAAGGAGCAGTGTGCAATGATGAGATATGACGCATAAAATGACATGTTAAGGGTTTAGTGATTTATTGATAACTCAAAGGATTATAAGTTAAATTGCTTATCGAGACCTGCACAAAAAAGTTCTTTTTAAAACCATGACAAATGGGATACTTCTACTATTTACATAAAGTATTTATTTACGTAAAATTTACATTATGTTTCATTTACTATAAAATGTCCAAATAAAGTTATTTAGATAGGTCATTGTGCTGATTACCATAATGTAATATACGATTAGATAGGCTTTATAAGGAGGGAGAAAAATCAATTTGACATAAACTTGTTTGGATAATATAT
Organism: Mimosa pudica; assembly: GCA_029929735.1. Classification (NCBI taxonomy): domain Eukaryota; kingdom Viridiplantae; phylum Streptophyta; class Magnoliopsida; order Fabales; family Fabaceae; genus Mimosa; species Mimosa pudica. The sequence goes on along the minus strand of JAKELP010000040.1, from coordinate 398,590 downwards.
TGAACAATCAACTTCAAAATGCTTTAATCCGAGGAAATGTCAACAGCTAAAAAAGTTGGTTCAGCATTTTCAACTTAACTTCAAGTCCAAATAAGCACATTTTCTTTAGAGTCATCCCAACCATCACATGTTGCCAAAGTAGTTATTCACAACAAAGCATGTAGTTTGGGCGTGATGCCAAACAAGAATTAGTCCAACAGGAATTAAAAGATCAGAACCAATTAACTACGATAATGATACCTGTCAAAACCTTGGTAACAAAATAAAAATCATCTGCCATCATCTGAAAAATGTGAATGATTATGGTATATATAAGTGATGCAGGCAGATCCTCGTCAAGGAAACAAACACTGCAAATCTATAATATCAGCAAGCACACCAGCTGCAGTAGTGTCGTTGCCTGCTCCAGCACCTTGAATAACAAGTGGTTGCTCCTTGTAGCATCTACTGTATATTTCCAACTGCCATTTTCATTAACCACAAAAAAAATCTCAAAAAACATTAACAGAGAAAATTACATGGAAGTGCAATAGACAGAGCAAAACTTTTTGGAAAATGTGTACGTGTGTATTTGAATGATTTATTTGCATTCCTAAAACGGCGCAGTCCAGAAATTTCCAATATTTTATCCATGACATATTAAAAAACGGTTGCTTTTAAATGATGCAGTGAAAGAAGTGAGCATATTGTTTGGGAGCATTTCTATAAGGCCCCAATGAATGAATAAAATTACTTAACAGTCCCACGATAAGTTAGCAGTATACAATGATAAGTTCTGATGCAGGAAATGACATGTTCTTTCTGCTCACCTGTCAAAAACTTTCAAGTGATTGATTACATCATTTCCATGGGACCTTATAATAATTCTCCTGATTAAATTTAACCCTTTTTTCATTCCTACCAGGACTTTAAAATGAGCATAATCTGCCAGCAACGAGCTAGTGATAACATGTAACTAAAACAATAAAACAGGCTTACTATATTGTCACTTCCTCTCAGTCTTCCCAGAGCAGAATTCTTTGGAATCTCACGGATGCCAACTTCACATCTATACAGATAAAAGTTCACATTAACAAAGACAGAAAACAAGGATGGAAAAATCCAAGTAAAATTAGAGAAAACAGAGATTTTTTGTAAGGATATTGTCAATTTACCACTGCTCGGTCAAATACACAAGTAAAAGGAGAGGATACAATAACAAAGAAAATAACCTGGGTCCCTCAATAACACACGCATAGCGCAACACTTTCTCATTAGAAGCTGCCTTCATAACTCTCTCTTGCATATAGGCATCAACATGTGATATGCCATGGTCCAGGAAGTCTTCAACGCTCATCACATCAGGTCCCAATTCTTCAGGATACAAGCTCTCAATCTGTACAAAAAAAAAAAAGATACAGAGTTCCTCTTTTGCTAATATCAGAAGAAATTGAACCGAGATTTTTACCTACAATATCCCTCACCAGCCATACCCATTTGACTTAGCCTCAGGTAATTAGTAAAAATTAAGGTTATTGAGCAAGAATAAGGAGATAAATAACACTAAGCAAATATGAACATAAATAGGCAAGTAAATTAAAGATAATGATAAGGAATTGGGAGGCGAAAGTAAAATATGAAAATTATCATACTAACCTTAATGTCATCTAGTTTAATCTGCTTTCCGAGAATTCTAGCAAGAATTAAAGCCTGTCTTCAATATTTTCCCCAGAAAGACAAAAGAATTAGTATGATAAGTATATGCACTTCACAAATCATAATATAAGATCTCATAACTTTCAAATATTACAAACAAGAGGTCCAAAGTTTTTCTAGAAGACTTCAACTTAGTAGTAGTAAATAAGAATAATAAAATTTAAGAGATTAATCCCTGAATAAATTTTATTTTCAATTCGCATCAAACTTGTGTTTTTGACAGCAAAGAAATGGGAAATGAAGAGGAAACAGCTAATATGCAATTTTGCATACAACTGTGGTCAGGTCTCTCAATTAAAACATGCCAACTTTGTGATTTTCCAATAACAATATGAAAATTTATGCGATATTCTCAAACAAATATAAGAGTTTCTAATTAAAATTTATGCTTCTCTTCTTTAAATTGGAAAATCATCATTCACTTGTGTATTGAGTTAGATACCAAAGATAGAAGAAACTGCATTTAGGTCGAAATTATACAAAAATAAAAAATGGGCATCACACATGTTTTCGCTTCAATGCAATAGCTACAATTAAAGCCTATTAAACACATAAACGGTTTCACATTGTGAAACATTCTAGGATATTACCAAGAAGGAAATTAATAAAAAATGAATTACAAAAAATATTAAAGATTGAACCTTTCTAGCCACATCTGTTCCAGATAGATCATCACGAGGATCTGCAACGAATCATTATATATGATTAACAATCATACTATAAGACACTTATAAGTAATTTGTCAAGCTAACTGAAATTGAAGGTACGAGAGCGAGAGCAAGTGAGTCTAAATGAAAGTCTGCTAATTCAACAAGATCAGTCCTATGAATCCAATATAAAAGAATTAATTTAATAAATATAATATATTCATTCAATTCAAATTATTAGACACTTCTATTATATAAAAATGCATGAAGCATACAAAAATGTCAAATGCATTACATAATATAACCATTAAGGATTGTTTCTAAAGTCTTTTTAAATGCCATTTCCATACTAGCTATAGGTGAAATAATAGTTACCATATCAAAAATTGAAACAGAGTACGCAGTATAATAGGATAACTGACAAATGTATATATCTATATAAAATATTAAATCAATAAGAAGCTGCATTAAGTTTATTCAGTCAGGCTCATCTTAGACTTCATGCCCAGTAAAAACAAATGGAAATTAAAGTGTGGTTAAGGTTTGAATTGAGTGATATGAAACAAGGTTTTGATAAGTGCAAAAACCAGTTTTAGCAAGAGGACACTTCCTTCAAGAAAAGGTGGTCACATAAACGATCAAGGACAAATTTTCTTAATCATAGCACTAAATACCAACATGTGGCTAAAGTAGTATTGTTCCAAGAGAAACATAAAACAATAGCTAAAATTCGAATATAACTTTCATATGTTAAGTGCAATAAATTTGATGTCAAATGCAACAAAGTCTGTACCTGGTTCAGTGTAACCTAAAGTTTTAGCATCTCTAACAACTTTGCTCAATGGCTTGCCATCTTCAATCTCACTCATCACATAGCCCAATGTGCCTAAGCAGAACATACTTCATAATTAAAAATAACTACATGAACAAATATTTAGGTCATGTAACACACAAATTCCAGCAATGTGACAGGCAAAGCAATTAATTCACAACATATAATCAAATGTATCGTATAGTGGAATCAGTAACGGCCGTGGAAAGGGTATAATACCACTTAAACTCCCAACAATGCGATATATAAGATCGCCAGAAGAGATAATGCGATTGATGGATACTATCACAGGGAGTCCAGCACCAACCTGTAAAGGAAATAAAACTAGATTAATATAATCCAGCAGTAGCACGAATTCTTATGACTAGCTAGGGAATAAAGTCAGGAAATCAGATTATGTAATAGACTGCAATTTTGTTTTTTTTAAAGGGATATCAAAAAGAAATTCAACTCTCAATCTAGTAGGTGCAAAAATTTGCAGGCACTAACAGATTATTTGATTCTTGAGCATCAATCGGGTAGACAGTTGAAGGCAAAAAGTTGATAGAGACTATGAATAAAATTGAAGCATAATAAGTAAAATAAAGTATTATAATCTAATCCCATTGAAATGTAGAGAAAGAAAAATTCTAAGTCACTAACTGAATTCACTTAGTATCATACATGAGATATCACTAATAAGGCCAATCCAGTTCGATCCCCACTTGGTGTGGGATTGCTGGGGAAGGAAATGTATTGGGCAATCTTACCCTACTTTTATGTAGGGAGACTGATTCAGATCCGCGAGCTCAAACCCCACAGCAGGCAAGTTTACCGTGGAGCCAAGCCGGGCCCTCACATGATATATCACTAATAATAAGGAAATTTGAAATTAAGTTCAACCACTTGTATTCTAAGAGAACTACTAAAATTTACTTATATTCTAAGAGAACTACTAAAATTTTCTGTGAGTATAGACATGCCTAGGAATTTCGGGAACTATGATTGGCCAAAACCAGTTGTTTTTATTGGCAGGCCTTCAACTTTAGATATTTTAGTACAGTAGTAATTAAGTGTTTAACTGAACCCTTTCAGAAGGTCCATTTCTTGCAGGTTTGGGAAACCTACACGACACCATGACTTATCAAACTACTTCAGAAAAATTGTGAATATAGGAAGGAAAAAACATAAACAAATAGAAAACTTCAAGCAACAAATTTGGAGATTATCGTTCTTCATCTCAAATCTCACTTCATCCAAACACCAATAATCTCAAGTTTTAACCATGCCATACAGCAATATCATCAATGAAATGGAAGCATAAAAAGCATTACTTACAGTTGATTCATGTCGAATTCGATGTGGGTATGCAAAAAGTTTATCGAAATCCTCCTATTCACATAGGAATCATATTAGACATGATATACACAAGTTCTGAACCCAAAAGCCAAAAAAAAACTATGCTATAAGAATTGAAGTTAGAAGCTCACACTTGACTGAGTAAAAATTACAATAACCTTTTATAATATTTTGCATATTGGTAAAATAGATTTTGTAAAATGGCAATAAAAAGCAAGCAAGATACATAGGTTTTTCATGACTTCTTGCATGTAGAGAAAGATTTATATTTCCATATGATCTTATAATTAAAACTTAAAAGCATTTAAAATTCTGTTACCAATGTAGATGTAAGAGGTCTTTTGTTTGCCAGAACTATACAACAACCCATGTGAATAACTTCTTTTAGCACAACGGTAGTGTCAGAACTAGCAGAGCAATCAACACAGAGCAGACCTACATCAAAAAGATTCAAAGGCTTCTTTTTAATTAATGAGTGAGGACACGAGTAAACTCAAATTCTGATACACACATATTGTATCATTGTAAGACGTGAAGAAATTACCAAACCTGTTGATTTACCAAGTTGAGAGGCAATCTCCAATATTTTTCCTTGCGACTCTGAATGCCCATATACCTGGCATTTATCTATAAACATGAATCAGAAAAGAAATATAAGAAATATGAATGTAGTGACGCGTCATTTTGACAAGCAAATGTGCTAACCAAAATCACCAAGTGTTGATAGAGAAGAGCCATCTTGCTTGACTTGACAGACTTTCAATAAGAGGCTGTCATCCAAACCCTCATTCAACCAATCCCTTGTGACAACCAAACATCGACTATCACAAACACCCAAAACTCTCAAAAAGAGCCCCTGCCACACAAATGGAAAAACACCAAATACAATATAAAAAAGCATTTTGAAGTTGGGCAAGCCACATGAATGCCTAGCAATACTACCACTGAGGACAAGCACATATGAATAGAAACAAATACAAATACCTTATGAGAGTGGAGAGAGCGGGAGGTGATGATGTGTTGGAGAAGCTGACGCCCAACACCTCCACAGCCCATTAATATGAGAGGAATGTTCTTCATCTGTGATCACTTTTCTTGAATTACGCTATTAAAATTTTTGTGAATGCTGGAACAGAAAGGAATGTTGAGGCTTCAATAGCAAGAACATAACATAACATAACAAGGCACATCATTCCAGCTGAAAACCACAATGTGAAGAAGAATACAAACTAAATGTGGCTTATTCGTTTGAGATAAATCTTCAGCCTCTTAGCTTAGAGTATAAGAACATATGTGGTGCTACCAAAGAGGAAGAAATAGTGAAAGAGCTTAGTAAGTAAATAAATAAATAAATGCAGTAAGTGATGAAGTTATGCGGTGGGAAAAGAAGGGTCAAATAGATTAGTGAAGCATATTGCCAGGACTTCAATTCAATGGAAACAAAGAGAAAAGAAATAAAGAGGCGATTCAGTGGAGAACACGAGATGATATCAAAAACAAAGAAGGGCGAATTTGGAAGACATTTCAGCTCACCTCTGCAACTGTAACTGGAGAAGTCGCACTCACACACGATGGAGGCGCTACCACAGCTGTAAAAAAAAGGCAAAAAAGAAGAAAACGACTTCAAATTTATTAAATTAAAGAGGCTCTAATATTCATTCACCTGTTTCATTGGTTTTAAATTTTTTATGGTAAGCTTTACACCTCATTAAATTCCAAGCCCTACCTACACACGTCTAACACCCACACAAATAATTTTTTTTTACAGGGTTAAAGTTCATTCTGGCCACCAAATAATTTCCAACGTATCAATTTGACCTATAAACAATTTTCGGTCTCAATCTCAATCTAGTCTACAAACAATATAAAAGGTTCATTTTGGCCACAACTCTACTGGAAAATACTAGACATATTTAATATAATTGTTGACAATGTGTTCCCACATTTAAAAATAAAAAATTATCACCCCTACCCCACCCCTCTCTCTCTCTCCTCCGTCCTTCACCCCATATGACCACCACACTCCTCTCTCTCTCCCAACCTCACCCACACTGTCCTGTCCGCCGCCTTCCCAATCACCAAAGAAAATTCAGATAACATAGAATCATTCGCAGCTGCTTTCACCTCAAGAAAGTGAAAAATAAAATCTGATTTTTATTTAAAATAAAATAACTGACTTTGAGTAGACACATGAAACTGAAAAAATAAAAACAACCTTAGAACCAAACACAGAAGATGAAGGATTTAAAAAAAAAAACAAAGCACCTAAATATAAGGAGAAAACAAAGTCTGTATTTTGGGATGAACAAGCAAAGCACAGAGTAAGAAGAAACAACCCATAATAAAATATCATCAAAATGAGTGATTTATGAAAAGAAAACAATAAATCATGAAGAATAGATTAGAACTTTACCATTGTAGTGAAGGATCGTGAGCTTCTTATGCTTCAATGGCTATGTTAGAGGAAAACGAGGAGACAACCAAATATTGTCTTTTTCTTTGTTTCAGATTTCTCAAGGTAGGAGAAGGCAGAAGTGAAAGTTGGTGGGAAAATGGTGATACTCCCTCCGTTCCTAAATATAAGACCTAGATAACTTTTTTTTCCGAAAGATTAAGGTTGCGAAATACTCCCTCCGTTCCTAAATGTAAGATCACTTTCCATAATTTGGGGAGATTAAGGAAGGTAGTCAAATTATCTGATGTTACAAAAATACCCTTCAATTAAATTGAAAACACAAATATACCCCTTCATGCTTCCAACTCAACCCCACAAGTCAATTGTAAAAGGAGTATGAGGGTATTTTGGGTAAAACTTGGGAAAAAAGAGAAAGTGTTCTTACATTTAGTAACTTATCCATATCCCTAAAGTGATCTTACATTTAGGAACGGAGGGAGTAGGTTATTAAATCATGATATATTTGATATCTTTTTAGATTATCCATTAGCTTATAGGTAAAATAAACTAATTTAAGAGAAAAAATTAGGTAAATCAATTTATAATTAACTTATTTTTTGCTTTTTTTAGGATTTTTCAAAAAAGTCATTTAGGTCTTATATTTAGGAACGGAGGGAGTAATATTTATAAATGAATGGGATTTGAGTAATACTCCCTTTCCTAAATGTAAGATCACTTTGGGGATATGGATAAGTTCCTAAATGTAAGAACATTTTCTCTTTTTTCCCAAGTTTTACCCAAAATACCCCCCCATACTCCTTTTACAATTGAGTTGTGGGGTTGAGTTGGAAGCATGAAGGGGTATATTTGTGTTTTCAATTTAATTGAAGGGTATTTTTGGAACATCAGGTAATTTGACCACCTTCCTTAATCTCCCCAAATTATGGAAAGTGATCTTACATTTAGGAACGGAGGGAGTAGTATACGAGAAGTTAAGAGAGGCGGCGGACAGGACAGTGTGGGTGAGGTTGCGAGAGAGAGAGAGAGAGGGGAGTGTGGTCATGTGGGGTGAAGGAGGGAGGAGACAGAGGGTGAGGTGGGGGTGATAATTTTTTATTTTTAAATGTGGGACTCATATCTTTAAAAATTATATTAAATATGTTTTAAGGGTATTTTAGTATTTTTCAGTACAGTTGTGGCTAAAATGAGCTTTTATATTGTTTGTAGGCTAGATTGAGACCGAAAATTGTTTATAGGCCAAATCGATACATTAGAAATTGTTTGGTGGCACCTTTAACCCTTTTTTATAATACACAAATAATATTTAAGATGTTAGAGAAACGAATTATTTGTATAAATGAAAATTTAGGTTTTTGTTTGAAAAATAATATGTTTTTATCATTTCCTCTCAATCTTCCCGGAGCATAAAAATAAATAATTGATTATTCTTATAAAATTAAAGAAAATATAGAAACTAGATAATACTCCCTCCGGTCCTAAATATAGGACCTAGATAGAGACTTCATTTTGGTCTTAAATATAAGACCTAGATACATTTTTGGTCACATTTTTCCTAAATTACCCTTCTTCTTCTTAACAACTTCTTAATAATAGGGGAGGAAGGGCTACTAAGTAATCAAACTAACTAAGGAGGGTATTATTGGAAATACATCTAAAATTGAGCCTTCCTTAATCTCCCCAAAAAAAGTTATGTAGGTTCTATATTTAGGACCAAAGGGAGTATATAAAAAGAAGAAAAAGAGAAGAAGATGATGAAAAAAAAAACAAGAAAGAAAATTGGAGAGAAATGGGAGTATCTCTTATTAAATTGTGAGTCACAATGCATTGTAAATAGTAAGTGTTAGAAGAATTTACAGACAGATATGACACTGGTGCTCCGTTGATACTTGGTATTTAACAAGTACTCCCTCCGTTCCTAAATATAAGATGACTCGTTTTCCTAATTTGATTAGATTAAGGATGTTAGTAAAGTCAGTTACATTACTGACACATAATATTAACAATTTATCATAATCATAAACTTTTATCCCCACTCTCTCTATCTTGCTTGTTACTATAGATAAACATTATTAGGGTTAATTTGTAAAAAACTTGGAAAAATTAGAAAATGTAAAGTATATCTTGCTTGTTACTATAGATAAAATAATAGGGTTAATTATTAAGGTATCAAAAAAAGGAATTATAATTATAATAGATGTAAAAACAAATATTAGAGAATGTAAAGTATATACCTTAATTCGTGGAGGAGTTTAAATAATTAACCTAGGAAAAAAATTAGAGAAAATTAGTTAAATGAGAAATATGAAGAGTAAAAGTTAAGAGGAAAAAAATTAGAAAGTAGAGATGGATGAGAAAGGAGTATAGAGGGAGGAAGAAAAAAAATAAAGTTGGGAGGAGGGAAATTTAGAAGGAGTGGATTTTATATAAGAAGAAAGTGAGAAGAGAGGAGGGAAAATTTTGAATTTAAAACATGTAAATTTTTTGATAATTATTTGTGAAAATGTAGCACAACAAATACGAGACATATTTAAAAAGTTTATATGAATGCGCGACACACATATAAATATTAAAAATTATTTTGTGTTTAATTTGTTGCGCATGCATGCGCGACAAATATATAGTTTTTAAATATATGTTTGTTGAGCATGCATGGGCGAAAAACACGAATTAATTTTCTTTAAAAATATGAAATAATAATAAATGTGTCATGCCAAAAGCATGACACAAGTTTTTTTAATTGGAAAAATAAAAATACTCTAAGTATTATTACTATTTATTTAATAATAAATTATATTAATGAAAAATAATATATACTTTCCAGATTTTTTCTCCTTGTCTGTCTTCGCCTGCTTCACTGCCTCCCAAACTACTTCATGTTCTCCTCTCCTTCTCTAACTTGCTTCCATTTTGTTTCTTGAACAATAAGTAGGTTCTTGACATTTTCATGTTCAATCGCTTATAAATCTAGGTGCTAGTATATGTGCGCCACAAAGTGTATAGCATATACACTTTGTCGCGCACATATACGCGACATAGTACATGTTTTGTGTGACAAAACACGTAAATTTTCAAAAAAAAAAAATGTATCACACTTCATTTTTGCGTGACATTTCATGTATCACTAGCTTCATATTTTCTTATAGTGGGACTTTCTTCAATAATATGTTGTGACTCTTCTATAACCTGCCAGAATATACAAAACCATAAATTAATATTAGTAATACAATTATGCTTTTCAATTCCATCAAGCAGCCATGTAAATCAACCTGAAACATGATTTACAATTATAACGGATGTCTGCGGTTAAATCGCCATTTGTGGCAACGTACGTGAAAAGGGGGAAGCTCAATCCTAAACAACGGATGTATATGTTCCTTATTGGCAATTGTTTAAAAAAGTTGGAATAAAAGTAAGTCATTTGGCTTTCGGAATTTCATACTCTATTACTAGATTTTGTAATAATTAGCCTTTATGTTATTTGCTTTGTGAACTGACATATTTACCTTTCATTTTATAGGTTGGTGATTGAGATGTATGATTACTATTTAACTTGCTCTAATTTACACACACTTGGCCGAAGCAGTTGGATAAGCAATGTTGTTAGTGCAATTGTCTATTATTTTATGTAATTAATGCCACATATGTGGGAAAAGTGCTAAGAGATGTTAACATTGGTGATGTGCTGGTAATTGCAATGCATGGTCGGACTATAAATGTGGACCAACTGGATGACGCCAAGGCTATCTCCAAGAGACATGTATTTGACCCAGATTAGGTGGTAAGATACTATACATGGAACCAATATTAAATTGTAAATAAGCATGCATTCACTTGTATTTAAAATGTCTATGTGTATTTGTTGGACTTTATTTTTGTTTCCAATTATACTATAGTGCATGATGGCAAATGGACCCACTGGGCTCAATGAGAAAAGTTGGCTCTTTAAATGCCCAAGCATGTGGGGTATAACCTGGCCTTGTGTGAATATATTTTTGCCTTATTTGTATGAGCCAACCATTGATATTGTGTCGTCCTGTAACCAAGGACTCTTCAAATTGTACTAGTTTGATTCTTTGAAAGGTGCAAGAGAACCCAATGAAAATGTTAAAAGTTTAGCAGAAAACACTGTAAGTGTGACTAATTAGTTCTGTTATGATTTAATTTATAATATAATGTATATTCTGTTAGACATACGATAACCCTTTGAATTTTACTTGATGGTTTAGTTAGAGGGATGATTTAATAAAAATTCTGGAGAAGGTGAACCCCTCCAATGCAACAAACAAAGATGACAACATGAGACAGAGCCAATCGTCTACCCCAATGTGCCCATGCAAGACAACACGTAATTGAATAAATTTTTTGTTGATTTGACATATCAAGTTTATTGTTGTGCTAAAACAAATATTTAAATGTTTGATGTTTCAATGTATACAGTTATGACTCCGGGTACATGTCATCAATTACATCAAGAACTGGCCTCATCTTGACAACACAACAATAAGTTCCTTCGACAACACTTTGATGTCTCATGTTGTGTAAGCCTCTTTACTTGACCATGTAACATCTTGTTGTGTAGAAAATGACTAATATGAGGCAAAACTTGGTGTGGTAGCTTGTGATCCATGGCAAAAATGCATTAAAAGACAAAATGTTGGAAGAGTTGGAAGAGTTGAAAGGGGGTAGAAACACTTAGGATTTGAAAATGTGTTCAATGTATTTGTTATTTTGTGGATAATTGACATTGTTTCCATTGAACATGTGTTGAATGTATACACTTATATTGTTATGGTAATATACAAGGGATCACGTGCACTTTAATTTTCATTTTCGCATCACTTTGTTTTTTATGCAATTGAAGAGGTGGAATGGTCATGTCAATGAGTGAAGGTTAATGTTATTAAAATACTTGCATCAATCCTTCAATAGAGATGTCTTATGTCTCTTTTTCTAACCATTAAATGACTGGCCCTTGCAACTAAAAACTAAAACCGGCTTTTCAAAATAAGGTGAAGCATTATTATGAAATAGTGTTATGTTATGTGAAGTGTAAAAGGAAAGTATGTATGTGTCAAGGAGCCCACAGGCTTAGGTGATGCGCTTGAGGTATCCCACCACAAAACACACAAAATAAGCCAACATCCAATACGGCTCAACTCAGCTCTCACCGTTCGATTTAGATCCAACGGTGAAGACCGGGCTTGTGCGCTCATGTCATATCGAATCAACATGACGCGCACTCACACGTACAAACTCTCTCTCTTTCTCTCTCCTCTTCCTCGACTCTCCGATCCACCGGAGTGACCCAAAGGGGTGAAACAAAGGATATATTTGTTTGGTTAAGTGTTTGGGTCATAGGGTTAAGAAATGAATGCCCCAATCATATCCAAACATGAATGCATAAGCTTTGACTAAGAGTAGAAACAAGTTCTAGAAATTGAATAATTGAGCAAGTCACTCTTGAAATGAATTAAAGGCTCAAAAATCCTCACAAGAAAGGCTACTCTCATGCCAAAGATAAGTTTAATTGCAAGGTCAATTGACAAAATGCATATGTTTGGTATTGATTCAATACTAACTTGTTGAAAAGTTGGTAGGTTCTAATCTTGCCCCATAGGTTTTCAAAAGTTATTCCACATTAGGTTTGAAAGAAAAATGTGAAAATAGGTAAAAAGTGCAACTTTGTTCCATATTACAATGAATGTGAACATTCAACACAACATGAAACTTGGAAGTAATTTTTTTTTGAAAAATTGACACTAATGTGGAAATGGCACAATCCCAATGAATCACTCAGCTTTATGTGGATGTGGATTTTGAGTCACACTTAGCATTTATTGTGGTGAGCTGATGTTTCCAATTTCACTTCATCATTCCTTCCTTTTATGCAATATTTTTTTGGTGAACGAGTCTTTTTCACTCTCTGGACATTTTTGGTGTTTTTTTTGCCTTGTACTTTGTGTGCTGGTTCTTTTTTATTCTCATTTTTATTTTTTCCCTATTTACTGAATTGTGTTCAATTACTCATCTGGATATAAATTGAATTGTGATGGATATTTCTCTTAGCATATTCAAACTAGTAATCTTGAGTTGCAGTTATGTTGTTATAGTACAGTATAGAGTACTCTACTTCTCTATTGATGCTTAAGTCAATTCTCATAGATTGTATGTATATTAGTCTCACGCTTCTTTGCCGCCACTTTCTGCCTATCACTTTTGAATTGGTAATGTCTAATTGGAGACAATACTGCGTTATTATGGTGGCTTAATGTGGTAATTTTTTAGCTGGCTAGCCAGGCTAAATACTTCTTGAAATATTTTTCTCTTTTCTTGTTTAGCTGCATTCCATCACTGAAAATTTACTTGATGAATGTGATTTCTCGCATGTTGAGATGGATATTCTTTCTGTGTAGTACTTTCGGATATTTTTACTCTTTAAAATAATTGACTAATCATGACTCAATTTGGAACAGTGGCAAAATGATTGGTACACACTTTGAATTTGTTGGGATAAGGCATGCAGTTAATTGCTGAGTACATTTACCTGTGAACTAGTCGCTACATAACCTATTCGTAGAAAAAAGCCTTTCAAATGGATGTTGTTCAAGGAATAAATGTGGAGGAAGGGACTGGTCATCGAGCTACGACTGATGATGGGGATGCTGAACCTAGTGAAGGTGAAGTTAATAATGCTGAAAACTCAGGATCCCATGTCGAAGATTTGATTCTGAAGATGCTGTGAGGACTTTATATAATGAGTATGCCAAACGTGTGGGTTTCACAACTAAAGTTGGCCAGCATGGCCGTTCTAAAGTTGATGGGTCGATCATGTATCGAGAGTATGTCTGTGGCAAGGAAGGTTTAAAAAGAAGGCTAGGTGACATCTGTGATGCAATGATCAAAGTAGAATTAAAAGGTCAAAATAAGTGGGTCAAATGATTTTGTTCGGTTGTGCGCTTCTTTTGGATGATTCTGAGGCTTCTTTCTTGTGGCTCTTTAAGACATTTTTGACAGCAATGAATGACCGCCAACCTGTCTCTATAATTACAGATCAAAACAAAGCCACACAGACAACACTTTCTCAAGTTTTCCCTCAAACTCGCCACTGTATAAGTAAGTGGCATGTCTTGAGAGAAGGCCAGGAAAAGTTGGCGCATGTTTGTCATGCTCATCCAAACTTTCAGGTTGAACTTTATAATTGTATTAACCTAACAGAGACCATTGAGGAATTTGAGTCGTCTTGGAGTTCCATCCTTGATAAATATGAGCTTAGAAGAAACAATTGGCTTCAGTCATTGTATGATGCCCGTGCTCAGTGGGTTCCAGCATATTTTCATGATTGATTTTTCGCTGCTATAACTCCTAGTAGAGGATTTGACAGTTCTTTTTTTGATGGTTATGTCAACCAGCAGACAACATTACCGATGTTCTTTAGGGAGTATGAAAGGGCTCTAGAGAACTGTTTTGAGAAGGAAATAGAAGCAGATTTTGAAACTATTTGCACCTCACCAGTTTTGAGGACACCTTCACCCATGGAAAAACAGGCTGCAGGTCTTTATACCAGAAAAATATTTTCTCTATTTCAAGAAGAGTTAGTTGAGACATTTGTGTATACTGCCAATAGAATTGAAGGTGATAAGGTGAATAGCACTTTCAGAGTCGCAAAATTTGAAGATAATCAAAAGGCATATGTTGTCACATTAAATCATTCAGAGTTGAGAGCTAATTGTAGTTGTCAAATTTTTGAGTATTCAGGCATTCTTTGCAGGCATGTCTTAACCGTTTTCACAGTGACTAATGTACTTACATTGCCACTCCAATACATCTTAAGACGGTGGACAAGAAATGCTAAAATTAGTATTGGCTCAGACGAACGTGCTGGTGAATTACAGGGACAGGAGTCCCTAACTTCAAGGTATAGCAATTTATGTAGGGAAGCAATCAGATATGCTGAAGAAGGGGCTGTTGCTGTGGAAACATATAATGCTGCCTTCAGTGCCCTTAAAGAAGGTGGGAAGAAGATTGCAGCTGCGAAGAAAAGTGTTTCCAAAGTTGCTCCTCCTGGTAATCTGACAGGTGGGACTGCTTATGATGACAAAAAAACTTCTACGTCAACTTCAGATACCACACCTATTCTATGGCCACAACATGATGAAATAATGAGGAGGTTTAATCTTAATGATGCGGGTGCTCCTGTTCAATCAGTTGCTGATCTCAATTTGCCACGAATGGCTCCAGTTTCCCTTCAGCGAGATGATGGTCCATCTGACGGCATGGTATGTAGAAAGGTATCATTTTTGTTTTGTTTTTATTGTTTAATGATCAATAGATTATTGGTATGACATTTCCCTAATGAGTGGGAGGTTGCAGTTTATCCCGTTTGTAACTCTGGTCATTAATGATTTGCCCTTAAATTAAAAAACCATTTGGTTTCTAATAGGACAACATGAAATTGATCTGATCATTATTGGTTCAATTAGGTGGTTCTCCCCCATTTGAAATCAATGACTTGGGTAATGGAGAACAAAAATTCAACTCCAGGGAATAGAATAGCTGTTATCAACTTGAAGGTATGCTTTTCATATAACTTATTAAAACTATTGTATAAGTATTATTCATTTATTGCCTGAGTTAGTTGAGATATTAATGGTTTATATACATGAGAAGTGGCTTGTGGTACCATTTTAAAACATAGTCATTTTGGCTTTAAATCTGTCTTTATCCTTAATAACATACTAGAATCACTTAAGTGTTGAAGGTCTTAAACATGTCCCAAATTTTACTGTTGCAGTTGCAAGATTACAGCAGGAATCCATCTGCAGAATCTGAGGTAAAGTTTCAGCTCTCAAGAATTTCTCTTGAACCAATGTTGAGGTCTATGGCCTACATCAGTGAGCAGCTATCAACACCAGTTAATAAGGTTGCTGTAATAAATCTCAAGGTACGTGAATTTCTTTGTGTTTTCCATTCAAATCTAACCATCCCTAAGCTTTGTTGCTTTCTGGTTCTACCATTAAGAAAGTTGAGATTTGTGCATCTTGGCACATTTCTAATCAGTAAATTTTTGGAGCAATTATCTTCATTATTAGCATTAAGAGGGGGGGGATTTTTGCACATGTTAATTTTCTCCTTTTGATGTTAGAATGTCATTAAAAGCCCTTGTGATAGACAAGTCTAGTCTGATGAGGAGGATACTGATATTAGTTATCTTTTCCAGAGATACCTGATGTATAGAATAATTTTGCTCATGAGATGACATAAAACTTCTTAAGATAATTACTAATATCCTTAAAATAAGGGGGGCAACCCACTTCTAGTCTCCACTTGGTGAGGGTGCTAAGGAATGAAATATACTAGGCAGTTTTAACCCTGCTTAAAATTATTTATGGGTTAATATACTTTACATGATTACGTAAGACATGTATTTAGCATTAAGCTTAATGCTCTAAATAATAGACCTGCGCCGGTCCAGTTCAAATTAGAAACATATTAGGGAACAAGCAGAAAGTGGAATCTCTTGATATCTTCTAACCAAATGGGAAGTGACATTTTGACTCAGAAATCACATTGGGCTAGAGAAGGAATTGTGTTCATTGTGCTTATTAGCCCTGCTTGAGGGTCAGTTTGGCTTAGTGGTAAGCTCACTTGGTGTAGGGTCTGAAGTCGTTAGTTCGAATCAGCCTCTTTGCATAAAAGCAGAGGTAAGACTGTCTAGTATTAGCCCTTTTGGTGGGGATCGAACTGGGTGGCCCTTTCTGTGCTTATTAGCCGTGCCTGCTTTGGCTTGACCAGAATAATTGTTGTTAAGTTTGTGTTATTTCTACAGTTATAGTGTAGATGTGGGATTGTTAGGCCTTTATTCTTTTTGAGAATGTAAACTTGTGGGAATTGTGTCTTACATGCTCCATCAAGGAAAAAAAGAAAAAAAGAAAGGGCAAGCCACCTAAGTAAAGATGGGATCGCAAATGGGTAGATATCAAAAGATTTAACTTTACTGAGTACTGATGTCACTTAAAAAGCAAGAGCGCAATTAGAATGGTTCAAATCTTACCAGCTGTTGTATTTTACTATTTTATAATTGTTAACTGCAATACTAGGGCAAAAAAGTCTTTCTTGATCATTTGTCCAAGTGCTTTGTCATGTTAATAAATATTGAACGTGATAATGTAACTTGTTTCAGCTTCAAGATACTGAGACAATTTCTGGGGAGTCGGAAGTAAAGTTTCAGGTGTCCAAGGATACATTGGGTGTCATGTTACGGTCAATGGCTTATATTCGTGAACAACTCTCTCATGCTGTAAGCTTTCACGGTCCTGTCATTTTAACTGATACGAAGAATGACCTCATTCTTTAAAACGAATACTTAGGTTTTTATATTAGTAAACTCACTTATAAAATGGTAAATATAATTTTCTCTCTAGGTGCCAAATTTTTATGTGATACAATACCCTTTTGGTTAAATCATAACCCAAATTTATGTGATATGACGCTTTCCCCCCCCCCCCCCAAATTTATGTGATATTACGCTTTTTCCCCCATCTGTCAGAGGACGGTAGTGGGTTTACCATGCTACAAACTTCCTTATATCTAACCAATCAACACACTTGAAGGCATGTTTAGTTTTCAATCAGCAGATTCCCTAATCCTGTTGAGATTTCAGTTTATCGTATTGCCACTTTGTCAGGGTTTTAATACTACAATTTAAGTCAGTATATGGCAATCTATTTGATGTTATGTTTTAGTTTGACCTTAAATATATGATTTCAAGACTTAGCTTGCTTTCCTAGTTTCTTTCTTGAATTAAAAAATCAATGCATGATAAATTTGACAGGGAAACACGCAGTCAGAGCCTGTATGGAAAAGGCATCGAAAATAAGGCTGTGGAATTTCTTTTACACGCTCAGGTGGGTTTGTGATTACTTGGATTGCACGAATGAAATGTAGTAGTTATCTTTAGGAAAAACATAGGGAAAATTCTGTGCAGAGTTGTTCCCTATATCTTATCTGTACATGTATTGTGTCATAGGCAGCAAGGTTGTAAAACATGGGATCAGTTGTTGTATCCCCTCTCTATCCCCCTTCTTCCTTTCTACTAAAACAACCTGACCCTCTCTAAGTGAGTAGGAATATGAGTTTCGATTCACCCCTCTCAATCTTAAGCCTCTTGTCTCTAGAGTCATCTTGCAGTGACGGGCTGTTTGGGTCTTCCCCATGGAAGGATACCCCTTTGTATCTTGGGGTGAAAAAGAAATTTGGATAGGTTAGATTTTAATTATTTTTGTAAAATCTGTTTAATATAATTTCTCAAAGTTTTTCGATGAACATTTGTTTTGGTTCTGACTTCTGCGTATGTAGAGGATAATTCTTATATAAAAAATGAAGAGGGTTATCTCACTACACCCTCTTCTTGTTCTCTTTTAAGCAGTGTGTTCTTAAATTACTAGACTGTTAATTTTAGCCCTAAAAACTCGAAATGTAGAATAACAAAATTATTTATATTCATTATTCTCTAATGATATACAGATAGTGAAAGAACATACCTTCAGGGTCACTAGTTCAATAGTTACAACACTAAATTCCTGTACCAGAGACATATAGACATAAACAATCCAACAATAAAATAACACAACTACTATATGCTTGAATCATGCTAGTCATTCAAATTGATATGCTATTTGGAATTCCTTTCCCAGTAACTCCAGGACCAGAAAAGGGCTTCATTAGCTCATAAGGCACAATCCCAGCTCCATTCCTATTCTTCAACTTCTCATCACCATTCCTTGTGTCTATAATCTCCTCAATCTTCTTCAGCCTCCCATTGAACTTCTCAAACGATGCCTTTATGGCTGGATCCTCAGCCCATGAAGGCTCTATCTTCTGCCCAATATACTCTTCATCAGTGGAATGATCAGATAGCAGATACAGAACTGCCATCACTATAGTGGCCTGAAGCTGTGAAGGGAAATTCTCCAAAAGGGTTTGCTCAGGCTTGTTCAGAAATCTCTCCCACTCTTCCTTGGAAGGGTCCTCCGTAGGCATTTTGTTTCTGGCAATGGAGGGTCTGTTGGGGAAGTAGCCTGCATAAGTATATTGGGCAAAGTTCACTGAAGCATGATGAGCTGAGGCTAGCCAGGCTATAGTGGTGAGGATGTGAATTAGGTCCTGCGGGGTTTGGAGATTAGGCCACCATGGCTCATTCTTCTTGTCTCCATGGCCCACTGTCTTGATCTCAGTCCACCATGCTTGGAGCTCCTTGTCTGACTTTACGAGGCTTGAGTCAGGATAGTAGTGATTCACATAGTCTGTGAACCATTGCTTAATGGCATCCCATATGAGAAGGCCGTCATTGGCAAAAGGATAGTCTTCTATTGTTAGCTTCAGGCCATGTGGCGCATTAGGATCTTCCTCTGCCATTCCTCTGCAACAGCAACAGCATCAGTGTCAGCTTATAAAGCACAAGCACAGTTATATTTGAGGCTTTATACTCATGTTGATGTTATTGTTACGAATCCAACATGAATAATATTCATATATATAAAAAATGTGGTGTAACACTATCACTAGATCGATGGAAAGTTGTGAGCATATATGTACCTGTCAATAAGATCACTGGGAAGTGCTTGTAAATCAAACCTCCAAAGCTGGTCATAGACATCAGAACTGAACTCCATAGAATATTTTCCAGTAGAAAAAGAGATCTCAATGATGCCATTAGCATTGATCAGAGCTTGACGAGCAAGAGCATTGATCTCCATAGTGTATCTCAGATGAGGATGTAGTAATCTGTAAATTGGATGCATCGCACTCAGCTGTCTATGAGTTGCTATCACGAATGGTTCTACAGCACCGTGACTTCTTAGCCTGCAAATATTGGCACACATACTTGGTTTGAATTCAAAGATAGCCATAAACATCCTATCGATTCCCCTATAAGATATACTTGTACCATAATATCATGACATTAATTTCTGAACAAAAGATTATGAGGTATCATTACTAAGAAAATGAAGAGGGTTATATAGAAACATTTTATTTCCTCTGCGATGAATTCTATACAAAATAAAACTTTTTTAAAGTGTTAAAAGGACTTTGAATTAACTGATTGATATTAAGTGGTCTCAAAGAGATCGATATGACTCTAAGGCTATACTCATACATAAAAAAACTGATTATTTTCTAAATAAATAAGTTAAACATCAGGAAGAAGATTGAGGCATGGTAATACAAACCAATGGGTGATAAGTTCATGAACACCAGAATCATGGGCAAGGACATGAGCTTTGGCAAGCCTCCAAAGCCAAAGATTGGTGGAACCACAGGAAGGCGTGAAGACTTGCTTCCACTGTGGTTTGCCATCCATCGGCGGTCTAGTAAGCTCAATGGCCAGCGGCTTCAATGTGCCTTGTGTGGTCAAGAAGAACACTGTCCTTGATCCATACAATGTCCTTCCCTCGAGTTGCCTCACCTTGCTCACATATGGAAGTAGCAAATCGTGGTAATCTATTATGAACAACTTCTTCTCTTCAATGGCCTGCAT
Source organism: Mimosa pudica (assembly GCA_029929735.1). NCBI lineage: Eukaryota > Viridiplantae > Streptophyta > Magnoliopsida > Fabales > Fabaceae > Mimosa > Mimosa pudica. The sequence continues at coordinate 378,125 of JAKELP010000040.1, read as the reverse complement.
TGCATGTGTGTATACATCAAACAGCTTTATAAGTCACATAACCAATGCTTTACCGCAATGACTGGTTATGAGGTCAATAAAAGCACATGAGGGAATAATCAATTATTGTTGACATTGCGTAACAGCTATGTTCAGTTAGCATTGATAGATTACCTTTTCAACAGCGGTATAACCGCACATCTGTTGCTGAAGCACATCTCTGGTGATTGCTGATTCTGGAGGACCATAGACACTGGGGTCTAATTTACTAACCAATGGCCACTCCTACATGACACATACAAGATTAACCAAAAAGAAAACGTGTACATCATTGAAAAACGTATAGCTAATATAATGGTAATAGAAAAGTGTAATATATTGGCATCCAATGGTACCTTAAGAAGTTTGATGGTACAGGGGTTAACACCAGCCAGAGTCTCTCTGGCAAACTCCTCATCAGAAAGCCAAAAGAAATTATCCCCTGCAATTCCAAATTGGACAAATTTACATGAATTGTACATATAAGCTGATATATTGTGTTGGAATAGAATATGATCGTACTTACGGTTGATGGTCTCAGGGGACTCAAAGCGCAACACTTGCTGGTTATCAGAAACATCTTTGATGAGTTTGGGGATGAGGGACTGGAGGAGTCCATTGCCACTGTTCTGAAGAGGTGGCACCTTGTAGCCCTCTTTGAAAAGCATATCTATCTCAGTGTATGTCAGAAATCCAAGATTCTGATCTGTCACCACTGCATCTAACGAAGGTAACAGAGCACTCACACCAGCAGATATAGTGGTTGCCGTGAACTCACTTTGCTTTGTCCCTGAGAATTCCTCGTCCCGAGGAACGTACACATTCGAACTCCTCTTCTCCGAATTCGGATCTGCATACATATATCATGTCCACAACTAAGCATTTATACAATGCATATGTATATTTATCTCAGTGTAATACTCATATGACTCTTTGTTAGGGAAAAAATTAAGGTAAGTAAATAAGGCACTTAATCTTCGTCCAAAAAATAAGCCGCGCTATCATGTGTAATACTCCTCCGTCCATAATATAATGGTCCAAAATTTAAATGATTTTTGTCTAAAATATAAGAACTCATATCACATTCTTTACTAATTTAATTTAATGCATTTTTTCTTACTTTGATCTTACTTCTCTTTCATATTTATTTATATTGATGTAATTCTTTTTCTTAAAATTATAATAATGAATGTAGGCAATATTGGGAAAAAAAGTAGTAACTACATTCAACTAATTTTCACACGTTTTATTAAGAAGTGTGTTTTGGCTATTGGACTGTTATATCACGGAGGGAGTACTATCCTTACACCAAAGACCATTTTGACTTTTTTTTTATACGAAATCAATCATTTTAAATGTTTATGATTATTTATTTTCTTCAAAGCCTAATTTATTTTATTTATTAATCACTAATTTATAATCTAATTGCATATAATTTCATTCTTTAACTTTTACGAAATAAAGTGAAATCCTACGTTTATTTAGCACCATACCGGAGAGTATGTATCACAATATGTTAAGTGATAAGTGAAATATATATTTGCATATAATATAATGATGATGATTAATAAAGGGGGAATGAATAATATGATATGATAGGTAACGTACCGGAGGAAGTAGGAGAGCGACCAGTACGACAGCGTCTAGGATAGGGATGGAGGGAGCCGCCGAGGACGGGTCTGGCGAGGTTGACGTCAGAATCGGGGTCGCCAAGATCATTGTAGAAGTCATAGTCGTATATTCTGTCCGTACTCTTCCTCTCTCCCTTCCCATTCCCTCTCAGCGCCACCAGCTCCTCTTCTCTCAGCTTCTTCAGCCCACTCGGTGTTTCTGATGTCACATACGACTGCATTCCAATATCATCATTATTCCCATGCATGCACACACACACATATCCCATCATTCATGCACATGCACGTTAATTAATGCTTCCAACACTTGTGAATTCATATTTTCATTTCACACCAACTCAACTACTACTGCTTTTTTCTTTAAATTAATTTAGTTGACTTATGAATTATTTATGTATCATCTAATTAATGCCATGTATAACTTTTTCAAAAATATCATAGTATTATACTCCCTCCGGTCCCTAATGTAAGAGCTAGCCGTCAAAAAAACGCTTCTTAAGAAAACATGTGAATGTTAGTTGGGTGTCTAGAGTTAATGCTTCTTTTCCAAAATTGCCCATATTTATTATGGTACTTTTAAGAGAGAGAAATACATAAGCATTAATAAATATGAAAGAGAGTTAGGGGTAAAGTAGGAAAAAATGCATTAAATGAGGAGAGAATATGGGGTGAGCTCTTACATTAGGGACCAAAACCATTCAAATTTTGGGCTCTTACATTAGGGACCGGAGGGAGTATGATTCATTATATACTTTTATCTCCATGTATAACAATATTATTTGTAAATATACGGTAAATTGAAGGAAGTCTACGAATATTTCTAAAAATGGTAAAAACACTGATATAATATTTAGCTATTTTAATTTGGGTAAAAATAATAAATGACTATTTCGATGTACATAAATAATAACCAACTTTGTGACCCGGTACAAAAATAATAAAATCGGTACTAAACGTTAATTTGTAGTTTTGTGGAACTTTTCTGATATTATTCTAAAGTAAAAATACTTTTTTACCTCCTCACAATTAAAACTCAACCCTTCTTCTTTTCGCCTTTCATCTTCCCATGCTAACTAATATTAGTAAGGTTTTAATTGAGAGGGGCAAAAATACATTTTTCACTCTGAAAATAATATCAGAAAGGTTCCACATCACTACAAATTAACATTCAGCACCGTTTTATTATTTTTGCACCGGTTCACAAAGTTAGATATTATTTATACACCGCGAAATAGTCATTTATTAATTTTAACCAAATTAAAATAGTTAATTATTATATCAGCGCTTTTGCCCTTCTAAAAAAATTAACACTCTCCATTTTGTAAGGTCCTTAAACGATCGCTGAGTAAGGTATCTGCTTAAATGTATGGTTCGATGCTATTCTATCCATATGTTTATTTTGCATGAGGACCAAAGAAGGATGTGAGGACCAAAGAAGGATGTGTGGTGTGTGGTGGATTTTTTATTTCGCCATAAAAAAAAACAGAGCAAACATATTCGCAATGAAGATCAGCGAGCCAAGGGTATATGTATGATGAATTCTAAAACTTGTACTCCAATCAATTAATTTTCTAGCTTGCTAATGAAAATATATAAAAGCGTTCATCTTATTTATTAACAGGTAATTTCTCTCACATACATATATGTTTATTTGGTATGATATAAAAATAAGTAGTGGATTGAGTGGAAGAGAGAAAGGACCTTGTTGGAGAAGAAGACTCTGGGGAGAGAAGGCTGAAGCCATGAATCACAGGTGAAGAGGAGGGAGCCATTGGGCAAACCTTGAAGAAGAAGGTCGTGCAGGAACAGCTCCTTATGGTGCTCACTCCGCACCACAACAGCCCCCACTTCTCCAAAATCCTCTGCTACCTCAAACGTTGCCTCGTACAACAACGCCTCGTTTTCTGTTTTCCCTTTCTTCTCTGCTTTCCCCTTTATCCTCTTCTTCTCCGCATTTGACCCTTCATTCACATGACCATAAACACATTCACATTAATATAATCTCTATCCATAACACCATGCATTAATTAGTATATACTACCACTACTAATAGTGTTATAAACAAAGCGTGCGTACATGATAATTAAAAATATAAGAAATTATAATAATGATGTATGTACTTGGATCGAGGAGGGAACTGATGAGCTCAATGGCAAGAGATTTTCCAAGCAAATCTTTCACATTTGACACTCTCACGGACCCTTTAACCTTCCAATTATTCGCCATTCTCTCAAGCTGCTTCTATTAATCTCTCTTAATAATTATCTTCTATATATCCTTATTACCAGTACTTCAATGGTACGTATACCAATTACTAATCCAAGATCGATCTCCTTTAATCTATATATGAGAATATATATACGCTAGTGTACTGTCGAGGGCTTTTCTAAGTTTCTGACTTTCTTAGGCTATCTCTTCCTGAGATGGGAAACAGATGTGTGGTATGGTTTCATTATTCCTCGAGAAGCATGTATATATATACACATATAGCCGAGTAGCCGACGTTCTGTTCATATATACATGATTGCCTTAATGTAACCTGCGCGCCAAGCCTCCTCATTTTAATTTTCTTCCCACTTGCAACTCATGACTCATTCAATCATTTTGGTTAATCCTCAGCTATGACCGCTAGCTTTTACACCGACAATTCGTACGACTTTCATTATACACGTTTCCATTTGTATTTATTGACTCAACTTTCGCCATTATATTTCACTTATATTGCTTTGTCATCTTAATGATATTTTCTAGCTCCTATCCGACCAATACACACAAATCATGATGACGTGCGCACTTGCATAATAGATATTATTAGAGGGAAACCGGGCATCATGCTAATGAAATTCACAACTACTATATTAAAATAACATCAAGTAACATTTCATTATATTAAATAAACAAAATTCAATGTTCTCAGTATTTCTTAGGCCGACTATATATATAGGCATAAAGATGGGTTAATAGAGTACTTAAATTTATAGAGCCTAATCATTAAAAGAGCAACATTTCATTCCACCGCTGCATGTAAATGGTCTATATTGCACTACAAATTAGATCTATACTTCATCATTTTCATCGTGCATGTCATTAATATATATGACTGAATTATTTCTTAATTTGACTATATTGAATAAACATATAGCTAGTTTTTTTTTTGATACAAACATATAGCTAGTTTTTACCTATTGCTATTGCATGTGATTAAACAGTCTACATATAAAACCAATATCAACTCCCCAATTAAGTCCTACATTAAAAACAAAAGGATCAGAGTATTAAAGCTGGAGATTATAGCTAGTTTTTTAGCAATTTCATGCTAGGATCCACTCACTTTGTTCAGAGAAGATTTATGGAATCATATTTTTCAAAAACTAATTATTCAAGCTATATTGATCTTGAAACATATTTCATAATTATTACATATATAGATGAGTGATGAGTAATGCATTTCTCATTTTAATCTGGACTACTCAAATATTTATTTTAACAGCTAGCATATAGACATTTTAATATTTTTAATATAGTTTATTTCAATTAATATAAAATCATAAATAAAGTCAATCTTATAGGAAAAATCATTTTCTGAAAATGTGAATTTATTTTTCTAAAAATGGTCATTTAAGAATTTTAAGTCTTGGCCATCTACATCAAATTTTAATGGTCCAAATTTTATTTCTTCAGTCAAAAATATTTACTCATCACTACGATACGAGCATTGAATAGGAATCTGATATGAAATCATGCATGTATGCTGTTTTTTAGAAAGCCTAATAACTAAATTATTTAGTTAAGAAACAACTAAATTTACCTATTAAACAAAGTTTTGGATAGGGAAAAAAACAACAAAAAGGAGCCTTATCAAGAATCAAATCACGGTTGCTAATATTATTACAAGGTCTAAAATTTAGAATTCATCTTTGAAGATTGACCAAACTATGTTTGATGAAAGTACTCTTAAATTTTATCAAGTGCATTTTATTTACAAGGTCTAACATCTTTTCCATTTGATGAGGAATCGACTATTTTTTTTTTGCCAATAGAGGAATTGACTATTAATCGACGTTGACAAGTAGATTGCCATGGAGAAGGTGAGTGGGATTCCAACTGTGGGAACTGGGAATAAGGTATGCTACTAGTCGAGTCGAAATCATTTGTCGTATATCCTATAGGGGCTGCTTCCGCATTAATGACCAAATGAGTAATATAACTAGCTACAAGTTTTCTTACAAGGAAAAGTTCTTCCCCCCTGACGAATTATAGTAGTATTGTTTTTGCCCTATCACTGTCTCTCTTGGATCATCGTTATCGAAAGTTCAAACGCAAGATTAATTGTCAAAGCATGATATATATCTTAATATGTGTACGTGCAAGAGTTTGAATTTTCTAAAAAGCCTCCACACACATACTTTTCCTCCCGTGCCAAAATTTCTTTTGTTTTATTCTTCACAAGGCAACGCTATGAAAATGAATTTTAAACGAATTGAAGCTGACATCTTAACGTGATAAAAACTCAACCGATACTTTGTTATCCATTTTTTTTCTCTCGCTCGCTTTTCTGTACATACGTTGACTTAATTTTAGAACGAGATCAGAGATACATGAATGCTATGGATAAATTAAAACATTTTGGTAGTGTTTACTTTCATGTTCATACTTCATACAATTACATATCTTGCTTTCACTAATATTAAATAATTATATTGTTTTTAAAATGTTTACAGATTCGGAAAAAAAATTGACACACGTGTGAAACGATTTTCTGTTGATGATAAGGAGATATACACGTAACTTATTTTGTTAATTACCCTTAACTTCTACCCAAACTCTACTAAAGAATTTATCCTAACTATAACGTTTAAGTTAATTAAATCCAGATGATTTGAAATGAAAGTTTAATATATTATAACTATATTGGTAGATTACGTTAGAAGTCGAGGATTCAACAATAACAAAATGATTGGTTTGAAATGATAGACAAGAAAAACTGACAAGGACGATGAGTTTATTTTGAGAAGTGGTCCAAATTTTGAATCTACCTACAATATAATATTGTTATGCTAAGTTAAAAATGGAGGGAGAGAGATACTTGGATATTAATTATTAATATCTGAAAGGATATATGGGGTTGCAAAGAAGTGGGAATCAAATTTTATCCAGGAATTTTGCAGAGAACATGCAAAAACGTGGCATAATTGAATTTATAAACTCACACGCACTACACACACACACACATAGACAAACACACACACACATATATTGTGAAATAGAAATTTTACTTTGGATAATAGAGGAAAATTGGAAAACGAAGCTTGGAGTGAAGCAATGCATATGGAAGACATTCAAAGCCGTGAGCAAAATGGGACGTGCAAGTATAGAAAACATAGATAAACATCGAAATCTGGACTCTTATATTTTATTTACTTACTTTATACTCTCTCCCCTGCTAATTTAAACACCATATAAATTTTATTTGAAGAGATTAAGGAATAAGTTAAACGACTAAATTATATCACTTGACTATTGAAGAAGTATATGAAGGACTATACATGTAATAAGATTATAGGTTAGTTTATAAGTAGAATAAATTTGTTTATAAAGTAGACAACTAAATAAAACATGGTATGATTTTTTTAAGAGATTAAAGAATAAATTAGACAACTAAATTATAACATATGACGTAAAAAGATTATAGGTTATAGGTTAGTTTATAAACATAATAATGTTTTTGAGAAAAAAATAAAATCATAGAAAATATAATTTGAAGTTATTAATTTTATATTCTTAATTTCTCCCAAAAAAATCAAAATAATCATACAATAAGAACATGAGAGTGTAATTATTAGAAGAATATTAATGGTTAATATTCATTCTGGCCAACAAACAATTTACAAAGTCTCAATTTAGCCAACAAACAATAAAAAGTCTCATTTTAACTAATAAATAAAAAATAGGTTACATTTTGGCCAATGGACTATTGGAAAATACCAATATACCCTTTATAATAAAGATTTAGTCCGAATGAATATTCTTTATTTTATAAAGGATATATTAGTATTTTCCAATAGTCCATTGGCCAAAATATGACCTATTTTGAAATAAAAAAAATAGGACCTTTTTTTTTATTGGCCAAAATGAGACTTATTATTGTTTGTTGGCCAAATTGAGATTTTGTAAATTGTTTGTTGGCTAGAAGCCCAGAATGAATATTAAACCAAATATTAATTTAACATGTAAATTTTAAAAAGAGATAAATAGTATAAACTAACCATTTTTCAAAGCAAACTTTTTCCATTAAAATTTTTTAATCTGAATCTTTAAATTGTATTTAGCAGTAGATGGTGCAAATGCCACTGCAGTAGTTGTAATCAACTAATCATAAATCACAATCCATGCACCCCTTAAAAATGTAAAATCGGTGGTCATTATCATAAAGTCATAAAGTTTCGTTTTATTGATAAATATGTGTTTAAATTAATATAATTACATAAGAAATAGAAAATAATAATAGTTTGATTTAAATATATTTTAAATATGAATAATTGATATTAAATATCAGCATTAATGTTTTATTAAACTCAATAAATAACATTCTATAAACTTTACAAAATAAATTCATTGAAAATGGTCAAACAAAAATATTTAAAAATTAAAATAATATGTTGCTAAACAACATAGCATTAGCAGACTATGTTGCTGAACAAGCCATTATTGGAGCCTGTTTGTAGCTCTGGTATTGGATATATATAGTTAACCAGATTTGCCTGTTTGCTTATATAATTTTTGATAAACAGCACCAATACTAGTAGCAAAATTTAATTGATAGGACAAGTCACCAATGTTATAATTAAATCACACCAATTAATTATACACAAGCCAACCTTTAATTATAATTAAGTTAATTAATGGAGTTGATTAAATAATCAACTCATAGCCACAACACAGATTCAACCCATAAACGCCTACAAACTCACAAGAAATGTTTTAGGTGAGTACGTCATGTCATTTATGATCTCCCCCAATCACAAGTAAACACATAAGATATGACATACATATTTTAATATGAGTAGCACATTAAAGATTTACTTGTCAAATAAAAAAAATTATTCTGTGTTTTCTTAACGATATATAAATTTTAGAAAAATAAATTTATCTAACAACTAATTATTTTATGGTGCTTACTTAGAATATAACTTCCACATCATTTTCTACATGTTTACTTGTGATTGAGGGAGATCACAAATGACGTGACGACCGAATTCACCTAAGAATCTCTCTAAACTCATAGCAAGTTGACCCACTTTTAATTTACCCAAAATCCTACATACGCATATGAGCATTACTAATAGGGGTGTTTAAAAATTTCACTCATCCCATTTCGGTAAAACGAGCAAAATCTCCCGTGCGTTGCACGGGGAGCTTCACCTAAATCTAAATTTACCTGTGATTATATTTGTTTTTGAAAAACTCACAAATATAATAATTTTAAAGAAAAGAAATGATTATCATGATACTAAAGTAATGGTTCAAGAGAAAATAATAACATTATAAGTAATGAATAAAAAAAGGAATAATATTATACAAATATCACGAAAGTAAAAGCATTAAGGAACAATAATAATAGGAAAAATTAGTAAAACTAATATAGTCTAATTAGGAAGCAACAAATCTTTAGTATCATGCACGATATTAGTGAAATGTTATATACCTTAATTTACCAACAAAACTTTAATGACACAGAATACTATGAGAAAAATCATTAAAGAAATCCACCCACATTTCCATATTATACAAAACTGTCAATGTAATTCACATACAAAATTGTCAACCATGAGGGAAAAACATATATCAAAGGTTGTATAAAAAAAACATATATCAAAGGTAATTTTACCATTGTCAGGCCTGACTATGTTACCTAGGTAGCATATGTTAGGTACAAATGATGGATAAAATAAGCAAGGGTTAAACGAACAAAATGAAAGATCTTCATAAGAGAAAGAAGAGTTAGTGAATGATGGATAATTATTGCCTTGAACATGCAACTTCTTTAGTGAAGCAAAGACATGGTGTGATTCGTGTGACCTGCAAATGAAAGCACTTCCTTGTAGCTGTTCATGTAGTACTCCCTAATCTGAAAAGCTATGCAATAAAAACATAAGCATATTGAATATATCAAATCACAAAATAATATATTTAATTGACCATGGGAATCCACACCATGCCAGTAAAAGTGATGCGTGTGTGCTTAAACTACCAAATAATCAACCCACAAAGCAATTGTATTACAAAGATTTTGGGTTCAAAGTTGTAACAAACAAAGAACAATTGACATCCTTTGTTTGACTCAAGATGTAACAAACAAAGAACAATTGACATCCCCAAATGTAAAAGATTAAAAACGTATGGGGAATATATTTCAAGATACTCAAGATGTACCCTACTGCTATACCCCACATGGTGATACCAAAGTTTGACTCAATGCTTCATAAAGTCAAAACCTACCATTTATATTGTCTAAATTATATATCTTGTTACCAAATGCAAACAAAGATTAACATAAAAGGAAGCCTTGAGACAGAGAAAAGACATTAAAAAAATACCCATATCCCTCATTCCTTCATATGAAAAAAAAAGCTCATATTCTTTTCTTAGTGTTCATCTCAAGCAATAGAGAAAAGCCTTTAGACTCCTTGTGTCCACACATCACACTCTTTTATCACTTCCTGCACCTGCAGAATTCAAAAACAAAAAAAAGGAAAGAAAGCATCTTGAAAGTTCAAAACAGAGGGGTGAGGAATTAAAGAAAATCAGGTCTATATTATGAAGAAATATTAGTAAAGGGCAGATTTAGTACTATAGTTTATACTTAGAGACTTCTAAGGCCATAACATAAAAATTGCAATTCAAAATACAACTTCAACACTAAAATGCCAAATATTAGAATAAAACAGAACTATGAATTTACATGGTTGAGCATTAAGATTCGAGAAAGAGCATTTTTTTATAAAACTATGTATTAACTACATAATTGGAGTTATTGTGGTTCACATCGAAATCAGTACAGAACCCAACACCAGTAACAATATAAATCAACATACAATAGCAAAGGGCTAAAGATGTGTTCTGACCAAAAAACAAAAAGAACCACAGATGTGAAGGCCTTAAGTTTCTTCTGCAAGATTTTCGTGCAGTTAAATTTAAATATTGTCATTTATTTCAAACTTTTAATGTTTTTACTTTTAATTTGTGTGTGCCAAATTTCATTTTGTTGCAGGACTAAGTCTTATTTAATATGTCATTTTACATTTTTGTAAAAAAAAAAGTGGAGGCTTAAGTTTAATTTGTAAATGAAAGAACCACGTGGATGTTCACAAATCCTCCAAAAACTTTTACATTTTACAGGAACATTCACCAAAAGAAAATCCTTTGGTCAAACGTGAATAGACATTCAGGGGGCAGTATTTCTTCAAAAACCAAGTTCAAAACCTCGTACAATTTCAGATTCAACATATGTCAGATTGCTTTAACATCTAATGAGCTGCAAAGAACTCTGCAAAACAGGACATGTATACCTAAATGATTCCTTACCGTTCTCTTTCTGGTCATCACCATCATCAACCACTACAATATACAACACTTTCCCAACCTCAACCATATCTACAAACACAAACATTCAGGCCTACAATAACATTAATGAAACAATGTAACATTACTAACTTTCACTTCTAGCAAAAGACATGACTGGAAATTAAAATGCACAACAAATAGAATAGTGGGCCAAGTGAAACATGTTACAAAAACCAATCCAGTGAAGAAATAAAAAGATAACACGTTTCATGAAAAAACAGTACTTAACTGCAATCTGAGGTTCTAGAGTCGGTAAATAAACAGAAAAAATGATTTTTTGAAACTATAAACTATTAAGGTTATCTTTTCATTTGCAGTGCTCCTACAAGAAGATAAAGAGGGATTGGGTATTCCTCTAAAATAATCAAAACTCAGATAGCATCTTTCTCTCTGATGTCTCTCCAATGAGTTGAAAATGGGAATTCATTAGAAGAGATAACTCACCTAAGCACAAATGGAGTGGTGCACGTCTCATCGGAGGCTTGCTCCGCCGAATTTGATGCCATATATGGTTAGGGTATTATTCACAATATCTGAGGAAAACCCCATGCTTTGCAAATCCATGCTGTGAGAAATAAAAACGGAGATCGAGAAGGATGGTTAGAGGAAGTTGGTGAGAATACTGGAGATCTAATTTTCTAGGGTGAATGACATGTGTTTTGTTCAACAATGACCAAAAAACAATAAAAATTAATTTTTTACCTTGACAAATCATCAGAAGAAAGCAATAAACCCTCTCGTAGTGCTGCAAATGATGATATCTCCATTGGAAGCTTTTGATCACAAGAAAAGCCTATGCACATCGTTGAGCAAAATGGGTATGGATATAGAAAAAATAAACAAAAGGAAGAGAAAGGCCAAAGTTTAAATCGTAAATCATCAATAACCCATATCTCTTACATAGTCTTGCATGATCATAAAGCTCCAGAGGTTGAAGTATCTAAGGAAGAAGAAGCAAATATATTAATTTTTTCTATATAATGATTTGGGAATACAAGGTCCTAAAAAGATAATATTTCAAATTTGTGCAAGGTTTATACGTTTTTGAGGTTGCTTCTGAGAGAAAATAGGATTATGGAGAGATGTGGGTCTTTTGGTTGAAAGCAAGAGTTTTTGTTGATAGAGGAGATCAAAGATTGTGGCTTGTGGAAGAAGCCTCAAAAACATCACATCAACTTTACACCTTACACATGGCCCAAGACATTAGGAGAAGATGTAGCCTGAATACGGGACCCACGTATGGAAACAATAACACATAAAAATGGTCTTCAGAGAGGGGATTTAATTAATAACTAGTAGTTTACCCCCGCGCAATAAGTGGGAAAATATGATATATATGTTACTCCATCTAATCTAAATATAAGACCTAATTGTAGAAACTCTCTCATAAAATATTAAGTAATCTCATGCAATCTAAACCCAGGAAATGTGGACCCACCTCCTCATTTATGTGTTAAAAAAACTCATTTATGCGTGAGAAATGTATTTTAGTATTTACCAATAGTTCATGAATGAAAATTGGCCTTTTATTTATTGGTCAGAATGAGACATTTTATTATTCGTTGGTCAAATTGATACTTTCGAAATAGTTTATTAGCCAACATGATATTTAACTCGACAAATAGTAGTTGGATTTCGAAATGTCTTTCTCATTCACCACTTCTAACTATCATAAGTATCATTTGAACAAATACATGGTGCATGATAACCAACACAATCAAGCCAATTTATTTGTACTTTTAAAATATAAAATTATTCATATAATGTTAATACTTTTTTATTTATCATTGAACTAAATTTAAAAAAACTTCATCATTCCATCAAATTGAATATTGAGACATGGCAAAAAAAACAGTGATAAAGTTAAGAACACCAATCGTAGTATTTTAATTTTTTTTATATTTTTTTCTACTGAAAACACATTTTTAAAGAACACCAAATGTGGGAATTAAAATGTTTTAGAAAACAAAATAGAAATTACACTATATGTAATATTATTTAAACTGTTATGAAAATAAATATTTCAATCCCCTTTTATTAACAGAAATATGTCTACTATTGGTCCAGTAAAGTTGATGTCATTCAATCTTTTTAACACAATCCTTCAAATCACGCCGGGAGAAGTGGCAAAATCAATTGAATAAATTGTAAGTTGAAAATGAAAAAAGAATATTGCATTACGCCATTACCCCATGTCTTTCTGCTTACAAATAGCTTGAATCTCACCATTTGTCGAGCTCCACAATATGATCTTCCCCTTCTCTAAAGTCCACGACACAAAAAGGAGCAACATCCCAACAAAATTATAAATGGGAAAAACAGACCAAAGTGGAACATACTAGAAAAAATATCAGAAAGAAGCTTCATAAGAAAGTACATGGTAAATGAAAGGAATATACAAAGTAATCCAGAGATACTCCATACCAATAATATGAATTGAGCCATAGATGATGTTAGCTTAGGAAGAAAAACTATGTGTTTTGTATAGAAGAATAATATCCAATGTGTTATTTAACCATTGTGATGTAAATCTCCACTCTGATGTAATATGAATTTATATTACATGTAAAAATTTTAACTTCACTGAGAATCAAACTCACTTGCATATAAAATATAGAAGAAAAGTCAATCTTCATCCCTAGCCTCCCCTGTCCAATCGCCACCCCCAAAAAAATTAAAACAAATTTCCTGGAGCACCTCATGAAGGTTCATGCGGACTAATTTTTTTTTCTTGTAGTTGATCTTTCCAAATAATTTCAACCTAAATTACATGTAATATGTTTAAGTTGGGCAAAAATCAAAGTCACCCGTGTAAAAAAACAAAAGAAAAGTCTAACTTTATGTCCAACCTCTCCCACTCGAACCGCCCACAAAAAATAATAACCAAATTCCCCCGGGCATCTCCCCCATTTGAAAGTTTACTTTGACTAATTTTCTTGGTAGTTAATGTTTCTAAATGATTTAAATTTTTATGATCCTCAATATATAAATATTCATAATTATATTCATAATCAAACTCCCTGTAAATAAAACAAAGGAAGAAGCATACTATTCCCAACCCCTCTTTCATTCCAATCACTCCCCACAACAAAATGGATATAGCCACAAAACCTATTAGTAGTGTATATTAACATATTTTTGGGTACTCGAGGGAAATATCTATTTTAATTAGTTCATTGATATGCTTGGATTGAGAAGATGAAGTTGTATTTTATCTACTTAAAAATCTACCATTGGCAATGATAATGATATTTTGAATCTAAATTTTTGTAATTCAATCCTATCATCAATAATGACCCATTCATTAAACTTTGAATTCCATCTAATGATCTATGCACCGTACCAATTTACTTGCCAATAGAGATACTCATTAAATATAAATTTTCAAACGTAAAATGCAATCATTCTAAATCATCATAAATTTTAAAACCACCATCAAATTATTAGACTATGTACTCACTATAATTACAACAAATTAAAATATTTTAGAAAACAATAGAAATTAGACTTCATAATAATCATTAAGGGTGAACATTTGATTCAATATCTTCTGTTAACATCTTATCAAAACACCTAAAAAGGGTGAACAACTGAACATCTTATTACATGATTCCACGTCCTTGAAATGTTTTGGAAGAGTTTTATGACATAAACCAAGCAGGCTCAACCTTCCAAGCAAACATGAGAAGAGGAAGTTCCATGGAATGATCTGACCCACAACACCAATTGGTTCATGCAATGTTTGCACATGATATGGTCCATCAGCAGGAACCGTGAGGCCATGAATCTTATCAGCCCAACCTGAAACTAAAAATCAGATGTAAAAGATGTAATAAGAATTTGGAATCAGTATAGAATATATCATATAGTTTTGGAACCCACTCATACCATCATAGTATTGAATTGAACGAACAAATATTGGAACTTCGATTTCAAGGTTTCCCATTATCCCATGTCTCAAGTATGGCAATTGGCAAGCCCATTATTATGCTTCTCAATAAGATCAGCAGCACGCAACAATACCTTTCGCCTTTCCTTTAATAGACATAGAACAAAGTCCAGAAATTCACATTTCATGATCTTGCAAGCAGTAAAAATCAAAACTTGAAATTAGAGTAAAAAAGGTTAAATACATGGGCTGTCACTTTTGGCCAAGGCCCTTCATCAAAGGCATTGCGTGCAGCAACAACAGCTCTATTCTATATCTTCAGAATCACACTCAGAAACATGTGCAATCACTCCCCGTCCTTGGGTCCAAAGTTGGAAAAGTTTTGCTTAAACTCAAGAAAAAAACTCACATCATCAGTAAGATCACTGTAAAAAAAATCGGAAATCCAACTTTTTGTTAAAAAAATCCCATCCCTTTTTTCTTTTCCTTCATTTATCTTTCAATCTTTCCAAGTAAAGTTTGACTTCAAAAAGAGAGGCAAAAAAAAACAGAGAGAACTCACCAGAAGCAAAATCCACGAAGTTCCCATTGATTAGGAGCTGGGTATGTTCCATTTGGCTGAGTATGTTCCACTTGAATCGACGGCTTAATGGGTGCTTCAACAACAGCAGAAGCAGTACTATATTTCCTCAATCCTCTGCTCAAGTAACCAATCCCACCTGAAAAATTTTATTTCCAAACATTTTGGGTCAGAAAATTAAAATAGGGGCTAACAACTTTAAACGTGTGTTGGAGACTAAAAAACTCAGATCATACAATCAGCTTGAAGTATACTTTTCAGTTCCATGGGTGTTTATCTCTGCATGTCCCTGCAATAAATAAATAAACAAATACCTATTGTGAAATGGAGCAGAATAAAACATTTAACATTAAACAATCAATAAATAGATCAACAAATAGATTAACAAATGGAACATAATATTGAAATACCTCTGTATGAGCTTCCTCATATCTCTGTTTACTTAAAAGTAGTAGGAATACTGCTAAAAAGTATTATTGTTCTATTCCCTCTATCATTCCACTATAAATTGAAACTTGAGATGCTCAGGGATGTTGTCGGGAGACAAAGCTTGCGGAGGAAGCTATAAGAGCGTCCGTGTCGGGTTCACTGCGATTGGGTCTGATGGGTCGATTGGGGGGGATACTGTGCACCAAACGCTTGGGAGTAAGTTTGTAGATGAGGTTGAACATACACACACACATATAGGAACCCCAACAACTCAGATGTTTCATAGGCACATCGGAAAAAGAAAACGTCACACATGGAAAAGCGCAAGGGCAAGACGTAAATGAATGACATAAGTGAGAAGAAAATAACACCACTAATAACGTTTACAATCCCCAACACCCAGCACCTCACAAAATATCACACAACACCAAAGTTCTCAAAGACTATTACACTATATAAAAGACTACAAAAGTTGTACTAAGGTTTGGTTGGAAAAAAACAACCAATGGACATGAGGCAAGTGAAAAAATCAACCAATGGACATGAGACAAGTGGACCAATGAGGGATGAACCACAAGATTTATAGGTATATATTTGATTGATTGATTTATGTCTATGCAAAAGTAAAATTGAGTCTAATGAATCTACATGGCAATGAGTCATAGGACCCACTTCTAAAGAGCACACTCTAAAATTGACGGAAAATTTGTTTACGTGGCAAAAAAAGGACCCACATGCTGAGCTGGAGATGCCACATCTAATGAACAGTGTTTCACCATTTAGCAAATCACCATTATCCCTTTAATGTTTTATTGATTCCGAGATGGGACCATAGGGGACAAGACAATTGTTTTGTTGTAAGAAGAGAACAGGTCGGAATGGGGTCATCTCATTCTCATTTGGTCCGTTTGTATTATTATTATTTTTTAATTTTTAATATAAGCCCATATTCAAGACGGACAAAGCCCAAATAAAATCACACACTTTCGCCGTTGAGCTACCCTAACACTCATATAGATATAGTCACAACTCACAACACGGTTACTCACAACAACCACAAACTCACTGTATTGATAAGGAAACCTTTATGTTAAATTATAATATTATTAGCAAACAATTATCATTTGCAGCAAATATAAAAAATGCCAAAACCCATTATTATTTACGATTTCGCATTAGAATATTACCATGCATTTTTTTTAATTTTGTTTTCCATAATCACATCTAGGAGGAATATGTGGCACAAAGGCACATGCGAAATTTGAATCTTGTTGAAGTTTTGAAGACATGTTTTTAATTTAAATTTTAAGTATTACTACCTCCGTTCCTAAATATAAGATCACTTCCCTGATTTGATTAGATTAAGGATGTAAGTTAAGATAGTTATTAACACATGATATTAACAATTTATCCTAACTATATACATTTATCCTCAGTCTCCCACTATTACTTGTTTATTATAAATAAGTATTATTAGAGTTTATTTGGAAAAATTGAGAAAAATTATAAAGTTGCTTATATTTAAGAACAAATTGAAATATAAAAGTGATTTTATATTTAGGAACGGAGGGAGTAGTATGGAAGTTTCTCTTAATTAATCTTATTGTCATATTAAGAAAAATCTCAATGTTAATGCATGGTAAAAGTTAGGTATCATTGTTAAACCTTGAAATGGTCATGTATTATTGTTTATCTTAGTGTAATAGTTATGTATCATAAATGAAGCTTCACCCTATTATTAATTACTATAATAACTAAAAACTATAGATACCAAATGATTACTTCAAACTCGTGCATTAGCGCTTGGAAAATGTTGGTCCGAAAAAGCAACAGCTTGTAATAGATATTGTTTTAGCTCTAGAATTAGTATGTTGAGGAAAATGAACAAAATAATTCAAATTAAACTAACTGTTAGAAATAAACAGTGAAAACTATGGGAACAAATGAACGTGGATTACTTATTTCCAAGCTCCAACTCTTCAGTTCAAACAAACAAACGAATGAATGTAATAGAGAAAAAGGTTAAAGATGTGAAATCAAAATGAAAGATTAAACATTTTAATTAAGAATATAAATATTGGGGGGAAGAGGGTCGTTTCTAGTTTCAAGTCCTGAGCATTTAAATGTCTTATTTATGGCCTTATGGGCTCATTTCGTCGAAATTATTTTGTTGAGCCCCACATGTGCTCTCCTATCATATGCTTTATTAAATTGAAAATGGATTCGTCTCTTCATTCCATTTGAAACATTAATAAATAGAAGGGTTAATTATGCATTATATACATGGAAAACAAAAGCATTCAGAAACATAATAAATTAAACAAAATGCTTCAGGCTTCGTTACAAAATTACCACATTAGAAAGCACCCCAAACACTCGAATAAGATAAAAACCCCAATAATAACTAATAAACATGAAATGAACATGTGGATAACAAAAAACTGCCAGAGAGCAGCCAAATCTCGTCTCCACATCACTATGATAATCAAGCCATGAGAAAAAACGTACGCCTTAGAATGTATTCAAACAAACAGCTAGAAAATGTTTGCAAGTGTCCACATGTATAAAATACTCTCCACGTGTAATAATGACGTTTTGTGTCAGCTTATCATTGCAGTCTTTACTCTTTTTTTACTATGTTAAGTTTTTCTTCCCTATTTTTGAGTCAATTGAATGATAATTTTGAGGATAAAAAACACTTCTCCATCTAACCTTTTTTTTTAAAAAAAAACAATATTTGCTTGGTCGAAAAGTGGAAGAAATAACTCACTTGCAGGCACATATAGTTTTATTCCATTTGGCTTTTAGTATTTGTGTATTTTTCTGTCCAAATTAAATGTTTTAATTGTATTCTTTTAGCATCATATCATTAGCTCTCTTAACAATAATAACATGGTAAAATTATTTGAATTAATAAGAAGGATCAACTCATATTTAGTCTTCACTTGGTGAGAGTACTGGAGAAGGGAATACACTAAGCTAACATTTCCTATGCTTTATGCATAGAGATTGATTTGAAAACATGACCTCAGACTCTACGACAAGTGAGTTTAAGGTTGATTAAGAATACTTAATCACTCAAATTAAGAGTGATACTCAATTGAAATTGAAGAGAAAAATACATAGAAAGTAAAATTAAGAATGAATAAGAAGAGTAGAAATGTAAGATTGCAATAGGCATTGGGGAAAGTATAGGTAGGTGACATGAAGGGCTAGAGAGAAAATGGTAAACTGGTACGGTCTGGTTGATCCATGCATCCAGGGAGAGGATTCTCTCAGAATCCTTACCCCTCATCCCTCATAATCCCACTGTTGGGGTATTATTTTGACTACTGAGAGTCATTTAAGAGCTCATAATTTATCACTTGTACCATTAAAAATAAAACAAAAATGTATTATAATATAAAATAATTTTTAACATACAAAATTTCAACTAACTGTAAAATTATTTTACAGTTAACTGGACAAGTCTGTATATCTTATAGGTCCTTCTATTGAAATGGAATAGGTCTAGATAGTTGAAATTTTGCATGCAAAAAAGTTTTTAAAAATAAAAAAAATTTAAAGTTTTTTATTTTTTTTATATTATAATACACTTTTTTTATTTTTAATACTACAAATAGTAAATTATGAGCTCTTAAATGAATCTCAATGGCCAAAATAATATCTTAAAAGAGGGATTATGAGGGATGATGAGGTAAGGATTATGAGAGAATCCGAACCCATCCATCTAATCTAAGCCAGTTAGCTCTCCTAGCCCAAAGGTACGCATTTAATATCATCAATCCCAAACCCTTCCATATATTCATTTCACCTCACCACTCCCAAACCCTTCATTTCTTCTTCTTCTTCCATTCCATTCCAGGTATTCCTTCCTTCTTCCCTCGTTTCTTCTATGGATGTGTTCTCAATTATCATCCCCACTTTCTTCATTAATCAAATCTCGTTTTTTATTCCCTAAATCCACTTGGGTTTCTCGATTCTATATTGTTTTCTCTGAAAATTGCGACTTTTTTGGATATTTGGGAACTTCCAATTGTTGTTGCTCATTTCGTTGAGATTTATGTATGTATTTGCGATGGACGGTTCCTTCATTGGGATTGAGAATCTTATTTGTGGGTGCTCATTTTTTAGGGCATAGAGCCGTTTGTCGGTGAAGGCGTTTGAATTGGAGGATGAAGGTGACGGTGGTTTCGCGGAGTGGAAGAGAAATCGTCAAAGGAGACCTTCATCTCGATGATTCGGTAACAAATAATAATAACCCTCTTCCATCTTAAGATGTCACCCAAATGGCTCTTCTAGTTTCTTAGCTTTAATCAGTATCTCCTATTTATTATCCTTCCTTTTCTGCACAATTTATTATGTTTGCAGCTTTCCCAACTAACCATTCACCATTTTTCTCATTCTTGCTTTATGTTAGGCCACTGTAGCAGATCTTCTGGAAGCAATTCATAAGCGAAGTAAGTGCAGCATAAGCTATTTCTTTCATCATCCTCCACATAAAATTAGATGTTACTATTCATGTTGTCGATATCTCAAAAGTTTAACCCTTTGAGGCTTGAGGCGTTGCTTAAATTGTTCTTAGCTTTTTCTGTGGATCGTTCTAGTTTTCTGGTGGTCAGGTAGCTTAAATGCCTCTCTTATATCTTTCAGTTTATAACTTATTGGGTGTATTCTGTGCGGTGATCACAGCTTCTTCACTTCATGTGCTGGCCTCATAAATTTAGTTGTATTTCAGTGTTCTTTCTAAAATTACATTTGAAACTTAAATTGTTGCTCAAATGGATACAAATTTTGTGGTTCACTGGGCCCTGTGAGAGAACTTTATACTAACTCCTCTGTCTTGATATACATGACTAAGTGGTTTTGATATCATTTACAAGATCTGCCAGGCTATTTCTCGATCCTGAATTATTTAGTATTTAATTATGGACTTTCAAAATGTCAACTTCGGAATTTGAAGCTAATTCATTGTGTTTCACCTCTGCAGCTCTCAATATACTTTTTTTTGGCCTGTGCTATTTCAATAATACTCCCTCCGTTCCTAAGTATAAGATCACTTTGGGAAGTGGATAACTTCCTAAATATAAGATCACTTCCTATTTTATCTCAAGTTTTACCCAAATTACCCTTATACTCCCTCTTTTCATTGAAAACCCATCCTCCTTTTAAAGTTAAGTAATTGAGAGGTATTTTGGGAAGATCATGTAATTTTATTGTCTTCCTTAATCTCCCCAAATTAGCCAAAGTGATCTTATATTTAGGAACGGGGGGAGTAAATAGTATGTTTTGCTTTGAATGTATCAGGGTTTAGGTCTAGGGAGCATTTGATAATTAACATGGTTTATATTGATGCTGGTTGTTTTTTATTCTCATTTTTATTTTTTCCCTATTTACTCAATTGTGTTCAATTACTCATCTGGATATAAATTGAATTGTGATGGATATTTCTCTTAGCATATTCAAACTAGTAATCTTGAGTTGCAGTTATGTTGTTATAGTACAGTATAGAGTACTCTACTTCTCTATTGATGCTTAAGTCAATTCTCATAGATTGTATGTATATTAGTCTCACGCTTCACGTTTCTGCCTATCACTTTTGAATTGGTAATGTCTAATTGGAGACAACACTGCGTTATTATGGTGGCTTAATGTGGTAATTTTTTAGTTGGCTAGCCAGGCTAAATACTTCTTGAAATATTTTTCTCTTTTCTTTTTTAGCTGCATTCCATCACTGAAAATTTACTTGATGAATGTGATTTTTCGCATGTTGAGATGGATATTATTCTTTCTATGTAGTACTTTCGGATATTTTTACTCTTTAAAATAATTGACTAATCATGACTCAATTTGGAACAGTGGCAAAATGATTGGTACACACTTTGAATTTGTTGGGATAAGGCATGCAGTTAATTGCTGAGTACATTTACCTGTGAACTAGTCACTACATAACCTATTCATAGAAAAAAGCCTTTCAAATGGATGTTATTCAAGGAATAAATGTGGAGGAAGGGACTGGTCATCGAGCTACGACTGATGATGGGGATGCTGAACCTAGTGAAGGTGAAGTTAATAATGCTGAAAACTCAGGATCCCATGTCGAAGATGGAATTCCTGAGCTATTTGTTGGCATGGAGTTTGATTCTGAAGATGCTGTGAGGACTTTATATAATGAGTATGCCAAACGTGTGGGTTTCACAACTAAAGTTGGCCAGCATGGGCGTTCTAAAGTTGATGGGTCGATCATGTATCGGGAGTATGTCTGTGGCAAGGAAGGTTTAAAAAGAAGGCTAGGTGACAGCTGTGATGCAATGATCAAAGTAGAATTAAAAGGTCAAAATAAGTGGGTAATAACAAAGTTTGTGAAGGAGCATAGTCACTCCACTGTGAATCCCGGTAAGGTGCATCACCTTCGACCACGTAAGCATTTTTCTAGTGTTGGAAAGACCATGCCTGAAACTTATCAAGGAGTGGGACTTGTTCCAAGTGGTGTCATGTATGTATCCATGGATGGGGGTTGTGATGCTAATGAGAATATTCGTGAAGCTAAGAACCCTCATCCCCTTGAACCATGTCATGCAGCAAGGAATTCTGCAACCATGAATAATGCTGGTAGGACTCCTATTCGGAAGAGAACATTAGGAAGAGATGCTCAGAACTTGCTAGAGTATTTTAAGAAAATGCAGGCTGAGAATCCTGGTTTCTTCTATGCTATACAGCTTGATGAAGAAAATCGCATGTCGAATGTCTTTTGGGCAGATGCAAGATCAAGGACGGCATATAGTCATTTTGGTGATGCAGTGACCTTGGATACAATGTACAAAGTGAATCAATTCAGAGTTCCTTTTGTTCCATTTACTGGGGTAAACCATCATGGTCAAATGATTTTGTTCGGTTGTGCGCTTC
The DNA here is from genome assembly GCA_029929735.1 of Mimosa pudica. Lineage (NCBI taxonomy): Eukaryota > Viridiplantae > Streptophyta > Magnoliopsida > Fabales > Fabaceae > Mimosa > Mimosa pudica. The sequence continues at coordinate 355,048 of JAKELP010000040.1, read as the reverse complement.
TTTTGGATGATTCTGAGGCTTCTTTCTTGTGGCTCTTTAAGACATTTTTGACAGCAATGAATGACCGCCAACCTGTCTCTATAATTACAGATCAAAACAAAGCCACACAGACAGCAGTTTCTCAAGTTTTCCCTCAAACACGCCACTGTATAAGTAAGTGGCATGTCTTGAGAGAAGGCCAGGAAAAGTTGGCGCATGTTTGTCATGCTCATCCAAACTTTCAGGTTGAACTTTATAATTGTATTAACCTAACAGAGACCATTGAGGAATTTGAGTCGTCATGGAGTTCCATCCTTGATAAATATGAGCTCAGAAGAAACAATTGGCTTCAGTCATTGTATGATGCCCGTGCTCAGTGGGTTCCAGCATATTTTCATGATTCATTTTTCGCTGCTATAACTCCTAGTAGAGGATTTGACAGTTCTTTTTTTGATGGTTATGTCAACCAGCAGACAACATTACCGATGTTCTTTAGGGAGTATGAAAGGGCTCTAGAGAACTGGTTTGAGAAGGAAATAGAAGCAGATTTTGAAACTATTTGCACCTCACCAGTTTTGAGGACACCTTCACCCATGGAAAAACAGGCTGCAGGTCTTTATACCAGAAAAATATTTTCTCTATTTCAAGAAGAGTTAGTTGAGACATTTGTGTATACTGCCAATAGAATTGAAGGTGATGAGGTGAATAGCACTTTCAGAGTCGCAAAATTTGAAGATAATCAAAAGGCATATGTTGTCACATTAAATCATTCAGAGTTGAGAGCTAATTGTAGTTGTCAAATGTTTGAGTATTCAGGCATTCTTTGCAGGCATGTCTTAACCGTTTTCACAGTGACTAATGTACTTACATTGCCACCCCAATACATCTTAAGACGGTGGACAAGAAATGCTAAAATTAGTATTGGCTCAGACGAACGTGCTGGTGAATTACAGGGACAGGAGTCCCTAACTTCAAGGTATAGCAATTTATGTAGGGAAGCAATCAGATATGCTGAAGAAGGGGCTGTTGCTGTGGAAACATATAATGCTGCCTTCAGTGCCCTTAAAGAAGGTGGGAAGAAGATTGCAGCTGCGAAGAAAAGTGTTTCCAAAGTTGCTCCTCCTGGTAATCTGACAGGTGGGACTGCTTATGATGACAAAAAAACTTCTACGTCAACTTCAGATACCACCCCTATTCTATGGCCACAGCATGATGAAATAATGAGGAGGTTTAATCTTAATGATGCGGGTGCTCCTGTTCAATCAGTTGCTGATCTAAATTTGCCACGAATGGCTCCAGTTTCCCTTCAGCGAGATGATGGTCCATCTGACGGCGTGGTATGTAGAAAGGTATCATTTTTGTTTTGTTTTTATTGTTTAATGTTCAATAGATTATTGGTATGACATCTCCCTAATGAGTGGGAGGTTGCAGTTTATCCCGTTTGTAACTCTGGTCATCAATGATTTGCCCTTAAATTAAAAAACCATTTGGTTTCTAGTAGGACAACATGAAATTGATCTGATCATTATTGGTTCAATTAGGTGGTTCTCCCCCATTTGAAATCAATGACTTGGGTAATGGAGAACAAAAATTCAACTCCAGGGAATAGAGTAGCTGTTATCAACTTGAAGGTATGCTTTTCATATAACTTATTAAAACTATTGTATAAGTATTATTCATTTATTGTCTGAGTTAGTTGAGATATTAATGGTTTATTTACATGAGAAGTGGCTTGTGGTACCATTTTAAAACATAGTCATTTTGGCTTTAAATCTGTCTTTATCCTTAATAACATACTAGAATCAGTTAAGTGTTGAAGGTCTTAAACATGTCTCAAATTTTACTGTTGCAGTTGCAAGATTACAGCAGGAATCCATCTGCAGAATCTGAGGTAAAGTTTCAGCTCTCAAGAATTTCTCTTGAACCAATGTTGAGGTCTATGGCCTACATCAGTGAGCAGCTATCAACACCAGTTAATAAGGTTGCTGTAATAAATCTCAAGGTACGTGAATTTCTTTGTGTTTTCCATTCAAATCTAACCATCCCTAAGCTTTGTTGCTTTCTGGTTCTACCATTAAGAAAGTTGAGATTTGTGCATCTTGGCACATTTCTAATCAGTAAATTTTTGGAGCAATTATCTTCATTATTAGCATTAAGGGGGGGGGGGGGGGATTTTTGCACATGTTAATTTTCTCCTTCTGATGTTAGAATGTCATTAAAAGCCCTTGTGATAGACAAGTCTGGTCTGATGAGGAGGATACTGATATTAGTTATCTTTTCCAGAACTTCCTAATGTATTGAAGAATTTTGCTCATGGGATGGCATAAAACTTCTTAAGATAATTACTAATATCCTTAAAATAAGGGGGGCAACCCACTTCTAGTCCCCACTTGGTGAGGGTGCTAGGGAATGGAATATACTAGGCAGTTTTAACCCTGCTTAAAATTATTTATGGGTTAATATTCTTTACATGATTACGTAAGACATGTATTTAGCATTAAGCTTAATGCTCTAAATAATAGACTTGCGCCGGTCCAGTTCAAATTAGAAACATATTAGGGAACAAGCAGAAAGTGGAAGCTCTTGATATCTTCTAACCAAATGGGAAGTGACATTTTGACTCAGAAATCACATTGGGCTAGAGAAGGAATTATGTTCATTGTGCTTATTAGCCCTGCCTGAGGGTCAGTTTGGCTTAGTGGTAAGCTCACTTGCTGTAGGGTCTGAAGTCGTTAGTTCGAATCAGCCTCTTTGCATAAAAGCAGAGGTAAGACTGTCTAGTATTAGCCCTTTTGGTGGGGATCGAACTGGGTGACCCTTTCTGTGCTTATTAGCCGTGCCTGCTTTGGCTTGACCAGAATAATTGTTGTTAAGTTTGTGTTATTTCTACAGTTATAGTGTAGATGTGGGATTGTTAGGCCTTTATTCTTTTTGAGAATGTAAACTTGTGGGAATTGTGTTTGATACATGCTCCATCAAGGAAAAAAAGAAAAAAAGAAAGGGCTAGCCACCTAAGTAAAGATGGGATCGCAAATGGGTAGATATCAAAAGATTTAACTTTACTGAGTACTGATGTCACTTAAAAAGCAAAAGCGCAATCAGAATGGTTCAAATCTTACCAGCTGTTGTATTTTACTATTTTATAATTGTTAACTGCAATACTAGGGCAAAAAAGTCTTTCTTGATCATTTGTCCAAGTGCTTTGTCATGTTAATAAATATTGAACGTGATATAATGTAACTTGTTTCAGCTTCAAGATACTGAGACAATTTCTGGGGAGTCGGAAGTAAAGTTTCAGGTGTCCAAGGATACATTGGGTGCCATGTTACGGTCAATGGCTTATATTCGTGAGCAACTCTCTCATGCTGTAAGCTTTCACGCTCCTGTCATTTTAAACTGATACGATGAATGACCTCATTCTTTAAAACGAATACTTGGGTTCTTATATTAGTAAACTCACTTATAAAATGGTAAATATAATTTTCTCTCTAGGTGCCAAATTTTTATGTGATACAATACCCTTTTGGTTAAATCATAACCCAAATTTATGTGATATTACGCTTTTCCCCCCCAAATTTATGTGATATTACGCTTTTTCCCCCATGTCAGAGGACGGTAGTGGGTTTACCATGCTACAGACTTCCTTATATCTAACCAGTCAACACACTTGAAGGCATGTTTAGTTTTCAATCAGCAGATTCTCTAATTCTGTTGAGATTTCAGTTTATCGTATTGCCACTTTGTCAGGGTTTTAATACTACAATTTAAGTCAGTATATGGCAATCTATTTGATGTTATGTTTTAGTTTGACCTTAAATATATGCTTTCAAGACTTCAGCTTGCTTTCCTAGTTTCTTTCTTGAATTAAAAAATCAATGCATGATAAATTTGACAGGGAGACACGCAGTCAGAGCCTGTATGGAAAAGGCATCGAAAATAAGGCTGTGGAGTTTCTTTTACACGCTCAGGTGGGTTTGTGATTACTTGGATTGCACGAATGAAATGTAGTAGTTATGTTTAGGAAAAACATAGGGAAAATTCTGTGCAGAGTTGTTGCCTATATCTTATTTGTACATGTATTGTGTCATAGGCAGCAAGCTTGTAAAACATGGGATCAGTTGCTGTATCCCCTCTCTATACCCCTTCTTCCTTTCTACTAAAACAACCTGACCCTCTCTAAGTGAGTAGGAATATGGGTTTCGATTCACCCCTCTCAATCTTAAGCCTCTTGTCTCTAGAGTCATCTTACAGTGAGCGGGCTGTTTGGGTCTTCCCCATGGAAGGATACCCCTTTGTATCTTGGGGTGAAAAAGAAATTTGGATAGGTTAGATTTTAATTATTTTTGTAAAATCTGTTTAATATAATTTCTCAAAGTTTGCCGATGAACATTTGTTTTGGTTCTGACTTCTGCGTATGTAGAGGATAATTCTTATAAAAAAAATGAAGAGGATAATTTGCAATTGGGCCCAAATTATCACGCCACCACAAGCCGCACCATTTTAATTTGAAAAAGCTTCATAGACATTAAGTTTAAACCGTCTTAGAGGACTTTTGTTTTTTGAGAATAATTGAATCATTAGCTTTTTTTTATCAGAATCATTAGCTTAAGAGTTCAATTTTGAGGTAGTTGTTCCTCGACATGGTCATGGGTTCAATAATTAATAAGGGTAGTAAAAATACAATAACACGAAATTAAACATGAGTCATGTTCTGAAATTTGTTGGGAAGATCATGCTACACATTTCTCAAGATTAAAATAATAAGTAGGGTGTACTTTTTTCCATAAGAAAGAAACATGTAAAATCTAGTATGTTTTTTGGGAAATAAATAAATGGAAACCATTTAAAGGAACAATCAAATGAAAAGCATTTAAAGGAACTAAATGAAAACCATCTAGAATCTCACCAGCATATGAAGATGAAGATTATAGTTTTTTTAGCACTTTCATGCTAGGATCCACTCACTTGTTCAAAGAAGGTTTATCGAATAATATTTTTTCAAAAACTAATTATTCAAGCTATATTGATCTCGAATCATATTCCATACTCATCACAAAGATGAGTGATGAGTAATGCATTTATCATGATAATCTGGACGACTCAAAGAATATTTATTTTAAAGTGAAAATACTATATTTGCACCTAGACCTCAAATTGAGTACTTTTTTTGTACCTCGCGAAACTTTAGTATTAGAAACACAATTTCGGGTAAAGTTTAGTGGTATTACTTTTGCACCTTTACCCTTTGATTTATTTTAATATTTTTAATAAAGTTTATTTCAATGAATATAAAATAATAAATAAAGTCAATCTTATAATAGAAATCTTTTTCTGAAAATGTACACTTATTTTTCTCGTTAAGAATCTTAAATCTTGACAATCTACATCAAATTTTAAATGGTCCAAATTTTATTTCAACAATCAAAAGTATTTATTCATCACTAGGATGAGCACTGAATATAAATCCGATATCAAATCATACTTGTATACTCTTGTTTAGGAAAGCCTAATAACTAAATTATTTAGTTAAGTTCTGATAAAAAACATTATTTAGTTAAGAAACAATTGAATTTTCCTATTGAACAAAGTTTTGGATAGGGAAAAAACGCAACAAAAAGAAATCTTATCATATAACGACATGTAGGTCAAGAATCAAATCACGATTGCTAACCGCTAAGATTAATGTCTAAAAATTAGAATTCATCTTTAAAGATTGACCTACCTATATTTGATGCGATAGCTCTTAAATTTTATCAACTGCATTTTATTACTAAGACTATATGATATAATACCCGTTATATAATCTTTTTCATTTGATGAGGAATTGACTATTTAACGACGTTGACAAGTAGATAGCCGTGAAGAAGATGAGTGGAATAAAGTATGCTACAAGTTGAGTCGAAATCATTTGTCGTATCCTATAGGGGCTGCTTCCTCATGTATGAACAAAAGAGTAATGTAACTACAAGTTTTCTTAAAAGGAAATGTTCTTCCCTCTAACGAATTATAGGAGTATTGTTTTTTGCCCTATCACTGTCTCTCTTCGATCATCGTTATCGAAACTTCAAACGTAATATTTATTGTCAAAGCATGATATATATCTTAATATGTGTACGTGCAAGAGTTTGCATTTTCTAATAAGCCTCCAACACATACTTTGCGTCCCGTGCTAAAATTTCGTTTTGTTTTGTACTTCACAAGGAAATGCTAAGAAAATGAATTTTAAACGATGCTAGCATCTTAACGTGATAAAAACTCAACCAATACTTTGTTATCCAAATTTTTTTCCTTAGCTTGCTCGCTTTTCTGTACATGTGTTGACTTAATTTTAGAACGAGAGATACATGAATGCTATGGATAAATTAAAACATTTTGGTATAGCTTGGGATTAATGTTTACTTTCAAGTTCATACTTCATACAATTACATATCTTACTTTCACTACGATATTAATTAATTGTTTTTAAAATGTTTACAGTTTCGAAAAAAATTGATGCATGTGAAACGATTTTTAGTTAATTTAATGATAAGGAGATATACACGTAAACTCTGCTTAAGAATTTATCAACCTATAAGCTAATTAATTCCAGATGATTTGAAAGTTTAATAACTAAATTGGTAGATTACGTGAAGAAGTTGAGGATTCAACAATAACAAAATGATTGGTTTGAAAGAATAGACAAGAACTATTGGTCGGAAAAAAAAGAATAGACAAGAAAAACTGACTCGGATGCGTTTATTATTATGTTTTATTATTAGGGTCAGTGTTGTATAACCTAACATAGGGTTTCATATTTTGTATTCTTGCATTATGAATATGATTTGAGTATTTTGTTTGTGAGGGCCGATGACCATTGTCTCCTTCTCTAAATCTCCCTTCTCTTTAAACCCTCTGAATTTATATTTCCCTGTTACTCTAATTTCTTTATTAAAAGACATTGATCTTATAACACATTGTTAGTAAGATTCGTATAAAACTAAAGGAAACTTTCACTACAGAAAAATCTCACCCAAAAACCAGGCTCAACAATGAACCCACAAAGATTTAACTTGATGACAGTCACATAAAACATGCAATGAATCTTTCATAACATAACTATATCAACTATAGAGGGTTATCTTTTTTTTGGTCGAGAACTATAGAGGGTTATCTCACTACGCCCTCTTCTTGTTCTCTTTTAAGCAGCGTGTTCTTAAATTACTAGACTGTAAATTTTAGCCCTAAAAACTCGAAATGTAGAATAACAAATTATTTATATTCATTATTCTTTAATGATATACAGATAGTGAAAGAACATACCTTCAGGTCACTAGTTCAATAGTTACAACACTAATTTCCTGTACCAGAGACATATAGACATAAACAATCCAACAATAAAATAACACAACTACTATATGCTTGAATCATGCTAGTCATTCAAATTGATATGCTATTTGGAATTCCTTTTCCAGTAACTCCAGGACCAGAAAAGGGCTTCATTAGCTCATAAGGCACAATCCCAGCTCCATTCCTATTCTTCAACTTCTCATCACCATTCCTTGTGTCTATAATCTCCTCAATCTTCTTTAGCCTCCCATTGAACTTCTCAAACGATGCCTTTATGGCTGGATCCTCAGCCCATGAAGGCTCTATCTTCTGCCCAATATACTCTTCATCAGTGGAATGATCAGATAGCAGATACAGAACTGCCATCGCTATAGTGGCCTGCAGCTGTGAAGGGAAATTCTCCAAAAGGGTTTGCTCAGGCTTGTTCATAAATCTCTCCCACTCTTCCTTAGAAGGGTCCTCCGTAGGCATTTTGTTTCTGGCAATGGAGGGTCTATTGGGGAAGTAGCCTGCATAAGTATATTGGGCAAAGTTCACTGAAGCATGATGAGCTGAGGCTAGCCAGGCTATAGTGGTGAGGATGTGAATTAGGTCCTGTGGGGTTTGGAGATTAGGCCACCATGGCTCATTCTTCTTGTCTCCATGGCCCACTGTCTTGATCTCAGTCCACCATGCTTGGAGCTCCTTGTCTGACTTTACGAGGCTTGAGTAAGGATAGTAGTGATTCACATAGTCTGTGAACCATTGCTTAATGGCATCCCATATGAGAAGGCCGTCATTGGCAAAAGGATAGTCTTCTATTGTTAGCTTCAGGCCATGTGGCGCATTAGGATCTTCCTCTGCCATTCCTCTGCAACAGCAACAACATCAGTATCAGCTTATAAAGCTTATTATATTTGAGGCCTAATACTCATGTTGATGTTATTGTTACGAATTCAACATGAATAATATTCACATATATAAAAAATGTGGTGTAACACTATCACTAGATTGATGGAAAGTTATGAGCAAATATGTACCTGTCAATAAGATCACTGGGAAGTGCCTGTAAATCAAACCTCCAAAGCTGGTCATACACATCAGAACTGAACTCCATAGAATATTTTCCAGTAGAAAAAGAGATCTCAATAATGCCATTAGCATTGATGAGTGCTTGACGAGCAAGAGCATTGATCTCCATTGTGTATCTCAGATGAGGATGAAGTAATCTGTAAATTGGATGCATCGTACTCAGCTGTCTATGAGTTGCTATAACGAATGGTTCTACAGCACCGTGACTTCTTAGCCTGCAAATATTGGCACACATACTTGGTTTTAATTCAAAGGTAGCCATAGACTTCCTATCGATTCCCCTATAAGATATACTATTACCATACTATCATGACATTAATTTCTGACCAAAAGATTATGAGGTATCATTACTAGGAAATGAAAAGGGTTATACAGAATAAAACTTGTTTAAAAGGACTTTCAATTAACTGATTGATATTAAGTGGTCTCAAAGTGATATGACTATAAGGTATACTCATACATAAAAAACGGATTATTTGGTAAATAAATAAGTTAAACATCAGGAAGAAGATAAAGGCATGATAATACAAACCAATGGGTGATAAGTTCGTGAACACCAGAATCATGGGCAAGGACATGAGCTTTGGCAAGCCTCCAAAGCCAAAGATTGGTTGAACCACAGGAAGGCGTGAAGACTTGCTTCCACTGTGGTTTGCCATCCATTGGTGGTCTAGTGAGCTCAATAGCCAATGGCTTCAATGTGCCTTGTGTGGTCAAGAAGAACACTGTCCTTGATCCATACAATGTCCTTCCCTCAAGTTGCCTCACCTTGCTCACATATGGAAGTAGTAAATCATGGTAATCTATTATGAACAACTTCTTCTCTTCAATGGCCTGCATTGCATGTATGTATGCATCAAAAAGCCTTATAAGTCATATAACCAATGCTTTACCGCAATGACAGGTTATGAGGTCAATAAAAGCACATGAAGGAATAATCAATTATTGTTGACATTGCGTAACAGCTATGTTCAGTTAACATTGATAGAGTACCTTTTCAACAGTGGTGTAACCACACATCTGTTGCTGAAGCACATCTCTGGTTATTGCTGATTCTGGAGAACCATAGACACTGGGGTCTAATTTACTGACCAACGGCCATTCCTGTATGATACATATAAGATTAACCAAAATAAAACTTGTAGCTAATATAAAGGTAATAATGAACTATAATATATTGACATCAGTATAGTACCTTAACAAGTTTGATGGTACAGGGGTTAACACCAGCCAGAGTCTCTCTGGCAAATTCCTCATCAGAAAGCCAAAAGAAATCATCCCCTGCAATTCCAAATTGGACAAACATATCAAGTGAAGAGATTTGCACAGTTAAATGAAGTGTACATATAAGCTGATATATTGTGTTGGATTAGAATGTGATCCTTCTTACGGTTGATGGTCTCAGGTGCCTCAAAGCGCAAGACTTGCTGGTTATCTGAAACAGCTTGAATGAGTTTGGGGATGAGGGATTGGAGGAGTCCATTGCCACTGTTCTGAAGACGTGGCACCTTGTAGCCCTCCTTGAAAAGCATATCTATCTCGGTGTATGTCAGAAATCCAAGATTCTGATCTGTCACCACTGCATCTAACGAAGGTAACAGAGCACTCACACCAGCAGATATAGTGGTGGCCGTGAACTCACTCTGCTTTGTCTCTGAGAATTCCTCGTCCCGAGGAACGTACACACTCGAACTCCTCTTCTCCGAATTCGGATCTGCATACATATATCATGTCCACGACTAAGCATTTGTACAATGCATATGTATATCTATCTCAGTGTAATACTCATATGACTCTTTGTTAGGAAAAGAATTAAGTTAAGTAAATAAGACACTTAATCTTTGTCCAAAAAAAATAAGCCACCGTATTTTGTGTAATTCTCCCTCCTATCCGTGATATGAGAGCCCAAATTTGAATGATTTTTGTCTAAAATATAAAAATTCATCTCACTGTTTAATGCATTTTTTTCTACTTTGCTTTTACTTCTCTTTCATATTTATTAATTCTTATCTACTGTATTTTTTTTTCTTAAAAGTATAATAATAAATGTGGACAATATTAGAAAAATGCATTAACTACAGACATTCAACTAACTTTTACACGTTTTACTAAGAAGCATGTTTTGATGGTTGAACTCTTATATTACGGATTGGAGGAAGTACTGTCCTTACACCAAAGACCATTTTGACTTTTTTGATACAAAATCAATAATCTTAAATGTGTATAATTATTTTTGTTTAAAAAACTAATTTATTTTATTTATAAGAAATTATAATCTAATTGCATAAAATTTGATTCTTTTAACTTTTAAGAAAAGTAAACTAATATCCTACATTTATTTAGCACCATACCGGAGAGTACGTATTACTAGCTTATAAGTGAAATATGCATGTGCATGTAATGTAACGATGATGATTGATAAAAGGGGAATGAATAATATAATACTCCTCCGGTCCTAAATATTTAGACTTAATTGACTTTTTCTAGAAAATTCTTAAAAAACAAAATAAGTTAATTATAAATTGATTTACCTAATTTTTTCCTTTAAACTAGTATATTTTACCTATAAACTAATGGATAATCTAAAAATATATCAAATATGTCATCATTTAATAATTTATTTCGCAACCTTAATCTCTTAAAAAAAAAAGTTAATTATGTCCTATATTTAGGACCGGAGGTAGTATGATAGGTAGCGTACCGGAGGAAGTAGGAGGGCGACCAGTACGGCAGCGTCTGGGATAGGGATGGAGGGAGCCGCCGAGGACGGGTCTGGCGAGGTTGGTGTCGGAGTCGGGGTCGCCAAGGTCATTGTAGAAGTGGTAGTCGTATACTCTGTCCGTACTCTTCCTCTCTCCCTTCCCATTCCCTCTCAGCGCCACCAGCTCCTCTTCTCTCAGCTTCTTCAGCCCACTCGGTGTTTCTGATGTCACATACGACTGCAATTCCAATATCATCATTATATTTATTCCCATGCATGCATACACACGCATATCCCATCATTCATGCACGTTAATTAATGCTTCCAACACTTCTTATGAATTGATATTTTTATTTCACACCAACTCAACTACTACTGCGTGCTTTTTTCTTTAAATTAATTTAGTTGACTTATGAATTTACATATGATCTAATTAATGTCATTTATAACTTTTTCAAAAATATCATATAGTATATGATTCATTATATACTTTTATCTCCATATATAAATTAAGATTATTTGTAAATATACGGTAAATTGAAGGCAGTCTACGAATATTTCTAAAAAAAATTAACATCCTCCATTTTGTAAGGTCCTTAAAAAAGATGCTGAGTAAGGTATTTGCTTAAATGTATGGTTCGATGCTATTCTATCCATATGTTTATTTTGCATGAGGACCAAAGAAGGATGTGTGGTGTATTTTTTATTTCGTCATAAAAATAAAAAAAACAGAGCAAACATATTCGCAATGAAGATCAGCCAAGGGTATGTATGACGAATTCTAAAACTTGTACTCCAATCAATTAATAATATTCTAGCTTGCTAATGAAAATATATGAAAGCGTTCATCTTATTTATTGGCAGGTAATTTCTCTCGCATACATATATGTTTATTTGGTATGATATAAAAATAAGTGGATTGACTGGAAGAGAGAAAGGACCTTGTTGGAGAAGAAGACTCTGGGGAGAGAAGGCTGAAGCCATGAATCGCAGGTGAAGAGGAGGGAGCCATTGGGTAAACCTTGAAGAAGAAGGTCATGCAGGAACAGCTCCTTATGGTGCTCACTCCGCACCACAACAGCCCCCACTTCTCCAAAATCCTCTGCTACCTCAAACGTTGCCTCGTACAACAACGCCTCCTCGTCTTCTGTTTTCCCTTTCTTCTCTGCTTTCCCCTTTATCCTCTTCTTCTCCGCATTTGACCCTTCATTCACATCACCAAAAACACATTCACATTAATATAATCTCTATCCATAACACCATGCATTAGTATATACTACCACTACTAATAGTGTTATAAACAAAGCGTGCGTACATGATAATTAAAAATATAAGAAATTATAATAATGATGTACGTACTTGGATCGAGGAGGGAACTGATGAGCTCAATGGCAATAGATTTTCCAAGCAAATCTTTCACATTTGACACTCTCACGGTCCCTTTAACCTTCCAATTATTTGCCATTCTCTCAAGCTGCTTCTATTAATCTCTCATAATAATTATCTTCTATATATCCTTATTACCGGCCAGTACTTCAATGGTACGTATACCAATTACTAATCCAAGATCGATCTCCTTTAATCTATATATGAGAATATATACGCTAGTGTTGAGGGCTTTTCTAAGTTTCTGACTTTCTTTGGCTATCTCTTCCTGAGATGGGAAACAGATGTCTGGTATGGTTTCATTATTCCTCGAGAAACATGTATATATATATACACATATAGCCGAGTAGCCGACGTTCTGTTCATATATGTACATGATTGCCTTCATGATAACCTGCGCGCCAAGCCTCCTCATTATAATTTTCTTCCCACTTGCAACTCATGACTCATTCAATTATTTTGGTTAATCCTCACCTATGACCGGTAGCTTTTTACACCGACAATTCGTACGACTTTCATTATACACGTTTCCATTTGTATTTATTGACTCAACTTTCGCCATTATATATATTTCACTTATATTGCTTTGTCATCCTAATGATATTTTCTAGCTCCTATCCAACCAATACACACAAATCATGATGACGTGCGCACTTGCATAATAGATATTAGAGGGAAACCGGGCATCATGCTAATGAAATTCACAACTACTATATTAAAATAACATCAAGTAACATTTCATTATATTAAATAAACAAAATTCAATGTTCTCAGTATTTCTTAGGCCGACTATATATATATATATATAGGCATAAAGATGGGTTAATAGAGTACTTGAATTTATATAGCCTAATCATTAAAAAAGCAACATTTCATTCCACCGCTGCATGTAAATAGTCTATATTGCACTGCAAACTAGATCTATACTTCATCATTTTCATCGTGCATGTCATTAATATATATGACTGAATTATTTCTTAATTTGACTATATTGAATATACATATAGCTAGTTTTTACCTATTGCATATGATTAAACAGTCTACATATAAAACCAATATCAACTCCCCACTTAAGTCCTACATTAAAAACAAAAGGATCAGAGTATTAAAGATGGAGATTATAGCTAGTGTTTTAGCAATTTAATGCTAGGATCCATTCACTTTGTTCAGAGAAGATTTATGGAATCATATTTTTCAAAAACTAATGGGAAAATCCCAAATAAATCCCTCCCAATACCCAAAAGAACAAGTGAGGAACCTAAACTTCCAAAAGGACCATAAAGGAACCAGGACTGACTTGTCATTTTAAAATTTTACAAAAAGACAAAATTGCCCTCATTCTAAAACACAAATTACCATCCCACCCTAAATTCACCTTAACACCCACCCTCTTCTCGCAATTTGTGTTTTAGGATTGTGGCAATTTTGTCTTTTTGCAAAATTTTAAAATGACAAGTAGGTCCTGGTTCCTTCATAGTCCTTTTGGAAGTTTAGGTTTCTCACTTGTCCTTTTGGGTATTGGGAGGGATTTATTTGAGATTTTCCCAAAACTAATTATTCAAGCTATATTGATCTTGAATCATACTCCCTCCGGTCCTAAATATAAGACCTAGATGACTTTTTTGGAAAATCCTAAAAAAGCAAAAAATAAGTTAATTATAAATTGATTTACCTAATTTTTTCACTTAAACTAGTTTATTTTACCTATAAATTAATGGATTATCTAAAAATATATTAAATATGTCATCATTTGATAACATATTTCGCAACCTTAATCTCTCCAAAAAAAAGTCATCTAGGTCTTATATTTAGGACCGGAGGTAGTATTTCATAATTATCACATAGATGAGTGATGAGTAATGCATTTCTCATTTTAATCTGGACTACTCAAATATTTATTTTAACAGCTAGCATATTTACATTTTAATCTATTTTAATATTTTTAATATAGTTTATTTCAATGAATATAAAATCATAAATAAAGTCAATCTTATAGGAAAATCATTTTTTGAAAATGTGAATTTATTTTTCTAAAAATGGTCATTTAAGAATTTTAAGTCTTGACCATCCACATCAAATTTTAATGGTCCAAATTTTATTTCTACGGTCAAAAGTATTTATTTATCACTACGATGAGCATTGAATAGGAATCTGATATGAAATCATGCATGTATGCCTTTTTTTAGAAAGCCTAATAACTAAATTATTTAGTTAAGAAACAACTAAATTTACCTATTAAACAAAGTTTTGGATAGGAAAAAAAAAACAACAAAAAGGAGCCTTATCAAGAACCAAATCATGGTTGCTAATATTACAAGGTCTAAAAATTAGAATTCATCTTTGAAGATTGACCGACTATGTTTGATGAGAGAGCTCTTAAATTTTATCAAGTGCATTTTATTTGTAAGACTATATGATATAATACCCATTATAACATCTTTTCCATTTGATGAGGAATCGACTATTTTTTTTGCCAATAGAGGAATTGACTATTAAACGACGTTGACAAGTAGATAGCCATGGAGAAGGTGAGTGGGACCCACTGTGGGAATAAGGTATGCTACTAGTCGAGTTGAAATCATTTGTCGTAAACTATAGCTACAAGTTTTCTTACAAGGAAAAGTTCTTCCCCCCTGACGAATTATAGTAGTATTGTTTTTGCCCTATCACTGTCTCTCTTGGATCATCGTTATCGAAAGTTCAAACGCAAGATTAATTGTCAAAGCATGATATATATCTTAATATGTGTACGTGCAAGAGTTTGAATTTTCTAATAAGCCTCCACACACATACTTTTCCCCCCGTGCCAAAATTTCTTTTGTTTTATTCTTCACATCAAGGCAATGCTATGAAAATGAATTTTAAACGAATTGAAGCTGGCATATATCTTAACGTGATAAAAACTCAACAGATACTTTGTTATCCAATTTTTTTTCTCGCTCGCTTTTCTGTACATACGTTGACTTAATTTTAGAACGAGAGATACATGAATGCTATGGATAAATTAAAACATTTTCGTAGTGTTTACTTTCCAGTTCATACTTCATACAATTACATATCTTGCTTTCACTAATATTAAATAATTATATTGTTTTTGAAATGTTTACAGTTTCGAAAAAAAATTGACACACGTGTGAAACGATTTTCTGTTGATGATAAGGAGATATACACGTAACTTATCTTGGTAATTACCCTTAACTTCTACCCAAATCCTACTTAAGAATTTATCCTAACTAGAACGTTTAAGTTAATTAAATCCAGATGATTTGAAATGAAAGTTTAATATATTATTACTATATTGATAGATTACGTGAAAAAGTTGAGGATTCAACAATAACAAAATGATTGGTTTGAAAGAATAGACAAGAAAAACTGACAAGGACGATGGGTTTATTTTGAGAAGTGGTCCTAATTTTGAATCTACCTACAATATTGTTATGCTAAGTTAAAAATGAATTTGGATTTTCTAAGCTGACTTTTTTCTAAACCTCTCTGAGCGTCTCAATTATGGTCGTCCAAAATGATCCAACCGCTCAAAAAAGGAGATACATGTTTACACTCTCCTACACCTATCCCACCATATCTCTCTCCCTCATTCCTAACTACTTGCCCATTCTTTTTTCTCTCACCTCGCCATGTCATTTCTCACGCTTTCTCCATTCAAATCTAATGCTCTCTCTTCCCCCTCAACATCACCGGCCACCCCTCTCCCACCTCACTTTCGTATTCCAACCTCTCACCCACCTCCACCCTTCTAACGTCTCCCTCTTCCTCCACCACCTTCTGCCCATGTTCGACGTCCTCCACATTAACCTCCATATGGTAGTATTCCTCGGCGCCTCTACACCGCCGCGGCCGAGGTCGGCGGCACCGGAGCGGACGATGAGGGAGGAGATGGAGTAGATGGAGACGTTGGGGGTGGGAGATGTTGAGGGGGAAGGGAGAGAGATTGGGCTGAACACAACGTTGACGTCGGCCGGAACCGTAAATGTCGACGGAGATGTCGGCCGGAGTGTACAACGGCGACGCTGTTGGAGGTGATGAAGAGGGAGTAGATGGAGACGTTCGGGGGTGGAGGAGAGTGGTGTTGGAGGTGGAGGAGGCTAGAGATGTTGGGGGGAAGAGAGAGAGTGCAGACTAGTGAAGGAAAATGAGGACTCATTGAGGGGAGGGATTGGGTGTGGGCGGGAATATGCGTGGTGATTAATTGGACGAATCGGACGACCTACACGAGGGCGGCTCAAGGATGCTTAGGAAAAGATAGCTTAGAAAATCCAGATCCGTTAAAAATGGACGGAGAGAGATATTTGGATATTAATTATTAATATCTGAAAGAAGATATGGGGTTGGGCAAAGAAGTGGGAATCAAATTTTATCCAGGAATTTTGCAGAGAACATGCAAAAACGTGGCATAATTGAATTTATAAACACACACACATAGACACACACACATATTGTGAAATAGAAATTTTACTTTGGATAATAGAGGAAAATTGGAAAACGAAGCTTGGAGTGAATCATTACTTTGGATAATAGAGGAAAATTGGAAAATGAAGCTTGGAGTGAATAAATGCATATGGAAGACATTCAAAGCCGTGAGCAAAATAGGACGTGCAAGTATAGAAAACATAGATAAACATCGAAATCTGGACTCTTATATTCTATTTACTTACTTTATACTCTCTCCCCTGCTAAATAAAATACCATATGAATTTTATTTGAAGAGATTAAGGAATAAGTTAGACAACTAAATTATATCACATGACTATTGAAGAAGTATATGAATGACTATGCATGTAATAAGATTATAGGTTAGTTTATAAATAGAATAAATTTGTTTAAAAATTAGACAACTAAATAAAACATCATATGATTTTTTTTTGAAGAAATTAAAGAATAAATTAGACAACTAAATAATAACATATGACCTAAAAAGATTATAGGTTAGTTTATAAACATAATAATGTTTTTGAGAAAAAAATAAAATCATAGACAATATAATTTGAAGTTATTAATTTTATATTCTTAATTTGTCCCAAAATAAATCAAAATAATTATACAATAAGAACAGGAGAGTGTAATTATTAGAAGAATATTAATGGTTAATATTCATTCTGGCCAACAAACAATTTACAAAGTCTTAATTTAGCCAACAAAAAATAAAAAGCCTCATTTTGGCCAATAAATAAAAAATAGGTCACATTTTGGCCAATGGACTATTGGAAAATTCCAATATACCCTTTATAATAAAGATTTAGTCCGAATGAATATTCTTTATTTTATAAAGTGTATATTAGTATTTTCCAATAGTCCATTGGTCAAAATAGGACCTATTTTTTATTTATTGGCTAAAATGAGATTTTTTATTGTTTGTTGGCCAAATTGAGACTTTGTAAATTGTTTGTTGGTCAGAAGCCCAGAATGAATATTAACCCAAATATTAATTTAACATGTAAATTTAAAAAAGAGATAAATAATATAAACTAACCATTTTTCAAAGCAAACTTTTTCCATTAAATTTTTTTAATCTGAATCTTTAAATTGTATTTAGCAGTAGATGGTGCAAATGTCACTGCAGTAGTGGTAATCAACTAATCATAAATCACAATCCATGCACCCCCATAAAATATAAAATCGGTGTTGTTATCGTAAAGTCATAAAGTTTCGTTTTATTGATAAATATGTGTTTAAATTAATATAATTACATAAGAAATAGAAAATTATAATAGTTTGATTTAAATATATTTTAAATATGAATAGTTGATATTAAATATCAACATTAATATTTTATTAAACTCAATAAATAACATTCTATAAACTTTACAAAATAAATTCATTGAATATGGTCAAACAAAAATAGTTAAAATGAGATTTAGAATAAGTTAACATAATTATTTTGTAAGGTAGAAATATATAAAAATGGTGAACTCAGTGTGTAAACACATGAGTTTAATCCAATTTACAACTAGTATAAATCTAAATGACTAATAATATATTTTGGCTATGTGAAGAAGCCACGGTAAAATTGGAGATCAGAGTTGTCACTTTGAATATTATTATAATACTCCTATCTCCATCTCACCTCCTCCATCTCTCTATCTCTCACACTTGCCACTCTTTTTTTCCTATCTCTATCTCTTCCTTTCATTAACTTTCTTTATTTTATTTTTTATTAGAAAGGACACGCGTTGATCGCTCAAGTTGTGCATGATGACCTCCCACTTGGGAAATTTTCATGCTACCAATGCTATGTATAAAACTATAGGCCATTTGCAGTTTAGTCCCTGGTAAGGGAAATTAATACTGGAAGGTCTCAATACATTCCAAAATAATTATAAAGTCACAGGGGCCCTTTCCTGCAATTGTTTGCTTAACTTCAATGACCATTTTGTCCTCATTAAAGATGGTTGTCATCTCACTGGTCCCTACAGGGGACTATGCTTTCATCTTATGAGGGCAAAATGGTCATTGAAGATAAGCAAACAATTGCAGAAAATGGCCCTTGGGACTTTATAATTATTTTAGAATGTATTGGGACCTTCCAGTATTAATTTCCCTTACCAGGGACTAAACTGCAAATTTCCCTAAGACTATTATAGACGTTGTTTTCTCTTTTTTTTAATATATATATATATATATATAAAACTTATCTCCATTACTTTACTTCCAGTACATCCAATTACCCAATAAGAATTTGACATGTCCAACTAACCCACACCACTTTCTCCTTCTTTTCTCTCTCCTCCATGTGTTAGTTGTGCATGAGGTTAGTTGGACATGTGTCGAATTCTTATTGGGTATTGGATGTACTGGAGGTAAGTTTTTCCCATATATATATATATATATATATATCAACATGTTCTTTTCTCACCATTAGGGTGAGCTTCTTTCTCTTTATTTGGGAGAGTCTTTTCCTCTCCATTGGGAGAGCCCTTTCTACCACCATGGCTAGTATCCTTCTCTCATCACTGCGCTGCTCATCAACCCGCCGCCCACCACCGCGCCGCCCACCACTGCGCTGCTCACCTCACCCACCGCCACCAAGCCTCTCAACCCTCCCTCCGCCGCCGACCTAGTGTCCTCCCTCTCCGCCGCCGACCTACTATCCTCTCCCTCTGCCGCCGTCTCGTTTTCAACACCCTCCGCCGCCGAGCGGGTCTCTCCCCACTCCGCCTCCGACCCGTTTTCTCCACCGTCCTCCACCACAGTGCCTCTATCCCAACCCTCCGCCGCTCAACCTCTCATCCAACCCTCCGCCACCGAGCGGTTCACTTCTCACTCCGCCGCCGCTGACCTGCTCACCCTGCCCGCCACTGCCGTGCCTCTCAGCCCACCTTCTACCTCCGCCAGATCTGCCACTTTCCATAGGATCTATGATCAAGCTCCTCACTGAAGATGCTTACTGCTATGATGCTCACTCTGTTATTGGAGATCTAAAAAAGGTCTTGAAGGTAGAGATGAGTACTATGGTGCAAGAGCTGAAGTTGTCATTGCAGGATTGGTCTTCAATGGATCTGAAATTTGGTACCCAGTATGTGAATAATTTTGGTGGCTGGCTTACGGCCACCGAAACACCTTGATTGCTCTAGGATGGTACTACCAAGAGTTTGGGGAATCTTTGGTAGTATGTTTAGAGTCTTTGTTCCCCTTTCTAGGTATTAGTTTAGAGTTCTATCAAATGTTTAGTGTGTCTTTGTGTGACTGGTCATGTGTTTGTCTCCTTTTGTGGGTTAGTACATTATGGGCTGAAAGCTGGCTAATGTTATACATGATTTGTTCTTCCTTGGTGTTTGCTTTGCAAATCCAAGTGTTATTTCACCTTTCTAGTAAAGGGGAATTTGAAGCTGCTTCACCTATTGCAGCGTTGGCATCAAAGGGGGTGGGCTCAAGTGAGCATGTCTTTGGACAACCACCCTCTATAGCCTTTTCATATTCAATTGATCATGGTGAACCATTAGTTTGCTCTATCATTGCTAACCTGCATGAGGATAACTCTCATTTGTCTGGTAAATAAATGTAGTCTAGTTAATGTTTGTTTTACTGTTATTTATGCGTATCAGTCTATGTTAGAAGAGTCTGGGAAGGTTGGTCTGTTTTTCAGTCATAGTTCTAGTCTGTATGAAGGTTGATTTTAATCAATGAAAAACTCTATATATTGGTAAAAAAAACATGTTCTGGGGTTATATATTGCATATAGATTAATTTCCAGTTCATCACATATATTCATATATATATTTGGAAAAAAAATTTTTTTTTGCAACATTTGCATGTCTAGCTCTCTTTACATTGAGATCAACGACATAGGCAAAATAACACCTGTTTTTTCTCGCAGTTTTGATGCGTGACAAACGTTTAAAGGAAAAATCAAGCCGCTTTGTCACTATTTATTTTACAAACCGCGACATATATCTCTTTTATATGTCATGGATATTATTTCCGTGACATATCCTACAACAGATGCTTTTTCTTATAGTGTGTGTATATATAATTTGTATATATAAAGGATAAACCCGAAATTTGATAAAATTAAATTAATGAAAATAATTGTGAAAATACATTTGGTCTAATAATTGATATGTACGTACGTTAACCAATAATTAATTGGTGTGAGTTGAAGCTTGGATTATTTTGATAAAAAGAGCTTGAATTATTCAACGGTATCGATGTGGACAAGTCAACAACAGTATTATCTTTCATAATCGAAATTGATGCATAAGAAGTGTTGCAGCTTTTGAAAGGAAAAGTTTCGAGAGTCATCGTCAAGATTTTGCATTGCTTCAGGGAGGCGGAGATTCAATTTCAAGACCTTGGGATGGAGCTTGAATTAGTTCATATATTTTTTTATAATTAAAAGTCTAGATGGGTTTAATCTAGGGTTCATCGATCACAATGTCATGCCTTCAGAGGCTCAAAGAGTGCTACAGAAGTATTTACATATTAAGCGTGTTTGGCTCGACTTATTTTGAGAAATAAGCTAGCTTATTTTGGATTTTCAAGGCCAAAAACCCAAAATAAGCTGGCTTATTTCTCAAAATAAGTCGAGCCAAACACACTAATTGTCTCCCAACAAGTCACTTCGGTGGAATTCGAGCTCACAACCAAATAGTTATTATGAGATAAATCACTTTACCAACAGCTGGATCAATCTTTTATTGACCGAATTAGTTCATATTAATAGAATGTTTAATGTCGTAGTAGACTATGTTGCTGAACAAGCCATTGGAGCCTGTTAGTATCACCCTATTTTAATAATGAGTTGCTTCGGCTTATTCGTGTTGATTGTATTTGTAGCTCTAGTATTGGATATATAGTTAACCAGATTTGCCTATTTACTTATATAATTTTTTTCTGATAAACAGCACCAATACTAGTAGCAAAATTTAATCGATAGGACAAGTCACCAATGTTATAATTAAATCACACCAAATTAATTATATACACACACCAACCTTTAATTATAATTAAGTTAATTAATGGCGTTGATTAAATAATCAACTCATAGCCACAACACAAATTCATCCCATAAACTCCTACAAACTCACTCACGAGAAATGTTTTAGGTGAATACGTCATGTCATTTATGATCTCCCCCAATCACAAGTAAACACATAATATAAGATATGATTTACATATTTTAATATGAGTAGCACATTAAAGATCTACTTGTCAAATAAAGAAAATTATTCCGTGTTTTCTTAATGATATATAAATTGTAAAAAATAAATTTATCTAACAACTAATTGTTTTAGGGTAAAGGTGCAAAAATGAGTCCAAACAATTACGCCAGGAGCACATAGGGGTAAGAAGTATTTTCGGGTTCAATTCTGGGTCTGAAGAATAAATATTAGTGCAATATAGGGTACACCGTTAATGTTGACCGACGTTGACCGTTAAACGCTGACGTGGCGGGAGAAATAAGATTGAGGGGATCACAAATATCGACGACCGGATTCACCTGAGAATCTCTCCAAACTCATAGCAAGTTGACCCACTTTTAATTTACCCAAAAACCTACACACGCATATGAGCATTACTAATAGGGACTATACAGGACAAGACAATTGTTTTGTTGTAAGAAGAGAACAGGTCGGAATGGGGTCATCTCATTCTCATTTGGTCCGTTTGTATTATTATTAGTTTTTTAATATAAACCCATATTCAAGACGGACAAAGCCCAAACAAAAGCACACACTTTCGCCGTTGAGCTACCCTAACACTCATATAGTCACAACTCACAACTCACAAGACGGTTACTCACAACAACCACAAACTCACAGTCACAGACTCACAGTATTGATAAGGAAACCTTTATGTTAAATTATAGGGTTAAGGGTCAAATCTAGCACTCTATTAATGCCAAAAGTTCACCCAACATAAACAAGAATTCGATGGCTCAAATGTAGCACACATATTTTCAAAAATGGCTCAAATCTATCATTTCCGTCAACTTTAACGGGTTTGACCGTTAAGTTTGACTTGATCATGACATGTCACCCGCCACGTCACCCAGTTTTGCCACGTGGCCTGCCACGTCACCCAATGGGCCCACTTACTATCAATTATTGGGTGACATGGCATGCCACATGGCAAAACTGGGTGACGTGGCGGGTGACGTGTCATGGTCAAGTCAAACTTAACGGTCAAACCCGTTAAAGTTGACGAAAATGCTAGATTTGAGTCATTTTTGAAAAGATGTGTGCTACGTTTGAGCCATCAAATTCTTGTTTATATTGGGTGAACTTTTGGCAATAGTAGAGTGCTAGATTTGACCCTTAACCCTAAATTATAATATTATTAGCAAACAATTATCGTTTGCAGCAAATATAAAAAATGCCAAAACCCATTATTATTTACAATTACGCATTCGAATATTACCATTCATTTTTTTTTTAATTTTGTTTTCCATCATCACATCTGGGAGGAATGTGTGGCACAAAGGCACATGCGAAGTGTGAATCTTGTTGAAGTTTTGAAGACATGTTTTAAATTTAAATTTTATGTATTACTACCTCCGTTCCTAAATATAAGATCACTTCCCCGATTTGATTAGATTAAAGATGTAAGTTAAGGTAGTTATTAACACATGATATTACCAATTTATCCTAACTATATACATTTATCCCCAGTCTCCCATTCTTACTTGTTTATTATAGATAAGTATTATTAGAGTTTATTTGGAAAATTAGAAAGTTGCATATATTTAAGAACAATTTGAAATATAAAAGTGATCTTATATTTAGGAACGGAGGGAATTAGTATGAAAGTTTCTCTTAGTCTTATTGTCATATTAAGAAAAATCTCAATGTTGATCCATAGTAAAAGTTAGATATCATTGTTAAACCTTGAAATAGTCATGTATTATTGTTTATCTTAATGTAATAGTTATGTATCATAAATGGAGCTTTGCCCTATTATTAATGACTAAAATAACTAAAAACTATAGATACCAAATGATTACTTCAAACTCGTGCATTAGCGCTTGGAAAATGTTGGTCCAAAAAAGCAACAGCTTGTAATAGATATTGTTTTAGCTCTAGAATTAGTATGTTGAGGAAATGAACAAAATAATTCAAATTAATTAAATTAACTGGTAGAAATAAACAGTGAAAAATATGGGAACAAATGAACGTGGATTACTAATTTCCAAGCTCCAACCCTTCAGTTCAAACAAACAAACGAACGAATGTAATAGAGAAAAAGGTTAAAGATGTGAAATCAATATGAAAGATTAAACATTTCAATAATATAAATATTGGGGGGAAGAGGGTCGTTTCTAGTTACAAGTTCTGAGTGTTTAAATGTCATATTTATGGCCTTATGGGCTCATTTCGTTGAAATTATTTTGTTGAGCCCCACATGTGCTCTCCTAAGTCCTATCATATGCTTTATTAAATTGAAAACGGATTCGTCTCTTCATTCCATTTAAAACATTAATAAATAGAAGGGTTAATTATGCATCATATAAGTGTAAAACAAAAGCATTCAAGAAACATAATAAAGCAAAATGCTTCAGGCTTCGTTACAAAATTACCACATTAGATAGCACCCCAAACACTCGAACAAGATAAAAACCGCAGTAATAACTAATAACCATGAAATGAACATGTGGATAACAAAAAACTGCCAGAGAGTAGCCAAATCTCGTCTCCACATCACTATGATAATCAAGCCATGAGAAAAAACGTACGCCTTAGAATGTTTTCAAACAAACAGCTAGAAAATGTTTGCAAGTGTCCACATGTATAACATACTCTCCACATGTAATAATGACGTTGTGTGTCAGCTTATCATTGCAGTCTTTACTCTTTTTTTACTATGTTAAGTTTTTCTTCCCTATTTTTGAGTCAATTGAATGATAATTTTGAGGATAAAAAACACTTCTCCATCGAACCATTTTTTTTAAAAAACAATATTTGCTTGGCTGAAAAGGGAAGAAATAACTCACTTGCAGAGGCACGTATAGTTTTATTCCATTTGGGTTTTAGTATTTGTGTATTTTTCTGTACAAATTAAATGCTTTAATTGTATTCTTTTAGCATCATATCATTAGCTCTCTTAACAATAATAACATGGTAAAATCACTTAAATTAATAAAAAGGATCAACTCATATCTATCCGATGAAAGTACTGGAGAAGGGAATACAGTAAGCAACATTACATATGCTTTATGCATAGAGACTAATTTGAATACATGACCTCAGACCCTACGGCAAGTAGTGAGTTTAAGGTTGATTAAGAATACTTAATCACTTAAATTAACAGTGATACTCAATTGAAATTGAAGAGAAAAATAGGTAGGAAGTAAAAATAAGAATGAATAAGAAGAGTATAAATGTAAGATATTGAATAATTGGAATAGGCATGGGGGAAAGTATAGGTAGATGACATGAAGGGCTAGAGAGAAAATGGTAAACTGGTACGGTCTGGTTGATCCACGCATCTAATCTAAGCCAGTTAGCTCTCCTACCCCAACGGTACGCATTTAATATCATCAATCCCAAACCCTTCCATATATTCATTTCACCTCACCACTCCCAAACCCTTCATTTCTTCTTCTTCTTCCTCCATTCCAGGTATTTCTTCCTTCTTCCCTCGTTTCTTCTTTGGATGTGCTCTCAATTATCGTCCCCACTTTTTTCATTAATCAAATCTCGTTTTTTATTCTCTAAATCCACTTGGGTTTCTCGATTCTCTATTGTTTTCTCTGAAAATTGCGACTTTTTTGGGTATTTGGGAACTTCCAATTGTTGTTGCTCATTTCGTCGAGATTTATGTATGTATTTGCGATGGACGGTTCCTTCATTGGGATTGAGAATCTTACTTGTGGGTGCTGATTTTTCAGGGCATAGAATTGTTTGTTGGTGAAGGCGTTTGAATTGGAGGATGAAGGTGACGGTGGTTTCGCGGAGCGGAAGAGAAATCATCAAAGGAGGCCTTCATTTCGATGATTCGGTAACAAATAACAATAGCCCTCTTCCATCTTAAGATGTCACCCAAATGGGTGTTCTAGTTTCTTAGCTTTAATCAATACTCCCTCCGGTCCCTAATGTAAGAGCCAAAATTTGAATGGTTTTGGTCCCTAATGTAAGAGTTCACCTCATATTCTCTCCTCATTTAATGCATTTTTTCCTACTTTACCCCTAACTCTCTTTCATATTTATTAATACTTATGTATTTCTCTCTCTTAAAAGTACCATAATAAATATGGGCAATTTTGGAAAAGAAGCATTAACTCCAGACACCCAACTAACATTCACATGTTTTCTTAAGAAGCGTTTTTTTTACGGCTAGCTCTTACATTAGGGACCGGAGGGAGTATCTCCTATTCATTATACTTCCTTTTCTGCACAAATTATTATGCTTAAAGCTTTCCCAACTAACCATTCACCATTTTTCTCATTCTTGCTTTATGTTAGGCCACTGTAGCAGATCTTCAGGAAGCAATTCATAAGCGAAGTAAGTGCAGCATAAGCTATTTCTTTCATCATCCTCCACATAAAATTAGATATTTCTATTCATGTTGTCGTTATCTCAAAAGTTTAAGCCTTTGAGGCTTGAGGCGTTGCTTAAATTGTTCTTAGCTTTTTCTGTGGATCGTTCTAGTTTTCTGGTGGTCAGGTAGCTTAAATGCCTCTCATATATCTTTCAATTTACAATTTATTGGGTGTATTCTGTGTGGTGATCAGCTTCTTCACTTCATGTGCTGGCCTCATAAATTTAGTTGTATTTCAGTGTTCTGTCTAAAATTACATTTGAAACTTAAATTGTTGCTCAATGGATACAAGTTTTGTGGTTCACTGGGCCCTGTGAGAGAACTTTATACTAACTCCTCTGTCTTAATATACATGACTAAGAGGTTTCGATATCATTTACAAGATCTGCCAGGCTATTTCTCGATCCTGAATTATTTAGTATTTAATTATGGACTTTCAAAATGTCAACTTCGGAATTTGAAGCTAATTCATTGTGTTTCACTTCTGCAGCTCTCAATATACTTTTTTTTGGCCTGTGCTATTTCAAAAATAAATAGTATGTTTTGCTTTGAATGTATCAGGGTTTAGGTCTAGGGATAATTGGATAATTAACATGGTTTATATGTTTCGTAATAACAGCTAAGAAGTTCTACCCATCAAGGCAGCGCCTCACCCTCCCTGTCCAACCAGGATCTAAGGAAAGGCCTGTTGTCCTTAGTTACAAGAAGAGTCTCGAAGACTATACAGATGGAAATTCAAACGACTTAACTGTAGTTTTCAAGGACTTGGGTCCTCAAGTTTCATATCGCACACTTTTCTTCTTTGAGTATTTGGGTCCTTTGGTCCTCTACCCTATCTTCTACTACTTCCCTGTCTATGAGTATTTTGGCTATAAAGGAGAAAGAGTCACCCACCCTGTGCAGACCTATGCCATGTACTATTGGTGTTTCCATTACTTTAAACGTATTATGGAAACATTTTTTGTCCATCGCTTCAGCCATGCAACATCCCCCCTTTCAAATGTGTACCGTAACTGTGCTTATTATTGGACATTTGGCTGTTATATTGCTTACTATGTGAACCATCCACTCTACACCCCTGTAAGTGATCTCCAAATGAAGATAGGGTTTGGTTTTGGGATCCTCTGCCAAGTTTCAAATTTCTATTGCCATATTTTGCTGAGGAATCTCCGTAGACCTGAAGGGGATGGTGGATATCAAATCCCAAGTGGCTTTCTCTTCAATATTGTCACATGTGCAAATTACACAACAGAGATCTATCAGTGGGTGGGTTTCAACATTGCAACACAAACTGTTGCGGGCTACGTTTTTGTCGTGGTTGCTGCCGGTATTATGACCAATTGGGCTCTTGCAAAGCACAGGCGTTTGAGGAAGGTCAGTTTTCCATGCTCATTGTTGTGATGAACTGAGACTAAAATAAGCATGTTTTACCTGAATACACTTGTTTGCTATGGAACACAAACACTTGAAAAGAGAGAGATATGTTTTTGTGCATTGCTTGTTAAAATGACGCTACACTTAGAAAATAACGACTGGACTCTTCAAGTTTTTGTGTGGTCATGTGTATATCTCCGTTTTCTGCAGTCTGCTCATGTACACTTTCATGTTTGTGCTTATAAACTAACCTGTGAAGGTTTTATAGCTCAATATTTTTGAGTTGAGTAACTTATCCCAAAGAATTCTCAAAAATGCAAAATAGTTGCATGCATGTATTTTAATAGACAAGGTAATGAAAAATATGGTGACATAACAGATATGGCTAAAAAATGGAGAAAGTCATTTTCGTTCATTTTACGATAGGGGAGGGGGAAGGGTCAGACATGTAGTTGTTG
The DNA here is from genome assembly GCA_029929735.1 of Mimosa pudica. Taxonomy (NCBI): domain Eukaryota; kingdom Viridiplantae; phylum Streptophyta; class Magnoliopsida; order Fabales; family Fabaceae; genus Mimosa; species Mimosa pudica. Next base: position 326,760 of record JAKELP010000040.1, on the reverse strand, counting down.
AGTATGCTTATTGATTTTTTTCTGGGCATTTTCAACAATGTTTGTTTATCAAAGTAACGTATAGGATATAGCTTTGTTATATCCAACCAGATGTGCAATAATGACATTTACCCCGTTAAATTATTGTTTAGTCTTTGCATATTATTTTACGTGTCAATTTGATGTTACCTGCAGCTATTTGATGGGAAAGAAGGAAGGCCCAAGTATCCTCGTCGATGGGTAATATTGCCTCCATTCCTGTAGAAGCCATAGCCATTAAGGGGGCCAGTTCTTCTCCTCACTCTTCTAGATGCAGAAGTAATATTTATTGCTTGATGATGTTTCTAATCATCTAGTATTGTCAGACATCTTGGTTTCTCATGAACTTTGGTATATGAAGTGGGCTTAATTTGGTAGAATTTCTTTTGTTGGCGTTGTTTTTTTATAAGATTTTGTTATAATTCTCAGATGAAATTATGGATAGTTCTTTATTGTTGTTAGGTTTAAGATTGTTTTATCTAGCAAATTAGCTGTTGTTTAGCTATTTGATGGGGGTATCCTCTCAACTATTTCGTTGTTTTCCTTGGAATGAACCTCTTGGGCTCACGTACACTTTGGCTTTGGAAAGATCATTTGATCTTTCTGCCCTCCTCTCTCTCTCACATAGCAAATTTCTTGCACCACGGCACCACCATTCATATTTCATATGCACCCAAAATCATTTTGTCCACTTGTAGTTTGAGATATGTGAATCAATATTCCTGTGACTTTTTCATAGCCATTCAATCATATTTGATATTCGGATATTTTGGGCTGATCGTTTGTAACACTTACTCTTTGGGTAATGGGTCCAGTTCTATTGGTGAATCTTGAACAATGCTTGCTTAGTGTTAGACTTAGAGCATCACTGGAATTCGATACTACTGGTAATTGATTTTCCCTCTGCCATCTAAATTTATTACTCCCTCCGCTCCTAAATATAGGACCTAGATGACTTTTTTGAAAAATCCTAAAAAAAGCAAAAAATAAGTTAATTATAAATTAATTTACCTAATTTTTTCTCTTAAACTAGTTTATTTTACCTATAAGCTAATGGATAATCTAAAAAGATATCAAATATGTCATCATTTAATAACCTATTTCGCAACCTTAATCTTTCAAAAAAAAAGTTATCTAGGTCTTATATTTAGGAACGGAGGGAGTATTATATTCTTGGGGGGAAAAAAATATAAAGCTGAAATGAATTGCTTACAGCGCAGTACAACAAAATATCAATATGCACAACTAGTAACTTCATCCTTATCATTCCTTGTCGTGCAAGAGATCATATGAGCTATTGACACATGTAAATTATTATTGTTTAATCTAATAACTTCAAATTACTGTTTAGGTAATTTTTGTACAAGAAACCTTCTTCTCGGCCAGCTGCAAGTTTCATTAAACCTATATGCAAAATTGTGCAGATTCATAGTTATAAGTTATAATCTTACTTTGATATATGACTTGGAGCAAATAAGTTAAAGAGTACTCGTGCAGATATAGTGTATAGCCTAATAAAATACTTTAATACAGATATAAAAATTAAAAGCTTTGTAATTATATAAAAAAAAAAGTGTTGAATAATTGATAGATGGGAGCCTTCCGTGATCTGAAATCTTGATATGGACTTAAGCCCCTACGAATAGGATTTGTTCCAAAAATGATGACAAACTCCCATTGTATAGAAAAGGGCCCCACACTATCTTTAATTACAATGTGGCAGGACGAATGAAATATGCTTTTATATAAAAAAATTTCATGTTTTATATAAATAAAAATTATATATATAAGATTGGATTTGTTAGGCCGATATATGAAATGTAGCTCTGTTTAGTAGGATCGGTTCTGCAATGGTTGAAAGTGGCCCAACATCAAAATATCTCTTGGAGTGAGAAGCAGGAGCATGTGACATTCGGCTTTGCCAATACATAACCATATTGATATTAATACTAAGAAAGTAAGAAGATTCATAATAGAAGAGATCGTGTGATTAAGTTGGAGACTTCAAAAGTCAAGCATAGGACATCTAAATTCGGCAGATCCACGCTGTCTGAGTTCTATGGGAAAAAATTTTTGGGGATAGGGATCAGATCGGCCATCTGTAATTTTTAATTCTCCCGTGAATGAACTCTCACCTTTTCTTCATTATACTATCATTTTTCCAAATAATTAGCTGCTTTGGTCCCTTGAAAAAATCTTCCATTCAATTATTCAACAGATTTTTCCATTGTGTACATTAAGGAGTGTGAAAACAATTGGTGAGCAAAATTAGTATACATATTTATTTATTGCATATAAAACCTATTTGATTGTTAATAAAAAATATTAAAGAAACCAAACCAGCCAATAAATCATGCCATATTTTTTCATTATTATATTATATGTTACTCCCTTCAATCTGTAATGTAAGAGCCAAAATTTGATTGAAATAAGAGTTCACATTACATTCTCCCTTCATTGAATGCATTTTTTCTACTTTGTCCTCTTTCATATTTATTAGTTCTTATTTATTTATCTCTTAATAATATTATAGTAAATATGATGAATATTGAAAAGAAAACATTAATCTAGACGCTTACCTAACTTTCTTTCATATATTTTCTTAAAAAGCGTGTTTTGGCGATTGACTGACTTCATAATAAATATTATGGACATAACAACTTCAATTTTGAAGAAAAAAGTGGGAAAAATGTGATGATTGAGTTTGAGTTGTGGAGAAAGGAGAGAATGATCGCGGGAAAGAAGGGAAAAATATCTTGGACTTAATAATAAGTGTTGGCACCGCTTGGCCTGACTTGATTTGAGAAGCAACCTCGTCGTCGTCTTCCTGTGTGCATATGATAGAGTGACTAGCTAGAACATACTCTCTCATACTCATTTCACCAGGACAAGGATAGTTTCCATATTCCATATTCCATATTCCTTCTTCATTCATGGCCTATTCCTATTCCTATTGCTTCTCTGCTTCCCAGAATGCTCCTCCTCCTCTTCTTCTCCGTCGTCGTCTCCACCATCACTCTCCTTCTCCTTCATCTCAAAACTCCGTCATTCCTTTCTTCAACTCCTCCTCCCGCTTCACTCCCTCCTCTGTTTCCCTCCCACCTCCTCCCCTCCCCTTCTCCCTCCACGCTCTTCATTCTGATGCCCCTCACCCCCACCCCCACCAGGTACTACTTCTTCTCTTTCTCTTCCAATCTTTTACTCTCTCATTCCTCTTCCTCCCTAACTAATTATTCTTCTTTTCCCTCTTTCTTCCCCACTTTCTTCCTAACACACGTATCACCCTTTTTCCTTCTTTTCCATTTCATCAAACCAAACTTCCCATTTCTGCTTCACCTCCCTATCTTCTTACCACCTTCTCATCATTCATTCTATCTGCATTCCATTTCAATCACTCTTAGCTTTTCACTTTTTCATTGGGTACATTATTTCCAAACCATCAAATCATTCCCTGCAAACAAAATGTTACTTCACTATACACCAACATGTGTAGTAAGAATTGAATGTGCATGAGGTTTCCCATTTTATGCTTTCTGGCTCTATTCAATGTCTTGTCTCTTATGGTTTATCCATGAATACTTGTTTGCATTTCTTGTTTTTACTTTTGATGTATTTCTCTCTGTGGGATTTATTTACTTGGGCAACATTTGAAGGGATCAGTGGACATTGAGAGACATGAGCGGTACGAGGAGTGGAGTTCTCTCACATCCAAGTTTGCTGCAGCAGCCAACATCCCCTTTCTATTACTGCAGCTCCCCCAAATTATCCTCAATGCTCACAATCTTCTGGCGGCAAATAAAGCTGCACTCTTTGCTGTCTCATGGCTGGTAAGTGGGCAACCAAAAGCTTTCTATTCTTCAGAGAAGGTTTGTTTAGAGTTGTGATCAAATCAAGTTTGGGTCTTTATAGCTTTAGCTTTAGAGTTAAAATGGTTCTTCACAATGTTCAATTTCAAAATCTTATGTATCAGCAGTTCTTTGTCCCTGTGCTTTATTTATCAACTTAATTGGGCATGCCTTTTACAACTTTGGCGTGGATATGGATGCAGGGAATGCTTACTTCTTTGCTTGGAAATTTGTCACTGCTATCATACTTTGCCAAGAAGAGAGAAACGGAAGCAGTGATAGTGCAGACACTGGGGGCGGTTACCACATATGTAGTCGTTGTTCAGCTCGCATTAGCCGGAGCCATGCCTCTGCCTCACTTTGTGGCCACCTCAGTTGTTGTAGGGTCTGGTCTTCTTCTCAATTTTCTGAATTACTTTGGTTTGCTGAATGCTGCAATCTGGAGCTTTTGGGAAGATTTCGTCACTGTTGGTGGTTTATCTGTGCTTCCCCAAGTAAAATTCCATCTCCTCCTCCATTAACTTTTTAAATTAAAAATTTTTATTCTTGATTTACTCACACGGAGTAACAGAGCCACTCAATCTCATTTGCATTTATACAATTGCATGATATAAATGCTACTCCCTGCCCGTTCCCAAATATAAGACCTATTTACCTAATTTGATTACATCAAAGATGTTAGTTAGGTTAATTTAAATCACATGGTTTTACCAGAACACCCTAGCCGCTTAGACACTTACCTTTATTCCCACATTGCCTCTCTTGCTTGTTTGTTATTAAGGAGTATCAATATGGATATTATGTGGAAGTGTTGAGAAATTTTAGAAAGAGGTCTCATATTCAGGAACAAATGGAGTATATTTTATTCATTTCTTGGACACAGACAGACAAATGTGTTGATATTACAATATCTCTTGCTAATTATCTTATGTTGGCAAAACTTTGAATTTGGATGCAGATAATGTGGTCTACATTTGTACCTTATGTGCCAAACAGTATCTTACCAGGGACTGCAGCATTTGTAATTGCTGTTGTGACTGTTATCAGGGTAATCTTCTTGTTCGCTTGATTTTTTTAGCCGGATCATAAGAAAGCGATGTCTTTAGAGTTATGCAAAGATAAAATCCAGTGAATTAGCTTGAAGTTGTACACGATTGTACCCTTCTAGTTTATAATAACTAATTCTCTATGGACTTCAAGTGGTAAATTTGTTCCACAACATTCTAGTTAGGGTAGGGATGCTACCATGTTTTGAATTCGAGTATTTATTCCATGATTTAGCTTTCAAATTCAATATATTGAAGGGAAATATTGTCTCCAACTATTTAGAACCAGTCATTGCAATGACATGTTGGACATAATAGTTGACACAGTTGTATATAATTTTTGAATGTTCATCATTTATCGTTCTGTAAACAAGAAATGTGAAGCCAGAATTCATATTTGCACATTGGCTCTTGTGTGCAGTTGGATTAAAAAAGCTCCTATTTCAGCTTCCTTTGAAAATATCACTGCTATGATTTGCAGGCGAGAAGTGGAAAGCTCCCTGAAGAAGGAGCCAGAGTTGTTGGGTCAATATCAGGATGGACAGCCACGTTTCTCTTCATGTGGATGCCAATTTCGCAAATGGTAATTTAAATATGAATATCAATTTTTCCTCTGAAGGGCAATCAATATTTTTCTTCAGAGTCTAACTATATGACCTTACGTTTTTTTTCTAGTGGACAAATTTTCTGAATCCTGAGAACATTAAGGGTTTATCAGCTTATTCAATCTTACTTGCTATGATTGGAAATGGACTTCTGATTCCACGTGCTCTCCTTGTCCGTGATTTCATGTGGTAATTCCTTTCTTTCCACATGCTCTCATTATTCTTGCTCTGAGGACTTCTAAATGTAAAGTTGACTGTTCTCTGCTTCAACTTTGATGATAGGTTCGTTGGTTCTTCTTGGGCTACTTTTCTCTATGGATATGGGAATATTACATGCCTGTACTTGTAAGTTGATCCCTGTTCATTTTTTTGGATCTCTCACAGAATAAAATAAGTGGAGAAATTGCATTTTATTTCACTTGAGCTTTGGGGCCAAATCACAAATTTGCTACATCAACTTGTAAACAAGAGATTATATGTTTACCCTCTTATTGAAGTTGACGACAATATGATTTACTGATGTTGTATCATATTTTAGCTTTTGTTCCTGGGATTCTATTGCATTTTCCCCTAAAATCAAAGGTTAGATGAAAACTAAGGGTTTATTGTGATTGCAGTTTGAAAATTATCAGGAAAGAGTACTTCTTTGCAGCTACATTCGGTCTGGCTTTATGGATAGGTTATTCTCTGTCCTTGCACTTCACAAATTTTTGCACACATTTATGATTCTCTGTTCATTCAATTCTTTATTTAATAACCTGTTCTGATCATTTCTTTTTGGGGGAAGAACTTGCATTCTTAATTGTATCAAAAAAAAAGAACTTGCATTCTTAAAATTTCTTTCTACCAGGATTTTCCTTCAAAGTATTACACTTAGTTCTTTTCATTTATTAGAGTCCCTTCCACTACAATTATTTTTTAATTAACTCGGGTGTTTTAAATTTGCTGTTACCTTTCAATGAAAACATAATTCAGCATTTGAAAAACTAAGTTGCCTGATTTTAGAGCGTATAACTCCAGAAAACACTAGTGATGACATATTTTTACAGTTTTTTGTAGTGCTTCTACTTTGTTAGGTCCCTAGATATAATTTATATATGCTATCAGTTCTTGGTTGTCATTTTTCCTTTATCTGTATTCTATGAATCTGAACTTGCGAAAATCATGCCATGGAGTAGAAGCTACATTCAGTTCCACAACCACGCTGATTTTATTCTGTTCGATTTTTGAAAGTGTACCATATCTTTTGGAATATATATTGTGAGAGTTGTGATTGAAGTTTAGGTTATCTATCACGTGATTATTAAGTTAGCAATTTTTATCTTAAGGCAGTCGAGTACCAGTGCTTATTTTTGTGCTTGTGACAGTAACAACTTTCTGGAGGGATTCTTCAGTGCATGGCTACAGTTCACCATTGGAATCTGTACAGGCTTTACTGTTTAAATCATCAAAATGAAGTGGGAATTCTCAGGGTTGGTTTGATAATTTATACGGTGTATCATAATGTTGCACCCACTCTTGAGTCTTACACTTTTATGTAGAGAATTTTTTAAGAGTTCTCTTCATCCTGTTAATAAGAAACAATAACCTCTTGCTCTAGTCTTGGATATTTATTACAATTTCTCTTTTTAGCTATTCACTCCTCAGGTTCTAAACATAGCACCTAGTTTACCTATTCACTTCTCAAGTCCTAAACATAACACCCAGTTTACTCATCTTTTCTTACTCTCCCTCTCATATTTATTTGATTATTGTTGAAGAAAAACCAATAGGCATCATTTAAGAAGTTGACAAAAATTAAAGTTGGTTCCTATATTTAGGACTCAGACCAATTCTAACATTAATTATTAAATGGCCTCTATCTACTAATTATCATATGAAAGTTCTCTTGAAAAGAAATTTTAATTTTTAACATATCTATTAATTCAGTTAACTATTTATATATACAGAAAAATTTTAGGACAGATGTTGGGCTAAACCATGATGAAAAATAGACTCTAACTCATGATCCAATGGAAAATGTCATTGTGGACTCTATAACATAATGGACAAACTCTTTATTTTTGTATACATAAGTATATTACACAACAAATCATATTTCACATAACATCACTTAATTGTAGAGATGCTTCCACTAGCATCGCCTAAGAAATTGACCACTCGGACAATATCTTCTAACAAAGCATTCCTTTCCCTTGAGCTGAAATTCACTTATACAAAGATAAGTTCCTAGTGTTTATCTTGTTCAATGCTGATTTTTGTTGTAATTATTTCAATTTTCCCCAAGGCAGGGTTATAGATAATATATACGCCCTTAGTTTCAAAATAAGAGTTAATTCAGTTAATTACTATTTATATATACAGAAAGATTTTAGGAAAGATGTTGGGCTAAACCATGATGAAAAATAGACTCTAACTCATGATCCAATGGAAAATGTCATTGTGGACTCTATAACATAATGGGCAAACTCTTTATTTCTGTATACATAAGTATATTTCACAACACAATCATATTTCACATAACATCACTTAATTGTAGAAATGCTTCCACTAGCATTGCCTAAGAAATCGAACACTCACACAATATATTCTAACAAAGCATTCCTTTCCCTTGAGCTGAAATTGAATTATATAAAGACAAGTTTCTAGTGTTTATCTTGTTCAAAATTGAAATTGAATTATATAAAGACAAGTTTCTAGTGTTTATCTTGTTCAAAATTGATGTTTTACTGTAATTATTTCAATTTTTCCCCAAGGCAAGGTTATAGATAATATATACGCCCTTAGTTTCAAAATAAAAGAGTTAATTAAATTTTTAGAGAATCCTATGAAAGTCAAATGAATCAATTAATTATAACATAATTATTATATTTGATCATGTTAGCTTATAAGTTATAGTTTAGAGAAAAAATTTAAGAAAACCAATTTTTTATTACCGTATTTAGCTTTCTTAAGATTACTCAATAAAGTCTACAAACTTTTATATTTAGGGAAGAAATAAATTACCTTTATCTAAAAGTCTCATGAAAATAAAGGGATAAAAGTAAGAAAATAATTTGTAAATGTGAGTAAGTTAAAGAGATTGCAAGGGTTAAATGCATTTATTCTTGGGCAATTGCACCTAAGTCCCAAATAAGAGACTTAATTTCAAAGAAGTCTCAAGGAGTTGTTAGCACTTGTTAATGAACGCTATTATACGTGTACAAATTCAAGAGATTGCAAGGGTTAAATACATTTATTCCGGAGACAATTGCACCTAGGTTATAAATAAGAGACTTAATTTCGAAGAGGTCTCCTAGAGTTATAGCATTTGTTAATTTCTATGTGTACAAGTTCATGAGATTATAAGGGTTAAATACATTTATACTTGGGCCAATTGCACTTAGCTCCTAAATAAGAAGTTTAATTTCAAAGAGATCCCAAGGAGTTATTAGCACTTGTTTATGATGACACAATTATTGACCTCTTTGAAATTAAACCTCTTATTTAAGACTTAGGTTGAATTGTCCCTTTATTATGGTCATATAAACCAACAATCCAAGAGGGAAAGGCAATCTATCCTCTAGAAAATTGGGTGTAACGTGACATTTAAGTAATCATCCCGGTTCCAAGTTGAAATGATGCCAATCTTGAATTGGCGCATTCTCCTACTTTTTATAGCTAATAATCCAGCTGTGTAATGCTAAAGATAAAACAATAATTCTGGCCGCAGAATATTATAGATCACGTTTATTAGGAGCAGCCGAGGAACTCAAAAATTGCAAAAGAAAATCTCGTGGTTATCTTATGGGCCAAGTCTTCAAGGTTCGGCCGCTGCAAATTTTTATTTTTGGAGAATTGTTCAAAATTATTCAATAATATAATATTGTATCGAAACGATGTTACTATTCAATTCGTGGATAGAGATATAGAAAATAAACTACAGTAATATAAACCCAAGTGCTTTCCAAAAAAAAAACCTAAGTGCTCCAAAGAAGAAATTCGTCCATAGAGGGAAAAACTCTACATGGAAAGTTTTTAATTTTTTTTTGGCAATGTTGTATAACTTTTCTTAACTGAATGGTCTTAAAAACTATCCGCTATTATAGTGTACAAATTCAAGAGATTGCAAGGGTTAAATACATTTATTCCGGAGACAATTGCACCTAGGTTATAAATAAGAGACTTAATTTCAAAGATGTCTCTTTATGTTATTAGTCTAACATATAGGTTGAATTGTCCTTTTTGAAATTAAACCTCTTATTTAAGACCTAGGTTGAATTGTCCCTTTATGTTATTAGTCTAACATATAGGAGTTGATTAAGGAATTAATTTTAATTCCAAATAAAATAAGGTCATAATGGTACTTATTAGAAAGTACTAACAAAATATAATTCTTTGCAAGTGTATGTGTATGTAAACTCATCATAGCATAAAATGTAACTATTTAGTTGTTATAGCTAGGATCAGAATATGAGCCTTATAATTATTGATATAGAAAGAAAAGAAAGTGATTTACCTGCATAGCTCTGATATAATCTGTTAACATTTTCATAAACGAGTTTTTCCTCTCGTGCGTTGCACGGGCTACATGTGTATCATCTAAAATATGAGTATACATTTTTTTTTTGGCCAGTTGAGTATACATTTGTATTGAAGTTTAATAAAGTATGATTCTTGAGACTTAATTTGTTGGATATATTTCATATCAAGTAGCTATACCTATCACTTAATAGTTTTAAATTGAAACGGTTAACTTCTAAGGAATGAGGCAGTAATCATTGTGTAGAATTAGCAGGTAGTCTCTAACCAAAAGCAAAGTACATCTCAAAAGTCATATGTCATTTTGTGTATATCCAACACAAGGAATGAATATGCATGACAATAGTGCAATGTTAAATCTGTGTTTAAAATGAGCATAACCTGCCAGCAACGAGCTAGTGATAACATGTAACTAAAACAATAAAACAGGCTTACTATATTGTCACTTCCTCTCAGTCTTCCCAGAGCAGAATTCTTTGGAATCTCACGGATGCCAACTTCACATCTATACAGATAAAAGTTCACATTAACAAAGACAGAAAACAAGGATGGAAAAATCCAAGTAAAATTAGAGAAAACAGAGATTTTTTGTAAGGATATTGTCAATTTACCACTGCTCGGTCAAATACACAAGTAAAAGGAGAGGATACAATAACAAAGAAAATAACCTGGGTCCCTCAATAACACACACATAGCGCAACACTTTCTCATTAGAAGCTGCCTTCATAACTCTCTCTTGCATATAGGCATCAACATGTGATATGCCATGGTCCAGGAAGTCTTCAACGCTCATCACATCAGGTCCCAATTCTTCAGGATACAAGCTCTCAATCTGTACAAAAAAAAAAAAGATACAGAGTTCCTCTTTTGCTAATATCAGAAGAAATTGAACCGAGATTTTTACCTACAATATCCCTCACCAGCCATACCCATTTGACTTAGCCTCAGGTAATTAGTAAAAATTAATGTTATTGAGCAAGAATAAGGAGATAAATAACACCAAGCAAATATGAACGTAAATAGGCAAGTAAATTAAAGATAATGATAAGGAATTGGGAGGCGAAAGTAAAATATGAAAATTATCATACTAACCTTAATGTCATCTAGTTTAATCTGCTTTCCGAGAATTCTAGCAAGAATTAAAGCCTGTCTTCAATATTTTCCCCAGAAAGACAAAAGAATTAGTATGATAAGTATATGCACTTCACAAATCATAATATAAGATCTCATAACTTTAAAATATTACAAACAAGAGGTCCAAAGTTTTTCTAGAAGACTTCAACTTAGTAGTAGTAAATAAGAATAATAAAATTTAAGAGATTGATCCCTGAATAAATTTTATTTTCAATTCGCATCAAACTTGTGTTTTTGACAGCAAAGAAATGGGAAATGAAGAGGAAACAGCTAATATGCAATTTTGCATACAACTGTGGTCAGGTCTCTCAATTAAAACATGCCAACTTTGTGATTTTCCAATAACAATATGAAAATTTATGCGATATTCTCAAACAAATATAAGAGTTTCTAATTAAAATTTATGCTTCTCTTCTTTAAATTGGAAAATCATCATTCACTTGTGTATTGAGTTAGATACCAAAGATAGAAGAAACTGCATTTAGGTCGAAATTATACAAAAATAAAAAATGGGCATCACACATGTTTTCGCTTCAATGCAATAGCTACAATTAAAGCCTATTAAACACATAAACGGTTTCACATTGTGAAACATTCTAGGATATTACCAAGAAGGAAATTAATAAAAAATGAATTACAAAAAATATTAAAGATTGAACCTTTCTAGCCACATCTGTTCCAGATAGATCATCACGAGGATCTGCAACGAATCATTATATATGATTAACAATCATACTATAAGACACTTATAAGTAATTTGTCAAGCTAACTGAAATTGAAGGTACGAGAGCGAGAGCAAGTGAGTCTAAATGAAAGTCTGCTAATTCAACAAGATCAGTCCTATGAATCCAATATAAAAGAATTAATTTAATAAATATAATATATTCATTCAATTCAAATTATTAGACACTTCTATTATATAAAAATGCATGAAGCATACAAAAATGTCAAATGCATTACATAATATAACCATTAAGGATTGTTTCTAAAGTCTTTTTAAATGCCATTTCCATACTAGCTATAGGTGAAATAATAGTTACCATATCAAAAATTGAAACAGAGTACGCAGTATAATAGGATAACTGACAAATGTATATATCTATATAAAATATTAAATCAATAAGAAGCTGCATTAAGTTTATTCAGTCAGGCTCATCTTAGACTTCATGCCCAGTAAAAACAAATGGAAATTAAAGTGTGGTTAAGGTTTGAATTGAGTGATATGAAACAAGGTTTTGATAAGTGCAAAAACCAGTTTTAGCAAGAGGACACTTCCTTCAAGAAAAGGTGGTCACATAAACGATCAAGGACAAATTTTCTTAATCATAGCACTAAATACCAACATGTGGCTAAAGTAGTATTGTTCCAAGAGAAACATAAAACAATAGCTAAAATTCGAATATAACTTTCATATGTTAAGTGCAATAAATTTGATGTCAAATGCAACAAAGTCTGTACCTGGTTCAGTGTAACCTAAAGTTTTAGCATCTCTAACAACTTTGCTCAATGGCTTGCCATCTTCAATCTCACTCATCACATAGCCCAATGTGCCTAAGCAGAACATACTTCATAATTAAAAATAACTACATGAACAAATATTTAGGTCATGTAACACACAAATTCCAGCAATGTGACAGGCAAAGCAATTAATTCACAACATATAATCAAATGTATCGTATAGTGGAATCAGTAACGGCCGTGGAAAGGGTATAATACCACTTAAACTCCCAACAATGCGATATATAAGATCGCCAGAAGAGATAATGCGATTGATGGATACTATCACAGGGAGTCCAGCACCAACCTGTAAAGGAAATAAAACTAGATTAATATAATCCAGCAGTAGCACGAATTCTTATGACTAGCTAGGGAATAAAGTCAGGAAATCAGATTATGTAATAGACTGCAATTTTGTTTTTTTTAAAGGGATATCAAAAAGAAATTCAACTCTCAATCTAGTAAGTGCAAAAAGTTGCAGGCACTAACAGATTATTTGATTCTTGAGCATCAATCTGGTAGACAGTTGAAGGCAAAAAGTTGATAGAGACTATGAATAAAATTGAAGCATAATAAGTAAAATAAAGTATTATAATCTAATCCCATTGAAATGTAGAGAAAGAAAAATTCTAAGTCACTAACTGAATTCACTTAGTATCATACATGAGATATCACTAATAAGGCCAATCCAGTTCGATCCCCACTTGGTGTGGGAGTGCTGGGGAAGGAAATGTATTGGGCAATCTTACCCTGCTTTTATGTAGGGAGACTGATTCAGATCCGCGAGCTCAAACCCCACAGCAGGCAAGTTTACCGTGGAGCCAAGCCAGGCCCTCACATGATATATCACTAATAATAAGGAAATTTGAAATTAAGTTCAACCACTTGTATTCTAAGAGAACTACTAAAATTTACTTGTATTCTAAGAGAACTACTAAAATTTTCTGTGAGTATAGACATGCCTAGGTATTTCGGGAACTATGATTGGCCAAAACTAGTTGTTTTTATTGGCAGGCCTTCAACTTTAGATATTTTAGTAGAGTAGTAATTAAGTGTTTAACTGAACCCTTTCAGAAGGTCCATTTCTTGCAGGTTTGGGAAACCTACACAACACCATGACTTATCAAACTACTTCAGAAAAATTGTGAATATAGGAAAGAAAAAAACATAAACAAATAGAAAACTTCAAGCAACAAATTTGCAGATTATCGTTCTTCATCTCAAATCTCACTTCATCCAAACACCAATAATCTCAAGTTTTAACCATGCCATACAGCAATATCATCAATGAAATGGAAGCATAAAAAGCATTACTTACAGTTGATTCATGTCGAATTCGATGTGGGTATGCAAAAAGTTTATCGAAATCCTCCTATTCACATAGGAATCATATTAGACATGATATACACAAGTTCTGAACCCAAAAGCCAAACAAAAAACTATGCTATAAGAATTGAAGTTAGAAGCTCACACTTGACTGAGTAAAAATTACAATAACCTTTTATAATATTTTGCATATTGGTAAAATAGATTTTGTAAAATGGCAATAAAAAACAAGCAAGATACATAGGTTTTTCATGACTTCTTGCATGTAGAGAAAGATTTATATTTCCATATGATCTTATAATTAAAACTTAAAAGCATATAAAATTCTGTTACCAATGTAGATGTAAGAGGTTTTTTGTTTGCCAGAACTATACAACAACCCATGTGAATAACTTCTTTTAGCACAACGGTAGTGTCAGAACTAGCAGAGCAATCAACACAGAGCAGACCTACATCAAAAAGATTCAAAGGCTTCTTTTTAATTAATGAGTGAGGACACGAGTAAACTCAAATTCTGATACACACATATTGTATCATTGTAAGACGTGAAGATATTACCAAACCTGTTGATTTACCAAGTTGAGAGGCAATCTCCAATATTTTTCCCTGCGACTCTGAATGCCCATATACCTGGCATTTATCTATAAACATGAATCAGAAAAGAAATATAAGAAATATGAATGTAGTGACGCGTCATTTTGACAAGCAAATGTGCTAACCAAAATCACCAAGTGTTGATAGAGAAGAGCCATCTTGCTTGACTTGGCAGACTTTCAATAAGAGGCTGTCATCCAAACCCTCATTCAACCAATCCCTTGTGACAACCAAACATCGACTATCACAAACACCCAAAACTCTCAAAAAGAGCCCCTGCCACACAAATGGAAAACACCAAATACAATATAAAAAAGCATTTTGAAGTTGGGCAAGCCACATGAATGCCTAGCAATACTACCACTGAGGACAAGCACATATGAATAGAAACAAATACAAATACCTTATGAGAGTGGAGAGAGCGGGAGGTGATGATGTGTTGGAGAAGGTGACGCCCAACACCTCCACAACCCATTAATATGAGAGGAATGTTCTTCATCTGTGATTACTTTTCTTGAATTACGATATAAAAATTTTTGTGAATGCTGGAAGAGAAAGGAATGTTGAGGCTTCAATAGTAAGAACATAACATAACATAACAAGGCACACCATTCCAGCCACCCTGGTGGCTGCAGAACAGCACAAATGGAGGCTGAAAACCACAATTTGAAGAAGAATACAAGCTAAATGTGGCTTATTTGTTTGAGATAAATCTTCAGCCTCTTAGCTTAGAGTATAAGAACATATGTGGTGCTACCAAAGAGGAAGAAATAGTAAAAGAGCTTAATAAATAAATGCAGTAGGCGATGAAGTTATGCGGTGGGAAAAGAATGGTCAAATAGATTACCGAAGCATATTACCAGAACTTCAATTCAATGGAAACAAAGAGAAAAGAAATAAAGACGCGATTCAGTGGAGAACACGAGATGATATCACAAACAAAGAAGGGCGAAATCGGAAGACATTTCAGCTCACCTCTGCAACTGTAACCGGAGAAGTCACACTCACACACGATGGAGGCACTACCACAGCTGTAAAAAATAAACAAATAATATAGGCAAATAAAGAAAACGACTTCAAATTTATTAAAGAGGCTCTGATATCCAATCACCTGTTTCATTGGTTTTTATGGTAAGCTTTACACCTCATTAAATTCCAAACCCTACACAGTACACACGTCTAACAATTTTGGAAATATCCAACCAAATATATTTACCTCATCCACAAAAATATTTAAGCATAAGAATATATTTACCACAAAAATACACAGTACACACGTTAATAAATGTAGTGCTTCATTCCACCCGTAAAATTATCTTAAGCATAAGAATGTAATTGTATATGCATCTATCAAAACCAAAGCGTAGAAACTTGTACCTAAACTTCAAATACTATACCCAAGCAGATAGTACCAGTTCAAAATGCACCCTGCGCAATGTGCAAGACCTAATCCCAACATAAAAATAAAAAATTTGGCTGAAGTTGATGATGACACAACATCTTTAGTTTAAAACGGGTCCAGAAAAGAAGTTTTGACCCTTTAGTTACAGAATCATCCATATATGTCTTGAGAAAGATTAACAAAAGAACATAGTGTTGCGGACTTTTTCATTCAAATTGGGCAACTGGGGCACAGGAACCAATCCTGTAGATGACTGCCCACCATGGCTCGAACTAGTCTCAGGCTTCTCAAATTTAATCATCTTTCTCATCTGAGTTGCAGCCAGGTGTGCATAACGCACTGGAGCTACTGCAATCACAGATATCAAAGAAGAGTCAGATATACCGCGAGAAATAGTGGGATTCAAGTAACCAAACATCCAATAATATATAGTAAGTGCTAGAAGAATTTACCAACAGATATGGCAGTGGTGCTCCGCTGATACCTAGTATTTAACAAGTATCATCTATTAATACTGATAATAACAGCTTCTTAAGGGAAAGGCAATCACGAGGCTAAATAAGCTACTTACACATATGATAACGAATGCACGAGTGTTTCCAGATCATCAGGTGAAAAATTAGCTTCATCTAACAACACATGATAATGTACAGGCCTGGTGGTTCCCTGTGGTGCAAGTTTTCGAAAAGAAAATCAAACTCGACAAAAACAACTTAAAACATTAATATAATTCCTAGCTCCCATAATGGATTATCAAAATTTAGACAAATTAACATTAATCAAAATAAAAAAGAATAAAAAAGGGTAGGGGTGATGTAGACTTACAATCATTCCAGCATGTGCACATAAATAAAAATCATAATTCTGGGGATGGCATATTCCATTATCTATAATGGTTCCTGCAAAAACCACTCAAAATCATAGTTCCAGACTTCCGGTGATGGAAATAAACTGTTTAAAAATAGATAATTCAAAATATAATTGAAGTTATACCTGGAGGAACATTGCCAGAAGACGAAGGCAGAAAAAATTTTGTGTGGTGGTTTTTTTGGGCTACAATTACCACAAATTTGGGGATCCACCTATCATCAATACATTTGCAGGCCTAAAAAGCACAAAATTATAGAAATTAGATTATCAACTGAGACCAAAATATTTAAGATTGAAAAACCATAGTTCAGCTGAAAACCTCAATGATTTGATTCAGTTCAATGTTCAATACATGACTGAATTGTGATTCGCTTACCCCATCCCTGTTTGTCAGAAGGAAAATAAACCAAGTAAGAAACAAGATAGGTTACCACCACTGCTAGCAAAATTTTGCGAGTATGCATTAAGAAGACTTATAGTAAAATACAAGACAAACAATAAGCAATCAGACAGGTAGTCTTAAAATGAAAACAATTTAAAAACATATGTATATAAATAAGATAATGTTTTGAAATAAAAATGTACCTGAATATTATTATATTTTCTGGTTTTCTTTTACCAGAAGTCTTGTAGAACTGCATCATAAGTTCTCTGCAATTTAAAAAGTGTTAGAAAATTGGTTTTGGCATACGGACAGGGCAGCAAAAACACAAAATGTGTTCAATTGAATGTAACATATACCTGATCATGCCTTTATCACCCTCACCTACTGGCTTGAACAAGGTATCAATTATTTCAACCTTCGGAGACTGTGTACGGACAACTGCCATATACTTCGATATCAGAGGCCAACATATAGAGCCGACCACCTACAATTTTGACAGAATATTATAAATGATTCCCAGTAAAAGAAAAAAGTATTCTAAATAATTATATACAAAGGCATAACTAATTACCGCTGCAACTGAAGGGCTTTCAGGCTGTCTTAATGGACCATGTGACACGTCCATGCCAAGAACTATGGTAGGTTCTTGGCAAATACGTATCAATTGAGTTTGCTCCATTGATGAAAGCTTCGAATTCAGGCCTCCAAGCTATAACAAGATATTATTTCGAAGGAAAGAAAATAAGTTGACAGGTTAAATATACACTTGGTTATCTAAACACATTAGACAAAAAAGAAAAAATACCTTAACATTTATTTTTAGTAGAAGATTAGTCACATATTGATTATTTACATTCACCCTTACAGGAGCTATGCATTGATTGACAATCCCATCTATTAGACACCTCCGTTTCCACAGACCTTAAATAAACATGATAAAAATGAATAAACACTTGACTATTTACATTAGTTATAGGTAGGAATGGACAATTGATATAATGTTTCACTATTAGACTTACCATAAATATCAGAGTTCTTCTCCGGAAGGAAACAAAGAACAAAAGTAACCTGGTTTGTCACTTTCTTCAATAGAATATCCAACATCACATTCACTCTGTTCTCGTGTGTTAGGCATAAATATTCTCTACTTTCTTCAATGAAATGCTTTGGCTCTTCTATAACCTGTCAAAATATAAAAAACCAGAATTTAACGTTAGTAACAGAGTTACGCTTTTTAGTTCCATCAAGCAGCTGTAAAACTCACCAGTCCCTTATCTCTTCCGCATTTAATTATGTGTTGGACAATCTTCTGTGGGTTGCAATGGGCTGAAAAATTCACTACAGCCCAATTGCTTATATTGGATGGCTCAATCACTTTCTGCAAAATATAGCTCGTTTAAATTTTGTCATCGTATATTTTCCCCTTTCCTTATCACAGATTGCAAAAAAAATTCAGAAAGAAAAAAGATTGTTTACCTTATTCTTTAAATCCCATTTCCCATCTAATGGCCTCTTATCTTTCTGGTCACCAAAAAGCAACTATATGAAATAAAATCATAATCATTTTAAAATCAAATATAAGACCTAATTGACTTTTTTCAGAAAATCCTTAAAAAAACAAAATAAGTTAATTATAAATTGATTTACCTAATTTTTTCCCTTAAACTAGTTTATTTTACCTATAAACTAATGGATAATCTAAAAATATATCAAATATGTCATCATTTAATAACATATTTCACAACCTTAATCTCTCAAAAAAAAAAAAGTCAATTAGGTATAGGACCGGAGGTAGTATAATATTGACTAAAATTGAATCACCCAACTATCTTGTCAACAGTTGCTCTTTATCCTGAAGGGAATATCAAACTAGAATATATAAAATAAACAGACCAAATCAACAAGCTGCCAATAAATAATGAAATACCACGGGAGCCGCCAAAACGCGACCCTTCACTTGAGTGAAGCGATTTGTTATTGAAATCCCAGAATTATGAAACATGGGTTCATATTCATAATTGTTGATTTTTAAAACCTGCATAAACGAGAGAAAAATTATAAAACCCAAAACATGAGTTAAATTATTCTATTCAATTAACTACTTACGTCTGACAAGACCCTCATCTGCTCTTGAGGCTTCTGCATAGATTTCTCCCGCAGCAAAGACCTCTGAAGAGTAGACAATGATTTTGGATATCGTTGGAGGGATACTAGAGGGCAAAGCTTAGAAAACAAACCAGAAATATGCAATCAGTACCAAAGATCATTCACAATTGTTAACCTACTTTTTAACAAAGACAAGCAAACTCTCAACGCACCTTGAGTGGGAAGAAAATGGGACGTTCTGCCTTGCCGACATTAACGCACGGAAAATCGGCAGAATACTGAACATGTATATTCTTATGATTAACAAAATAATCATATACCGTTACGGAATTAACAGTACCATCCTTCCCATTTTTCAGAGAAAACCTGCAGAATGATAACTCCTTAAACTTTTGATCAAAAAAAAGGATAACTCCTTAAACTTGTCAATTACAACCCTAAAACTACAATGGAATTAAAAGGAAATAGAAATGATACCTTTGCGTATTGCATGGGAGATCACTAAGGCCAGTGATCTTGTACTCTTGGTTGGCTGGGATCGTCTTAATCCTCAAATTTCTTAGTGTATCCTCGGCCTGTTTACAGAATTAGTAAGCAATATGGCTAAGAAGAAATAGGAGTATTCAGTAATCATATATACCTTTCTCCAGTTGATTAAAGAGGGATCTTCCACATTTTGGTGGGCAATAAGGAAGTCCACGATGGAATCATGCCTTATAAATGTGGTAGTAGACACATCTAAAGAAAGGAAAAACAAAGGCCCATCAGCAAAATGTAAGAAGTCTCGCAAAGTACTAGGAACAGAGCAAACCTATATTGAGGGATAAACCAGTCAGTGTAGTTCTGAAACTTGAATGGAATCCTCTGAAGCCTAAAACCCCGCCCCCAATGTCAATGATGTTCCCGTAATTTTTTGGGAAATATGATTGGCGTACAAGCAAACAGCCTCTGCAACACAATTATTTAATAACAATTTAATGCACAGAGCAGTAGCAGAAGGAAAGAGCGTGAGGTGAGGGATTGACTGACTGCTTGGCAGCATGTTGCCTCAAAACGATGTCAAGGACTCTGATGGCTTCTTGAAAATGCTGAGAGTGTTGGCCACGCAGAGCATTTGTGATGGCCTGGAGAGGGATCATGGCAGCATAACTGATGTCCACTTTGAATCCCTTGGAGCGATTGTGGCGGCGCATCCTCTTCTTATCGCCCTCACTGGGACTCCCATTATTATTCCTACGCATGGAGCTGGAGTGAAGAAAGGCAACACTTAAATAAGGAGAGGACTTGCTAAAGGCAACAGTTAATAAAAGTGAAGAAAGAGGGTGGAGGGTATGCATTTTTATTTATTTATCTACTCATCTACTTAGTCATATGAAACCTGCTACTGCTGGTGGAAGAGAGATCCTCGAAGACAACAGTGAACTCGAGCTTGTTGCTGGAGAGAGGGCAGAGGGTGAAGAGACTCTTCTCGCCATCATAGGCCAAGTCCTTTCCTTCAAACGTAGAGGCATAAGTCTCCTGCACCCTCCCCATGATTCTTCTTCCCACGCCCTTTCCTTCTAAAGGCCGACCATCCTCGTAAAAAAATGATACCTGTGTGTACGCATGTTCACACGTACGGTACGGTTAAACAAAAATACAGGTGGTGGCTGGCTAGCTCGTTGAAGCTTAAAAGAGAGATGATTATGAACAAGGGAAGGGAAGGGACGTACACTGTAGTGGAAGAAATGGCCTTCGCTGTTGTTAACATCGACGCTGAAGTGGTTGGTCAAGAGATCTTGTTTCTTTCCTCTGGATCCAAAGCCTCGCCTTGCGATGGGAAGGCGGGAAGTTTTGTTGACAGGTCTGTCTGCTATCTCAGGCGCAGCATTTCGCTCCGCCTCCAAAGAGGACTCCATACCCTAGTATAAAAAACAAATATCATCATATCAGTATCATGTCAACATCAACATGTATGTTAGTATGCATGTTACAACCCAAAAGGCATAGGAATGAAGGCTGTTAACACTACCACGACTTAAGCTAACAACTTAATATAACGAATGAAGCAGGCAGGAGAAACAAAAGAAATGACGCGTGCATACATATATACATATATAAATGCATATATGTGCTTATTAAATGATGGGAAAAGTTTAAGCAATAATAATGGCTTTAATATAAGGGTACCGATAAAGCAGTGGGAGGGAAATGCAAGAAGAATAAAGCTAAGGGAATGATTTAGCTCAAAGAAATGGGTGAGGTAGAGCTATTGGAAGTAAACAGAACATGGGGAGAAACGGCAGGGGAACGGAAAGGGAGAAGAAGAAGAAAGGCATACGATTTGATGTTAACTTTTCTTGTTGACTTGCTCACTTGAGAAGAAATTTAAGTAGAAAAAAAAAGAAGAAATATAATAAAGGAGGAAATGAAAAAATGAAACGAGAGATACTACGTCACACTACCCAGCGACGTACTGGGAGAGGAGAGGGGAGAGGGGAGAGGGGTGGCAGTGTGAGTGTGTAGTACATGCTAGTGGAATCATTTCATTTTTAGCGCGCCAAAAAGGTCTGAATTCTCTTCTCATCCCTCTCTCCTTTTCCCTCCTTTTTCCTCTTTTCCTTTTTACACACCATTGGATCTTTGATCTTTTTTTTTTTATCTAAATTGGATCTTTGATCTATTGGTCCATAATTAATATTTACAAAAATGAATGTAATTATAAAATAATTAAAAATCTTATAAATAAATTTAAGGGTTAAACCAACTTTTGATCATATAGTTTGAAAAGTTGATCACACCAAATTGGATCAAAATTGGATCTTTGATCTATTGGTCCATTATTTTTTTAAAATCACACCAAACTATAGGACCAAAAGTTGGTTTAACTCTAAATTTAATTTGTCAAAATTTGATGTCAACAGTTATTGAAAAATTAAAAAAAAATATAATAGTAATTTACAGTTCTGAACAGTTTACGTAAAATTGTGACATATCAAATTTATTTATAATGAATTAATTAATAATTCATTTATGGTAAAAGAAAGTACAAATTTAATTAATAATTCATTTATAATGAATATTATACCTTCTAACATTATATCTTGAAAATTGGTAAAAACAACATTATATCTTGAAACGAATTAGCATAATAATTAAATGCAGAATTATACATTGATTTTTATATTTCAAATGTATTCCAAAAGTCTTATAGTTAGTATTCAAACTTTTATATTTAGTAACTTGTACCTCTTTTTTTTTTGATGGAATACAAGCACTAAACAAATCAGACCGTCAACTGAGCTCTATCAACCTCCACCAACTCTTCAATGAAGCTAGGAACATCAAAAAAACTAACCAAACCTTGTCCCACCTCAAAAGCATGAGATGATAAACAATCTGCCACCTTATTCCTCTCTCTTGGACACCATACAAATTGCAAATCCCAACTTCGGTTCATCAACTGTAATATCTCCGCTAGAATCGAACAAACACCTGTGTCCACCCCCTCATACTCATTAAGTACCTCTATAATTTCCAAACAATCTGACTCCACAACTAGATGCCTAATATGCATATCCCAACTCCACCTGAGTCCCATAAGAATAGCCCATTTCTCTGCCATTAAGCTATCTCCTTCTCCAATATAAAAGAGAAAACCTCCTTTAACCAACCCCTTATAATCCCTTAACACCCCACCACATGATGATCTACCTCCCCTACAAGCACCATCTACATTCAACTTGACATAGCCCTTATCCGGTGGTTTCCACAAATCAAAATTCAAATTAAAATTCAAAGAACTTCCAGCAGCCCCTCTCCCCCAAGAAATCCAAGCTTTAGATTTAGCTAGAATTTCTAAAGGCTTTGCTTCCACACCATTAAAAACACAATTGTTCCTTGCCAACCAGATATGGTTACAAATAATAGCAAACCAGCACTTCCATGGCCCTTCATCCACCTTAAATGTAGCATTAATATTCCACAAAACCCATCCCCTCACAGTATTAATAGAGAAAAATTCATGTAGGTAAAAAGAAGGAATTATATGAATCCATACCTCCATTGCCTTGTAGCAATCTCTTAACACATGAATAACATCTTCCGCCCTGCCTTCACACCTTTGGCACTCGGACGAATCAGAGAGGCCACGAGATCTGCGTGCCTGGTTAGTGAGCAACTTATCTTTACAAGCTAACCATAAGAACATTTGTAACATCCTGAAAATTTAATACAGGATCAAGGAGTGTTTTGGGAAATAATAAATGGAGAAAATGGGAATTTTGGAATTTTTAGGAATTTTTGGTGATTTTTGAGGACATTTTGAAAATTTTGAGTAATAAATGTGCATATAATTAATTAAGAAATTGAAGAGTTTGAAGTATGAGGGAATAGTAAAACCCAAAATATTTTGAAGGTTAAGGAGATTGGAGGCTGGTTTAAGTGGTTTTAAATTAAAAGAGTACACTATGACAAGTTTGGGCTACAAATCATCAGAGAACCCCCTTATTTCACTAAACCAAACGCGCCCCTCCCCCTTTTCTTCCTTAAAACATTGGACTCTCCCTTTCTCATTCGAACTCCCTCCCTGCCTCTCGATACATTCCTTCCCAAAACCCCATCCCTTCGGCCAGCCCCCTCTGAATCCGACGACGGCGACGGCGGGCTTCGGTGGTGGCGCAGCGGTGTTGTCCTCCTTCCCCAACCTTCGGCCTTCACTCTCTCTCTCTCTCTCTCACACACCCAAGTTCCTCTTTAATCTGCTCATTCTCTCTTTGTTCTTCATGCCTCTGCGAGGCTTCCACGGCGGTCCACGACAAAGATTCACGGCGTGGGTTATGTTTATAATTACTCGAAACCATATGGAGATTTATGGAATTCATTGGTTCCCACTTTGATTCTGAGTGGTTTTTGGGTTATGTTTATAATTACTCGAAACCATATGTATCTTTTAATCTCCATGAATGAGTGAAGAATTGAAGAATGATTTGGAGATTTATGGAATTCATTGGTTCCCACTTTGATTCTGAGTTGTCAAATAATTGAAAATGGATCTTTAGCCTTCTTGATTCTTGTTGCTTCAAGTTTGAAGACAGTAGCTTATGTTTGATTGTTTGATTTCATGTGGTTGTAAATTCTGGTTCTTTTTCCTTGCCTGGACCGTATTGACTCTGGGGTTTTGGGTTTCAAAATTTGTGTGTTGCTGTTGTAAGGGTTGTTTGAATGATATTAGGATATTTCTTGTGTGATGTTGCTGGATTTGAATCCTTCAAATTGATTTCCCCCTACTTGGTCTATGGCTAGATAATTGTTGTTCATGGAAGTTTGGTTGAATAAACCATTTGATTGGTTTGGAAGATGTGTGGTTTCTTTTGCTGGGACTTTTTATTTTGGCTAGGCACTAGGGAAGGAGTTTGTTGATCATTTAAAGTGGGTGAAGAGGTTTACTAGTGTTGATTGAATGTGACTTAGGTTCCTAATTACATGCTGATTTTGGAATCATGCTAGGTAAAATTAAATTAGGAAGTTTGTGTATTGGTTAATCTTGTCTCTGTGTTTGGCATTGAGTTTGGTCATGAAAAGGGTTCAAAGATATAAATGTGTTTGCATGTATGGTTAAAATTAGTGTTTCTTATTTCTTAATGAAATGGCAAAAAGAGTTGAATTGATTCATGAGGTTTATTTTGTCTAAAAATTTGGAAGTTCAAACTTAAGCTTTTATTTTCATTGTTTTAGATGTGAAATTGAGCTTTGGTTGAGGTTTAATGAAATGAGTGGAAGCTACTGAGAGTAGATAAGAATTTGTACATATTGTTGCGTATTTGGAAATTCTGGATTTGTTGCTTGATTTCTTTAAAGTCTGATTGTACTGTTTTGTTAAGGATTTAAGTAAAAAGGGAACTTTATATGAAAGGATTTTATGGAGCACAAGAAATTGTTATGGATGAGAAATTGGTTAAGGTTTTTCATGTACTTTCTTTTGGATTGGCTGGAAGATTCCTTAATGTTTTGGTGAATTTGGTTTTTAGATCATGTTGGAAGTCTCAGTGTTAGGTGGTTAATCATTTTCATAAGATAGGGTGCCTTTGCATACTTGGACAAAAGATAAAAAAAATGGAAATAAGTTCTTGTTTTTCTTTCCTGGTTGGCTGGGAATTTTGATTTTGAGGTTTAATTTGGTAATTAAGGACATTTAAAGGAAAGGGTGATTATATAAACAAGCTTGTAGGCCTAATGTTTAAGAAGTGGAAAGTGTGTGATGAAATCGTTGGGTTAGTCTAATGTTTGTGCTGAATATGCTTCTTTCTCTGTGTGATTTTGAAACTGAATGTCTTTAGATAATGTTAATGGTTGTTGATCAAAGGTCACTTGTGATATTGAAAGATACTTAAATGTCATTAAGAACTTGTGATAGTTGTTAGTTGAATTTGGATAGTAAAAAGATGACATGAATAAAATTATTTAAAAGAGGGGAAAGTGGGTAGTAAAATGGAATACGAGAGAGACGTCAAAGTATTATAAAGTGAAAATGATATTGATTTATCATTTTGTATCATATCATTATAGGATTATATAATGGTGAAGATACTTGAAGGAAAATCTATATGGAAATGGTAAGGTGATTTATCTCTTTTTCGTCGTTATAAAAAGAGCTAAAACAAATAAAACTAGAATTAAACTACAGTAGTTAGCAGCAAGTCCTAGGTCAATTCACAGTTCGGTTTTATCTCTTGCTTAGGTCAAATAATCACAAATTAAGCAAATTATCAAACAGGATGTGTGCAAGCGACTAATTAAAACTAGTAAAAACTACAACTAACAGAATTAAAAGTGTGAAAGTATGGAATGGAAGGTACCTCCTTCTCCAAGTACTCCGTGCTTACGTTTAATCGGACTTCACATACTTGTTCTTCTTAATATAAACTAGTTAAATTCTCGAGATCTCTTTAATCAAAGAAGTCTACAAGAGTTTAACTAATTTAATTAAGGCTTAAGCTCTTTCAAGCCAAGAACATACCAAAAGCAACTCTAAACACTAGATCCAGCATTTAGGAAACAAATTCATTCCACAAATGTAGGAGGAGCTAATCGCACACACATACATGTATGAAATTACAAGAATTAAGCCTCGGTTTTCATGTCCTAAACAATTAAGAGAGATTACAAGCTAAAATGAAGTAGAACACCTCAAATAAAGATGATCTAACCTATATAAGCCTAGATCTAGAACATACATAGGCAAAAATATACATCTAGCTCGAAACCTAAAAGAGAAAATTACAAGCATATGAAGCCATAGGTTGATTCTACAAGCACATTTCCTTGGAGAAGAAGGCTAGGCGATCTAGCCTGACATGGAGATGAAGGCGGATGAAGGTAGGTGTGAGGTTATGGCGGCCATGGAGGTGGTTTGTGAAGTGAAGAAGGTGAAGAAGATGAAGATGGAGTTGAGAGAGTTTGTTAGAGGAGAGAGAAAGTGAAAGTGAAGTGAGAGAGGAATTCTCAAAAGTTAGTTACATTTGAGCTTTTATAGTGGTGAGTAACTTTGGGATTATCGCCCAAAGGGTATTTTTGGTATTTGGTGAAAGGTTAGGATGAATGTGGACTAGATCTCATCTCCATGCATTTCTAAAGGTTCCTCCTTTTTCTCCAAATGATTGTGCTTCCAAAATTGCCCTTAATGAGGCCTCCAGATTTGAATTTGACCTTGGCGCCAATTTTGCCTCATTTGGAAAGATGCTCCCCAAGTACCTTCAAGTTGCAGGGCTGACTTTGCCTTAAATTTACTCTGCACAAAAGACTTCTGAAAAGTAGCTGACATTTCTGATCATTGGCTCTTGTACTCGCTGACGGATAGGCTTAAGCTTCCGGATGTAACTCTGCGTCCGCCAGCGGATGTAAATTTACTTCCGGATGTAAATCCACTCTTTGATGTGAGCCTGCTTCCTAATGTGAGTTCACTTCCGGATGTACATCCACTTCCGGATGTAAGTCTTCATTCAACAAACTCAAGGGCATTCACTCCCGGCTGTGCATCCGCTTCCGGATGTGAGTTCCCTTCCTGAAATAACTCTGCTTCCGGATGTGAATCTGCATCCGGATGTGACTTTGAGCACTTGTCATCTAGCCTTCCTCCTTGCCAAGTTATCTCCACTGAAGCTCCACCAAGGGTGTGTGGGGCCCACGTGGGACCCCTCTACATGAAAAACACATCACACAGTCAAAATGACCAAAATACCCTTGGTTTCATAAAATGCAAGTAATAAGGCTATTATTCTTCAAATATTTACACATAAGCATGCGCATGAAAATGTACCAATAATGATCAAATATAACAAATAAACCACACTAATTAAGCTCAAATGCACATGCTTATAGGTATAAATTTTGGTCCAATCAAATCCCCCACACTTAATCTTTGCACTCCGGGCAAAGTCATATAAAAAGACTAACTTAATCATCAAGCATAGTGAAGGCAATTGGAATTATCATAGAGTACAAGTTGACTTTTTGAACCTTTCCCTAGAGCTTCGCATGGGCCAAATCTAAGAATACAAAGTGAATGCAAGTTTAGCAATCAACTAGAATTAGGGAGGAGTGCCAATTAAGATTTTTCCTCACCGGATAAAGTGTTTAACTCATTCACTCAAGTTAGGAAAAATGCCTAACTAGGGACTTGTGATCACTCTTTGGCTCAATGCACTTGACCTCTCCATAAGCTTGTAATAGCTCTTTGTTCTCCACCCATTATTATGCATGACACAACCAAATCTAGGGGACTTTATGGGTTGAATGGAAGGCTAATAATGAATGGTGAATGATGGAAAGTAGTCAATGACCAATAATATGAACAAGTAATCACCACATATGCATGCAATACAATGAATACAATTCCACTAAACATGCTACATTTTTTTTTTCAAGCACTTTGTGCTTCTCTCATTTTTCTTTTAACTCAAATGCCTTTGGCATACACAAACACTTTATGCTTTCTTTCTCTTTTTTTTACTTAGGCCTTCGGCCTTATTATTTTTTTTTTCTTTTGCTCGTTTTTTTTTCTTGGCCTTTTGCCACCTCTCTTTTCTTCTTTTTCACTCAAGGGCTCTCGGCCTCTTTTCTTGTTCTCACATATAACATGCTTTTCACAAGATACAACAATACAATACTAATATAAATGCAAGCATATGCTATAGTCACTTATTCACACATTGGTCAAGGTGATAGAAAAGAAAAGTGAATGGCCCAAAGGGGTTAATCAAAGGATAATATTTTTGGTTGGCTTAGTGTTTGGGTCATGAGGGTTTAGAAAGAAACGCCCCTTTCATTTTCAATCATGCCATGCATTGTGATCTTGAACAAGAACTAAGACAAGTTCTAGGAGGTCAAGTAACTATTGGCCCACTCAATTCGGTTGGAGGCTTCTCACATTTATGGCTTACTCTAATTAGTCACTTCCTCCCTAAGAAAGGTTAAATGGGAAACTTACACCCTCTTTATACCTTAAAAGTGCCCCATGCAATGCCCTAAGTAATCATTCCAAAAATTCTACTTACACACTAGAGGACAATTCCATTTGCTTTCAAGAGCCATGATCAAGTTAAATTTTCAAGAAAAATCATGCCAAATAAGTCCAGAAATCAAGTGTGAAAGCTTTGAATTAGACCACTTTTAAGCACATAATACACCTCCCCCACACTTAAAGCATGCATTGTCCTCAATGGACCAATCAAATCAAGTAGGAAGATGCATTTCAAAGGCAAGGCAGGAACATAAAAGGCCGGGCAGTCCAAGCATACAAATGGCCAATGCATGTATTATTTACAAACAAACACATACTAAGCACAACCTAATATACACATGTATAGTATAATAATTTTTTTCTCACTTGCGCTTAGGAAGCCTAACTGAATTCAGACTCAAGCTGTTAGGCTTCCGGAAGCAAAGATGCTACCGGAAGCAAAATGGCTGTGGGAAGTCACTCTGGTTCAGATTCTAAGTCTCATCCCTAGCGGAAGCAAAGTGAACACAATCTGATTCTGAGTAGCAAAGTCTAATTGCGAGCTTCCGGAAGCAAAAACACTTCCGGATGCAAGATCCTCTATTTCCCACAATGACACTTCCAGAAACTTATAGACATCCCCAAGCACTAGTGAATTTTTTTTTTTACAACAAAACTCTAAAACATAATCCTAAACACATTCCTAATTTTTCTAAACAGCTATCTTCCCCCACACTTAAAATGTTAACTAAGCAAAACAAGTGAGGAAAGGATAAAAACGACCTTTAGGGAGGCTGGAAATTCTCCTTATATAACTTGAGCAAGTGGCCATTGACTCTGTACACTCGGCCATCCTTGAGATTCTTGATCTCAACCATCCCAAAGTCATGAGACTTGAGCACTTCATAAGGTCCCTGCCACTTGTCTTTAAGCTTGCCTCCTCCACAAAATTTGAATCTCACACGATAGCATAAGACAAGATCTCCCTCCTTGAACTGCTTCCTCAGAATGCCACTATCATGAATAGCCTTAGTCTTCTCTTTCAGAATCCTCGAGTTCTCATAAGCCTCGTTCCTAAGCTCATCAAGCTCACTCAGAGTCAACTGTCTCTCTTGAGCGGCAGCATCCATATCTTCAATACAAGATTTAACTGCCCAATAAGACTTGTGTTGTAGCTCAACTGGTAGATGACAAGCTTTTCCATATATGAGCCGATAAGGAGACATGCCAATAGGAGTCTTAAATGAAGTCCTGCATGCCCAGAGAGCTTCTTCAAGTCTCAAACTCCAATCCTTCCTGCTAGGTTTCACAATACGCTCAAGGATGTTTTTGATCTGTCTATTGCTCACCTCGGCTTCCCCATTGGTTTGGGGATGGTAAGGTGTAGAAACCTTGTGATTCACCCCAAATTGGCTGAGCAATGAAGACATAAGCTTGTTACAGAAATGAGAACCTTGATCACTCACCAAAGCTTTAGGAACTCCAAACCGGCAAAAGATATTAGACTTAAAAAATTTCAACACGGCCCTTGCATCGTTAGCCCTGGTTGGCACAGCTTCCACCCACCTAGATAGGTAATCCACCGCCAGCAGAATATATGTGTAGCCGTTGGATGAGGGAAAAGGTCCCATGAAGTCTATACCCCAAACATCAAAAGGGTCACAATACAACATCGGCACTTGAGGCATCTCCTGTCTCTTCCCTAAGCTTCCAAACCTTTGGCACTTGTCACAAGACTTGCAATACTCATAAGCGTCCTTTGAGCACTTTGAGCCTACAAACCACAATATCTTGACGGAAAAAGGCCAAATGATCAACATGTGCTTAGCATCCTCACCATCAATATGTTAACTAAAATCTTACCTATAGGAACATATTCGTGTAAAGTTTGAAGAAATACAGCTATAAGACAGTATAAAATGAATTTTGACACCACCACAAACAAATAAGCAACTACATCAAATTTTTGTCAGTGATGCAAAATTTTTCAAACATGAATATATATAAGAAGATGCAGACTTCTAGAGTTGTAATTTACAATCCAATTGCTCTATGGAAAAAAAGAGATAAAATCCAAATGCAATCAGACTATGAAAGACATATTCAAGAACATGATGGCCAAATATGCAGGTCCATTTTTGGCATTCAATCATTTATACACAATTTTGAGAGGCCCATCATTTTCCACACATCACCCACAAAGAAGACTGAAATTGAAGTTAGTCCCTAAACGATCACAAACAATTAACTGTGGCAAAACAATTAATTCCTGTGAGATTAAAATATGGTGCAGGAAATCTAACAAAGACCAATTTACCTCTTAAAGCAATTGTCTCTCCTTTCTAAGCTTCTTTAAATTATCCTATCTTATTTTTTAAAAATGTAAACAAATTCAGGCCTGCATGGAAGGAGAGGAAGAACCCCAGGTCCCATACTACAAATTCAGTTCCAAGTAATCACAAAAAAGTCAGAAAAAAAAAACAAACACGGGAAGGAAAAATACCATGGAAAAGCACTTGAAGCTGATAGTAGACAACCTCCCAACCTATAAAACCTAGAGCCTTCCCAAAAGCCAGGATCAATCGATCAATACACATGAAACCCTAGAAGTAATCACATCATCAGAAATTCTTATTAGATGAAATGCTTTAATAACATAAAGAGTTGAAGTGATGTGGTAGAAAAAATCACCATATAATGAAAAGAAAGAAAAACAAAAGTAGAAACATATAAGCTAATCCATCCCCTGCTGATTTAAAATATAATTTCAATTTAAGAGCCCGAATGATCCATGCCATGAAACTTTGATATTAAAAATTGAAACTTTATTGAATCATACATGCATCCTCAACTCGCGACATGTATAGAAATGAACGGAGGTTGACCTGAGGAGAGGTGAACAACTGCTTTGGCAAGCAAGACGAACGGTGGGAACAGAGGGTTTGTGAGTTTGTGTGGTTAGGGACTAAGCAAGAAGAAGAAGAAGAAGAAGAAGAAGAAGAACACGGCAATCAAGCTCCAAACAATTTGTGTTGAGGGAGTATAAGCATAAACAATTTCAGAAACTGAAGAGTATAAGCATAATAATAAAGTACACAACCTCATTGATGCATTTGTGTTTAGGGTTTTGGAGTTTTTTGGAGAAGAAAAAAGAAAAAGAGGAGAAGAATGAGGTTCAGCGAGAGAGAGAGAGAGATGTGAAGGCAGAGGGATGTGGGCCAGGGGAGGGGAGGAGAGATATAAATGACAGAAGAGAAAAAAGAAAATATGGAAAAAAATGAAGTGTCGGCTCCTAAACGGCTAATGAACAGGGAATCTGAGTGTAGAGCCGCATAAAAGCAATGGCTTCTACAGTGATATGTGTCTGCAGCAACAGTGCCAAGGCAAAAATGTGGTGGAACACTCTTCTAACTGGAACTTAACCTTTGATGATATAGATTCTTACAAACTCCAACAACTCTTTTCCATCCTTTTTATCTTGTTACCATTATTCAAACGATGCCAAAAAATGAATTCAAATAAGGGAAATGAAATATTAGTTAATCATACATAATTCAGTGGCCTACTTGATGAAGAGAACGGCCAAATGATCAGCAAGAAAAAGTCCACTTTTTGGTTGAGCACTTTGAGCCTACAAACCCCACAGTATCTTGACGGAAAAAGGCCAAATGATCAACATGTGCTTAGCATCCTCACCATCAATATGTTAACTAAAATCTTACCTATAGGAACATATACGTGTAAAGTTTGAAGAAATACAACTATAAGACAGTATAAAATGAATTTTGACACCACCACAAACAAATAAGCAACTACATCAAATTTTTGTCAGTGATGCAAAATTTTTCAAACATGAATATATATAAGAAGATGCAGACTTCTAGAGTTGTAATTTACAATCCAATTGCTCTATGGAAAAAAAGAGATAAAATCCAAATGCAATCAGACTATGAAAGACATATTCAAGAACATGATGGCCAAATATGCAGGTCCATTTTTGGCATTCAATCATTTATACACAATTTTGAGAGGCCCATCATTTTCCACACATCACCCACAAAGAAGACTGAAATTGAAGTTAGTCCCTAAACGATCACAAACAATTAACTGTGGCAAAACAATTAATTACTGTGAGATTAAAATATGGTGCAGGAAATCTAACAAAGACCAATTTACCTCTTAAAGCAATTGTCTCTCCTTTCTAAGCTTCTTTAAATTATCCTATCTTATTTTTTAAAAATGTAAACAAATTCAGGCCTGCATGGAAGGAGAGGAAGAACCCCAGGTCCCATACTACAAATTCAGTTCCAAGTAATCACAAAAAAGTCAGAAAAAAAACAAACACGGGAAGGAAAAATACCATGGAAAAGCACTTGAAGCTGATAGTAGACAACCTCCCAACCTATAAAACCTAGAGCCTTCCCAAAAGCCAGGATCAATCGATCAATACACATGAAACCCTAGAAGTAATCACATCATCAGAAATTCTTATTAGATGAAATGCTTTAATAACATAAAGAGTTGAAGTGATGTGGTAGAAAAAATCACCATATAATGAAAAGAAAGAAAAACAAAAGTAGAAACATATAAGCTAATCCATCCCCTGCTGATTTAAAATATAATTTCAATTTAAGAGCCCGAATGATCCATGCCATGAAACTTTGATATTAAAAATTGAAACTTTATTGAATCATACATGCATCCTCAACTCGCGACATGTATAGAAATGAACGGAGGTTGACCTGAGGAGAGGTGAACAACTGCTTTGGCAAGCAAGACGAACGGTGGGAACAGAGGGTTTGTGAGTTTGTGTGGTTAGGGACTAAGCAAGAAGAAGAAGAAGAAGAAGAAGAAGAACACGGCAATCAAGCTCCAAACAATTTGTGTTGAGGGAGTATAAGCATAAACAATTTCAGAAACTGAAGAGTATAAGCATAATAATAAAGTACACAACCTCATTGATGCATTTATGTTTAGGGTTTTGGAGTTTTTTGGAGAAGAAAAAAGAAAAAGAGGAGAAGAATGAGGTTCAGCGAGAGAGAGAGAGATGTGAAGGCAGAGGGATGTGGGCCAGGGGAAGGGAGGAGAGATATAAATGACAGAAGAGAAAAAAGAAAATATGGAAAAAAATGAAGTGTCGGCTCCTAAACGGCTAATGAACAGGGAATCTGAGTGTAGAGCCGCATAAAAGCAATGGCTTCTACAGTGATATGTGTCTGCAGCAACAGTGCCAAGGCAAAAATGTGGTGGAACACTCTTCTAATATATATTGACTTACTTTATACTCTCTCCCATGCTAAATAAAACACCATATGAATTTTATTTGAAGAGATTAAGGAATAAGTTAGACAACTAAATTATATCACATGACTATTGAAGAGGTATATGAATTACTATGCATGTAATAAGATTATAGGTTAGCTTATAAGTTTATAAGTTAGACAACTAAATAAAACATCATATTATGGTCAAAAAAAAAAAAATAAAACATCATATGATTTTTTGTTGAAGAAATTAAAGAATAAATTAGACAACTAAATTATAACATATGACGTAAAAATATTATAGGTTAGTTTATAAACATAATAATGTTTTTGAGAAAAAATAAAATCAGACAATATAATTTGAAGTTATTAATTTTATATTCTTAATTTGTCCCAAAATAAATCAAAATAATTATACAATAAGAACAGGAGAGTGTAATTATTAGAAGAATATTAATGGTTAATATTCATTCTGGCCAACAAACAATTTACAAAGTCTCAATTTAGCCAACAAAAAATAAAAAGTCTCATTTTGGTTAGAAATATGTGCGAGAATGGTTAGAAATATGTGCGAGAATGGTTAGAAACTTTGGTATTAAATATAGTCCTTTTTAATTTTGGTATTAATACATTTTGGTTTATAAAAGTAAATATTTAATACCAAAATGTAATAATTACACTCTCCTTTCTCCCTTCCTAAATATAGTCTGATATTAAAAGTATGGGATGTTACAATTCCAGGTACTTGGGTATTGGCCAATGGACTATTGGAAAATACTAATATACACTTTATAAAATAAAGAATATTCATTCGGACTAAATCTTTATTATAAAGGGTATATTGGAATTTTCCAATAGTCCATTGGCCAAAATGTGACCTATTTTTTATTTATTGGCTAACAAACAAAACTTTTTATTTCTAACCAAAATGTGACCTATAGTAATTCATATACCTCTTCAATGGTAATTCTATATTTAGGAAGGGAGAAAGGAAATTAAAAAGAGTGGAATAGAATAAGCAGGGAAAAAGAAAGAAAGAGAGCAAAGTTATTTTTGTTCATGTACATGTCTGTATGCTTAAGACGTGAGGCTTCTCATTGGATACGATACTAGCTTTGTTTTATGAGTAGAGTGCATTATCATCTTGTTCAATTATAACAGTTGGGGATTCATTAGGTTGGGCATATTATGCCGCGGAGAAGTTTTCATTTCAGTCTTTAAGTGATTGTTGAGACACCCAATAATCTCTAAATTAATTCGTTTTCCTAGGCTATTTGTTGATATAAGGTTTATAAAAGTAAATATTTCACCCTTTTAATATGAATGTTAGGCTGTACCTATACCTACATATTTTTCTAAGCTTAGGCTTGAAGTTGAGAATTGTAGAGCACTTAATACTCGTTGGGACTGTAGGCTTAAAGGGTAGTTGTATGACTCATTAGTTTATTGAAACTTTATACTTGAAATTGAAATTTGTGTTTGGTAATATTGATTGTGCATGTTTATTACTTATACAGTTAAGTAGGGAAATATGTGCGAGAATGGTTAGAAATATGTGCGAGAATGGTTATGAGAAAGAAAAAAAAGTAGTTGCTGGAATTTAAGTTTTTGTCAGTTACTATATGGAGACTATGGGTAATGGAGAGTAGAGGTAAAGCTTCAAGTAACTAGGACATTGTAGAGCTTCCATTAATTACAAAGAGTGATATGATGAAATACTGAGATTGACTAATTTTATGGGTGATTAATGATTGTTTTGGAAGTCTAGAGGTAGTGTGTGGAAGAGAGCATGGGAAGAGGGTTGACAAAAAATAGTGGATCACGTGTGAAACATTAAGTTTTTATTTCTAAATAGAAACAATTTATCTAGAATTCTGTATTTTTGAGTAGAAGTATTGATAATATCAATGTTATGGATTATGACTGAGTTAATATATTATAGAGGAAAATTGTATAAGGAATTATAGGCTGATATTTTGAATAAGATAAAAACGTAAGCATGTTAAGATTCAAATTTGATACCCTAAAGGATTAAGCTAGATCATTATGACTGATCTACTTTATTATGGTGTGGATCTATAAATGATAACTCCATTAAGTTTATTATGATGTTGATAACAAAATTTGGTTTAGATAATGAATATTTTTTTTAAGTGGATTGAGGTTATCAGTAGACTTTATAGATTATTTTGTGATGTCTATATTGAGTTACATATTTGATCTTGGAGTGTTTGAATATTATCATGGATATTTAGAACAAATGGGAGGAACAAGTTAATATTCTAGCATTAGGTTAAGATTTGATTGTGAGTTTTCCCCCATAGAGCCACTAATGTTGAGGTAGTCATGAAGATTGAATTGAAATTGAAGGACAAATTTTGGAGGTGAAATAAGTTTATTGTTGGTATTGAAGAATTTTATTTAGGTTAAATTTACTTCATAAGTTTTTGTAAGAGTATAATGTTGAATATAATTTTTAGATGAGTGGAATATAGAAAGGAAATTTTAAAGCATAAGTTTTATGTACAATATTGACTTTACTAGAAGGACGTGAAAGTGGACAGTTAAATGGACTTGGATTAATTAAGAGGGAAGAATTGAATTAGGAAGCTAGGACATGTATTATGTAAAAGTTTCTCTTTGAGATGGAGATTATGATGAGATTTTATGAAAATTGTGAAGTAGAATAGCATAGGATAAAAAAAATTGAAGTGCCAAATCTGATTCATGAGGAATGCCTAATTCTTGGCAGTATTGGTGTGATAGTTGAGTGGGACGATATATGGTGGTGATTGTCTATATCTCTAGGTAGAAGGATTTTAGTATTTAATAGTGAGAGCCAATGTATAATAAGATTTCATAAACATGATGACTTTATGTATTTTAATAATTTATTTAGTCTAAAGGCCAGGGTGCTTATGAATTATTATCATCAATATAAATCATTGGTGTTGAATTAGGGTGAATTTTGACATATTCAAAATTGTGAATGGAAGGATTTGATATGGGCTTTTGAGAATTGAAAAGAAATTAGTTTTTTTTTAATTGTTATAGGCTTATTGGTTTATTGGTCCTAATGAGGAGATTATGTTTGGTTGAAATCTTTGGGAAAGAATATATTATAACAGTTGAGTTGCAGATTATATTGGGACAATTTGTTTAGAATTGAGATTTTAATGAAGATTTATTGATGAGTGGATGTATTATGCTAATTAGGAAATTAAGGATTAAATTAAATAGCTGCAATATTGAGATGTGATCATTTAGATTAAAATTATTGAGCTTGATTGATCGGAGATATGGATGTGACTTTCGGAAATAGGCTATATCATATTGGTTATGAATTGAGAATTATATGGGGAATATGTTTTTTTTAGAATTGAGATTTTATTGTGGTTTTAATTCGTGAATGTAAAACGTTGATCAAGAAAATTGAGGATTATTTGACATGAGCTATTTCTTAAGATCGCTAGTGGGATTGAAGTAGCTAGGTAGACGATTATAAAGAATTTGTTGATAAAGGTATTTAAATAGATTTTGTATTCATTCATGGAGTTATTGGAGATGATGGAACTATATTTTAAGGAAATATTTGAAGGCAGATAAAGATTAAGGCCGGTATCATGATTAAAATATAGGATTCCAATATAATGATCTATTCATTAGGGTTTTGAATTTGAGATGTTGTAAATGTTTGAGTTGTTGAGTCTCTTCTTAATGTTATGAAGAAATTTTCATTTAGTGTTTAATTTAGAAGTTATGATTAGGATTGAGTTAGTAAATGATAATGTTAGTTAAATTTAAGATTCCATGGTTGAGGATTAAATGACAGCTTTTGTTTAATTACGAAGGTTATATATATGATTGGGAACAATATTATGAATGGATTGTATCTTATTTTGGATTATGTTGAATTGAAGTCATGAGAAGAGGAATAAACCTTCAGGGAATCCTTGTGTAGTAGTAAAGGAGCTAGAACATTAGATTTTAGAATATAAAGTTATGATTGGAGAATATTTTGATGTTGACAAAGGATATTAGAAAGTTGAACTCACTAGAGAATGGTACGTTTGACTAGTAAAGTTGATTACAAATCACCCAAGTGTTATGCTCAAAGCAGATAAGGAAAATTGATGTATTATGAGTTTTACGATTGAATTAAGATAGTTTAAGTGTTACTTTAGATTTAGGATATTCTTATATTAAGTGCTTGAGAGTTTTCAAAGGCTTAGAAGGGCTAAGTTGACTCTAAAAATTTAGATTTCAAGGAATTAAGATGAATTAAAAAAAAGGGGAATTAAGAAATCAGTGAGATAGTAAAATATGATTCCAGTGACAATCTCGAGTTTATGAATTATAGTAGTGGGATGTTTTTAAGTTAGTTTAGTTAAGTGGCCTTAAAACTAGTAAATAGTGGCTAAAAAGCAAAGAGTTAAAAAAAAAACAAAACTTGCGATGATTATTCAAAGTAATGATGAGTATCTATTTTTATGGGAGTAAATCGATTTAGGATTATTATGTTACGAATTATTAGTTAGAGTTTTATGATATAGGAAATTTTGAGGACAAAATTCTTTTTAGGAGGGGAGAATTGTAACATCCCATACTTTTAATATCAGAGATAAATTATTTTGCTACATTAAAAAAAATATATTTAAGAATATGATATATTATGGGTCAAAAAGAAATATTAAATTTGTTTCAAAATGAAATATGTAGATTAATTTTATAATAGGAGAGCAACTATAATGTGAGATAGAAAAAAAAATTATTATTAACATGTAGAGTGAGGTGTAAGCCCATCATGATCTAATATTCCAAATGTAGAAAGCCCAATAAGAAAAACCCTAGTTTTTCACTATATAAAATTGTTCCTTTTTCCTCTACACTCACAACACTCTAGCCATTGCTCCCTCCCAGGTTCCTCCTTGCTCAACTTCATTCTTTTATCCTGTTCAGTATCTTTCACTGCTTGCACCATGTGATTTCATCTTTCCAGTTTATTATTTATTTACTTATTTTCTCACATTCATGGAAGGCCTCACTGATTTAATCAACTCACTTTTATCTTTTATCCATTTTATTACTTTTCCAATCACTGTTTTCGATGCATCACAGTAAACCTTATGGGTGATTATACCATTACTTTATTTCTTCACAAGCCTTAAAACCATAGAGTGTGTTTAGTAGGTAGAAAGAAAGTAAAGAATTAGAATTGGAAAGGGTAAGAGATGGAAAGTAGGGTAATGATGAGAGGGTAAAGTTTGTGGGCCCCACGATAAGTGTGAGATGGAGAGAGAAAATTTGTGGGCCCCAAGATATATGTAAATGACCATATTACCCCTAAACTTTTCAATTATTTACTACCCACTTTCTTTCAATTCTTAGAACCAAACAAACCCATAGTCATTTTCTCCTCTCTTTCGTAATAGTATAGCCATAGCATAAAAGCTTGTCCTTTACTGCCTACTACACAAACCCAACGTGATTCCTTCTTTTTATTTTTTGTGTGCAAATTCATCACGCAATCACTAGTTGTTTTTCTTGTTGCAAATAAAAAAAGGGATGACACCCTCTATTAGTTTTTCTTTATTTTTATTTGGGTTTAGTGAATATATATAAAGCACACGTTCCTCTCATGCCAAGAATTATAATAATACTCTAGTATGTGGACAAAAAAAATACATTATAAATTAAGTTGCATTGTAACATGCCAGTATAGGATAGGGATAGAAAATTTAGATAGTGTTGAGCAATATATTAATAAATATATGTGCTTATGATTTTGTAGATACTCAGTGAGAGATTTGAAGTGACCTTGTGAGTTCACCTGTGTGCTAAGGAGTGACAGGTAACTCCGGAAAATTCTTCTGTATACCTGTGATTTGTGTATAACTGTATTATAAATAATTAGGACTTGATTGAAATATGTAAGATGAACTATAGTGCTATATATTGAGGAATTTGTTAAATTAGTTGTAAGAATATTACGTTAGTCTTTTTAAGCATGCTTGCTTTCCTTGTCTTGAAATGTGTTATAGTTTTGTACTTTTTCAAGCATGCTTATGTGTTAATACCGTTTACTTAGTAGTTGGACCTTTTGGAAGCATGACTATATATGTTATGGGAATGTTATTGTAACATCCTGAATTTTTAATTATTAAACAAATTGATAAATGCCCGAAATTTAGAAAGAAAATATAGATATATAGCAAGTTACTTAATGTTTTAGGTGTAGATTGAATAATTAGAAGTCTTATAAATGAATTTAGAAAGTTTAAAATATTTTTAGGAAACTTCATTTAGAATGGTCTAAAATCCTAGAATTCAAATTAAAATAAATTATGATATTGATGAAATTAAAGGAATAGAGAATTGGAAGTAAAGTATATTTAATAATATTAATAAATTAAAAAAAGGTATGTAATTTTTTGTGTTTACTATATGTATATAAATATAGATACTATTGTTGTGAGATACTGTAAGATCATTAATAAATTATAATGTTATGATTGAATTGAGAGATTTCAAGATTTGTTAATTTAATCTTGAAAATATATTTTTCTTCCAACTTAATAAAATACCAAACTTTATGGGGCCTTTTTGTAATTTATATGGGAGACTAAAACCCTAATAATTCCCTTGTATATAAACTTTGTTTTTCTTCCTCTCATTCTCTATTTTGGTAGCCGCATATGACACAAACAAAACCTCTTCTTCATGGCTCTTATTCATGGCCATTTTCTTCTCCTTCATCCTCAAATTTCATTCTTTCTCTAAAACATTACCATTTCCTCACTTCACTCCTTCTCCCATATACGACATAGCCTCTCTCAAGCACCCTCTTCGTTCTTCCTTCCTCCAGAGAGCTCTAGTGGCGAAGCCCAACAATCTCTGGCGGCTCGGCACCGGAAACTAACAAGCAAGGACGTAAACAACCTTAGGTTAATATTCTTTACCTTAATATACTCCATTTTCAACATTTTTGTGCGATTTGGAAGGGAGAGGCCGAATGGGTTTTAGGAGTTTGGGTCTAGAAATGAATTAAAGCAATGTTTAAGCTTTGGTATATGGTGGTTAAAAATATATTTGGGTGTTCATTTGAAGTTTGAATAATTTTTGTAAAATCCCTTGATTGGGGTTTCCAAATCTGTTAGGTTATGGTGTTTAAAGATGCATGTTTAAAATGATTTTTGTTGTTTTGCAATCTGTGGAGCTTTTCTCTGTTTTGATTGAATTAGACACCTAGAATTTAGAATCTATTATGCGTACTGTTCTTTTCTGTTTTGTGATGATTTTGATCAGCTATAAAAATGTCCAGAGAAGTAGATTGTTACTTGAAATTGGTTTGGTATTAATGTCTTAACATTGGGGTTCAAATGATCAAATTGTTTCTCTGTATTAAGTTTTATGTCTTAGCATTGCTTTACCCTTTAGTATGCTCTCATGAAATCTGAAATCTGAATTTATTTGTTATGGATTTATCGGTATTAAGACAGTGCTTTAATTTGAAATTAATACATGTTAAACATATTCTGAATTATCAATACACTCAAGTAGTTATGAAAATTTAGTCAATGTGTTGTTACTTAGATTTTCTTGATGATTAAAAGTTCTGTTTGATTGATGTACACTTTTGTGGTCATGACTCATGAGTTTTTGTATTGTTTTATAATTGAAAATTTTAATACTACGTTTCATTTAGGGAGATTTGACTTCTCTTTTCATTAATTTAACAAGCTGGTTACTTGTTAATTGTGAAAAGTGAATAAATCATTTGGCGATTTCTAGTTGATTGTTTGATTATTTGTATACCGCTTTTGTCAGGTTGTTAAATGTTTGTTAGATAAGCTTTCATAATCAAAAATGATTGCATATGGTAGTGAAATTAAGAAAAGGGATTGGGTAGTATTTCTAGGAACGAGAGCGACGTTAATTAGTATATATGAGTTATTTTTAATTATTTGTATGCGTTGTATTATTGTTTGTAGAAGTTGGTTATTGACACTTGAGCACGTTGGAGCATACGTTTATTTTGGTTTAAATGCAAGGAGGTAACTACTTAAACTTGTTTGCGTGTGTGTGTATGTTGGTAAGCATATAGGTTAGTTATGAATTTATGATGTTTATTATATGTTATGAGAATTGATTTATGTCTTGTTTGGTGCACACCGATAATATGATTATAAATATGCCATTCCGGAATGAGGTTCCCTGTAAAACCCCCAGGGACTAAAAGAAATAAGAATAAATTGTTATATGTTCAGTAGGGTTGTTAGTCCCTTTGAACCAGTTCAAGCGAGGGTATATCGACCATCGAGTCGTGAGTCCCTATTGAACTGAGATATTACGGTGTGTTGTGTTTGATTTTATTTTTGTTAGTGATGATTTAATTATTTTCGTTATTGATGTATTGAGTATTGATATGTTTATAAATAAATATTTGTGCTGCTATAAATTGTAATACCTGATATCTGATAGTTATTTGAAATTAGCATATACATAACATGTTCATGCAACACAGTATGTAGCACACACCACTATACACAATATTAGCACACACCACCTTACGGCATGCACATGCACGTAGTGCAAAAATGTGCGTAAGCGAGTGGTAGTAGTTGCGATTTCTGGGTCTACCCCAATCGTTGATATTACAGGTACTAGATCGGGGCAGGAGTGATGGGAAGGATCTGGAGACTTAGGACTAAGCGTTATGTTTGCATACTATTTTTCATATTTCATTCATTAATTTGTAAACCCTGTGATTCATTTTCTTTGGATTACT
This sequence comes from Mimosa pudica, assembly GCA_029929735.1. Classification (NCBI taxonomy): domain Eukaryota; kingdom Viridiplantae; phylum Streptophyta; class Magnoliopsida; order Fabales; family Fabaceae; genus Mimosa; species Mimosa pudica. Next base: position 283,881 of record JAKELP010000040.1, on the reverse strand, counting down.
GTATAAAAGTTTAGGCTGGATAACTGTAATTAAACATGTTCATGTGCTTATTTGTAAATAATTCTGAAAGAATTTTATCAGATATTATTAGATTTGTTTAAATATCCATGTTAGTACATTTTTATCTAACATGGATATATCAGATTTGATAATTTTAAATAAACAATTTTCAATTGTTAATTTTATATTTGATTGTAAAATGATTTATTTTAATTTACTTATTTCCAAGTTACATGAAATCTTTTTCTAACCATGATAGCTTATTTGTTACTAAAATTCTTTTTCTATCATGGTTAGCACATTAGCTTATATTTTATGGAAAATAAGAAAAATAAGAAAAATCGTTTTTCTAACTATGTTAGTCATTATTATAACATAAATTATTTTTCTAACATAGTTAGACTTTAAACTATTTTTAATTAAGGCTACTAACTCGTTTCTTTTGAAAAGTAAGAAAAGTCATTTTCTAACTATGTTAGCTATTATTTTGTTAACTGGATTCTTTTTAACATAGTTAGTAATTATAAAGAAAGAAATATAGAGTAAAAATGGTTATAAAAGTGTGGTTGTTACAATTTGGTATCAGAGCGTATAAAAGACCTGGATGTTACATTGTCTATGTTACATTGTTTGCATTTGTTGATTTGGTTTATTCATTGCATAATATTTTGTATCTACCAATCCTAGTCATTAGACTAGGGGTAGATGGTCAAGGGATACGGAAGTAGGTAGAATCGTGTTTGTAACCATGACTGCAGCATGAATTACAAACAGGTGCTTCTACAACCAAGTCTCATGTGTCATAGTTTAATTTCATTAAATAAGTCATATTGTTTTTACGATGTATATAAAGAAATTTTCAGAAGGATTTACGTTGGTAAATAGAAAATATGTGTATGAGATTGATTCTGATTGCATCTTGTAATGCACTTGCATTCGTAGTAATTGTGGGGAAAGTTTCCTGATTCTTACCTGGTTATGTTTAATTTATAGGAATATTCTTATCGTGTAAATTCACTTTTTAGTCTTCATTCATTTTTGGGGAGTAAGTTCGATCCCTTGGTGGGTGGGAGAAAATGTATGTCAGACAGTATCATATAATGATTGATTTGTTTACTGTTATATGAATGGGTTTAGTCCATTGGTAGCGAGAGCGATAAGTTTGAGAAGGACCTTCTTAGGCAACAGAATATGTTATTCTGATCGAATTATAAGTTCATTACAGGAGCTTTTGTGATTGCAAGTAAAAATCATGTGGATTTGTAAAAGAAGTTATGGATGTTTTGAATAAATTTGTTTGTGTTTTCATGTATTTGTGTTGAAGAATGAATTATAAATGCATTCTTTTGTGTTTTCTCATAAGTAGGAAATTAAAGTACAATAAATTGTAAAGGAAATTTCGAGAGATTTAGAGTAGTGAAGGCTATAGTTTGGTTTCTGATCTGAGAATTTAAGAGTTGTTGGAATCTCTTTATTTCAAATTTATAGATGCATATGGAAAATTTAATGTGAAATGTGAGTTGATTATTTAGATTGAGTTGGAATTAATTGAAAATTTGAGGATTTTAACTTTCGTTATAGGATAGATATTGACAAAGAGTGAATTATAAATTTATTCTTTAGTGTTTCTCCATATTAGTAGGAGATTAAAGCCAAATAAATTGAAAAGGAAATACCTATGGTTTTATGGACAGCTAAAGTTTAATGATGTTGTACGAATTTCAGTTATTGATTGAGTTTCAATTGGATGATAGTTAGTAGCAAAGATGATTATTTGATAGAGTAATTGGAATAGATGCTTAAATATTTAGAATGGATTATTTTTTTTTACAACGAATTTTGTGATATTGTTGAGTAATGTGGTGTCTTGACTAATTGTTAATATTGTCATAGGAGAATTCAATTTGGGATAATAGTCACCTCTAATTTACAAAGGAAATTTTGACAGATTTAATGTAGCAAAGCCTATAGTTGAGTTTCTTATTTAGGAAATTAAGAGTTTATTGAGCCTCTTGATTTAGATTTATAAGTGTAAATGGAAAATTTATTGATTTAAATTGAAAATTTTAAGTTGATTGATTTAAACTGAGTTGGAATTAATTGAGATTTTCAGGATCTGAATGTTATTTATGAGTTATACATTGACGGAAGATGAATAGTTGGATAGTATAACTGAGTTCGAGATGAGATCAACGGTTTGAGGGATTGAGTTAATTAGTTAAGTAACTTTAATTAATATAGATGGTAGGTATTAATGAGTTTTTAATCTGATAGTCAAACATGTATATTGGATGGTGTTAAATAGGAATTGTTATTGTTTGAGGTCTAGTTGGAGTTGAATTCAAGTTTTGAGATTGCTTCTGAAAGAGTAATTGAAGTATGACTAATGATATTAAAGATCATAGAAATATAGGAAAGTAAGGTAGAATGATGTCCAAAGGAGCTTGACTTAAATGGGAAAGAGCAGCATGCTTGAGGGAAAATTGGGAATTCATTATTGTTTTGTCATGAATTAGCAAGAATAAAGTTGACTTAATGATTTTTGAGATTAAGGATTGCATTTAAAGAATTTGTCGTGTTTAGACATTTAGTATGTTAGTTTATGAGAAAAAAAAATTGATATAATCATATGGTTTAACTATCTTGTACGAGTTATTTATTCCTTTAGGTAAGAGAAATTAGTAGGTTGTGAATACGGAAAGACAATGCCAGTTCTAGATTTCAATATCTTGGATATTTCTATGATTAAGGACTTTGATAGTTTTAATGATAAGTGTGAGCAACTTTAGTGAAAGCAAATTGTTGTATTTAAGTTAGAAGATATTATTGACTAATTTAAGGTGGAGTGTTATGTTTTGATATGGGCATGAGATTTGAAGGAGTTTCAAGGTTTTCTTGGTTTGTTAGACTCGTTGATTTTAATATTAATGAATAGATCATAAGTTAAAATTGTTGGGATTAACATAGGCGAAATAACAAGAACTAAATTGTGATTATTTAGTTTGTATGGACTAAGTCAGATATGTTGGAGATGAGTTTTTGACTTTCAATATTAGAGTATACTGTAATAATAATGACTTGATGATTGACAAGAGAATGTTGACTAAAAAGTGAAATGAGGAGATTTAATGATTAAGGATTATTGGTGATTTATTAGTGAAATTCTGCATGAAGGTGAAATGAAGATATTTAGGTTTTGTGTACAATTTATTAAAGGGATTGCCTGAGATTTAACTATGGTTTGATGACTTGGATACAATGGATTGATTAAAAAAAAACGGACTAAGTGGGACAATTTGTCGAATATGAGGTTTTAACTTGGTTTAAATAGTGGATATAACCGAGGATTATTAGACATGAATTACTTTTCAAAGTTATTGACGTGACTAAAGTAGTTATATTGAGACCTTATGATAAATTATTATTAGACTTTTCTTGGTGAGGTTAGTGCGATTAGAGTTGATGACAAATTTTGATTTGTAATCATGGTTGGATTAAATAGATTAAGAAGCTATTTGTGCTGAATATTTTAGGTTGGAGTTTGATTAAGAAGCTATTTGAGCGAACATTTTGGATTGATTGGAATGAAAGACAATTGACAATGTTTTTGATGATGATACTAGTTTGAAATATGAATGAGAGAAATGATTGGAGTTGGTAGATGAGATTAGCACATTTGATGCAATATTGAATAGTACCTTTGATGAGTAATGCTTATTGTGAAAGGTGTAATGAATAATTGGATAATTGGGGTGTTATTGGTTTTAGAGATATATTAAGGAAAAATTAATGGTTGATTAAATTGGGAGAAGTTCAATAGTTATTGGATTGTTATTTGCGTAGGTTCTAAGATTTACTTTCATATCCTAGTAATTGGTTTAAGGGTTTATTAATCTACCTTTATTAGGATGAAATATGCTTGTAGGTGATTAAATCTTGTTTTTCCTTGTTGAAATAGTCAAGAAAGTAGAAATTAATGGATTTGCAAAATTTGATGTTTTAAGGATTGGAATAAAATGCAAGATTGGAATTATCATTATTAGTTGGGGACTGCTCATTAGTATTGATGTGGTAACATAAAGAGTGTCTTAGAAATTTAGAAGCAAGAGAAATGCTAATTTTGACTAGAATTTGGGGCTTGAGTTATTAATGACTAATTCAAGTTTTGAGAGATGTATTGAGTGGATTATGTGATATATTATTCCTTAGATTTGTTAGACATAGCGAATTTTGGGGACAAAATTCCTAAAAGGTGGATAGAGTTGTAACATCCTGAATTTTTAATTATTAAACAAATTGATAAATGCCCGAAATTTAGAAAGAAAATATAGATATATAGCAAGTTACTTAATGTTTTAGGTGTAGATTGAATAATTAGAAGTCTTATAAATGAATTTAGAAAGTTTAAAATATTTTTAGGAAACTTCATTTAGAATGGTCTAAAATCCTAGAATTCAAATTAAAATAAATTATGATATTGATGAAATTAAAGGAATAGAGAATTGGAAGTAAAGTATATTTAATAATATTAATAAATTAAAAAAAGGTATGTAATTTTTTGTGTTTACTATATGTATATAAATATAGATACTATTGTTGTGAGATACTGTAAGATCATTAATAAATTATAATGTTATGATTGAATTGAGAGATTTCAAGATTTGTTAATTTAATCTTGAAAATATATTTTTCTTCCAACTTAATAAAATACCAAACTTTATGGGGCCTTTTTGTAATTTATATGGGAGACTAAAACCCTAATAATTCCCTTGTATATAAACTTTGTTTTTCTTCCTCTCATTCTCTATTTTGGTAGCCGCATATGACACAAACAAAACCTCTTCTTCATGGCTCTTATTCATGGCCATTTTCTTCTCCTTCATCCTCAAATTTCATTCTTTCTCTAAAACATTACCATTTCCTCACTTCACTCCTTCTCCCATATACGACATAGCCTCTCTCAAGCACCCTCTTCGTTCTTCCTTCCTCCAGAGAGCTCTAGTGGCGAAGCCCAACAATCTCTGGCGGCTCGGCACCGGAAACTAACAAGCAAGGACGTAAACAACCTTAGGTTAATATTCTTTACCTTAATATACTCCATTTTCAACATTTTTGTGCGATTTGGAAGGGAGAGGCCGAATGGGTTTTAGGAGTTTGGGTCTAGAAATGAATTAAAGCAATGTTTAAGCTTTGGTATATGGTGGTTAAAAATATATTTGGGTGTTCATTTGAAGTTTGAATAATTTTTGTAAAATCCCTTGATTGGGGTTTCCAAATCTGTTAGGTTATGGTGTTTAAAGATGCATGTTTAAAATGATTTTTGTTGTTTTGCAATCTGTGGAGCTTTTCTCTGTTTTGATTGAATTAGACACCTAGAATTTAGAATCTATTATGCGTACTGTTCTTTTCTGTTTTGTGATGATTTTGATCAGCTATAAAAATGTCCAGAGAAGTAGATTGTTACTTGAAATTGGTTTGGTATTAATGTCTTAACATTGGGGTTCAAATGATCAAATTGTTTCTCTGTATTAAGTTTTATGTCTTAGCATTGCTTTACCCTTTAGTATGCTCTCATGAAATCTGAAATCTGAATTTATTTGTTATGGATTTATCGGTATTAAGACAGTGCTTTAATTTGAAATTAATACATGTTAAACATATTCTGAATTATCAATACACTCAAGTAGTTATGAAAATTTAGTCAATGTGTTGTTACTTAGATTTTCTTGATGATTAAAAGTTCTGTTTGATTGATGTACACTTTTGTGGTCATGACTCATGAGTTTTTGTATTGTTTTATAATTGAAAATTTTAATACTACGTTTCATTTAGGGAGATTTGACTTCTCTTTTCATTAATTTAACAAGCTGGTTACTTGTTAATTGTGAAAAGTGAATAAATCATTTGGCGATTTCTAGTTGATTGTTTGATTATTTGTATACTGCTTTTGTCAGGTTGTTAAATGTTTGTTAGATAAGCTTTCATAATCAAAAATGATTGCATATGGTAGTGAAATTAAGAAAAGGGATTGGGTAGTATTTCTAGGAACGAGAGCGACGTTAATTAGTATATATGAGTTATTTTTAATTATTTGTATGCGTTGTATTATTGTTTGTAGAAGTTGGTTATTGACACTTGAGCACGTTGGAGCATACGTTTATTTTGGTTTAAATGCAAGGAGGTAACTACTTAAACTTGTTTGCGTGTGTGTGTATGTTGGTAAGCATATAGGTTAGTTATGAATTTATGATGTTTATTATATGTTATGAGAATTGATGTATGTCTTGTTTGGTGCACACCGATAATATGATTATAAATATGCCATTCCGGAATGAGGTTCCCTGTAAAACCCCCAGGGACTAAAAGAAATAAGAATAAATTGTTATATGTTCAGTAGGGTTGTTAGTCCCTTTGAACCAGTTCAAGCGAGGGTATATCGACCATCGAGTCGTGAGTCCCTATTGAACTGAGATATTACGGTGTGTTGTGTTTGATTTTATTTTTGTTAGTGATGATTTAATTATTTTCGTTATTGATGTATTGAGTATTGATATGTTTATAAATAAATATTTGTGCTGCTATAAATTGTAATACCTGATATCTGATAGTTATTTGAAATTAGCATATACATAACATGTTCATGCAACACAGTATGTAGCACACACCACTATACACAATATTAGCACACACCACCTTACGGCATGCACATGCACGTAGTGCAAAAATGTGCGTAAGCGAGTGGTAGTAGTTGCGATTTCTGGGTCTACCCCAATCGTTGATATTACAGGTACTAGATCGGGGCAGGAGTGATGGGAAGGATCTGGAGACTTAGGACTAAGCGTTATGTTTGCATACTATTTTTCATATTTCATTCATTAATTTGTAAACCCTGTGATTCATTTTCTTTGGATTACTGTATAAAAGTTTAGGCTGGATAACTGTAATTAAACATGTTCATGTGCTTATTTGTAAATAATTCTGAAAGAATTTTATCAGATATTATTAGATTTGTTTAAATATCCATGTTAGTACATTTTTATCTAACATGGATATATCAGATTTGATAATTTTAAATAAACAATTTTCAATTGTTAATTTTATATTTGATTGTAAAATGATTTATTTTAATTTACTTATTTCCAAGTTACATGAAATCTTTTTCTAACCATGATAGCTTATTTGTTACTAAAATTCTTTTTCTATCATGGTTAGCACATTAGCTTATATTTTATGGAAAATAAGAAAAATAAGAAAAATCGTTTTTCTAACTATGTTAGTCATTATTATAACATAAATTATTTTTCTAACATAGTTAGACTTTAAACTATTTTTAATTAAGGCTACTAACTCGTTTCTTTTGAAAAGTAAGAAAAGTCATTTTCTAACTATGTTAGCTATTATTTTGTTAACTGGATTCTTTTTAACATAGTTAGTAATTATAAAGAAAGAAATATAGAGTAAAAATGGTTATAAAAGTGTGGTTGTTACAGTTATGATATTATGAACTAGAATTGTATATGTTGTTTCGCTGAGATGGATAAAATTGTCATGGCATTTGCATTCATGGTGATGGGTAAGACTAGAGAAGATTTGTATGGAGAATTGTGTTATCACGTGGTATGCCATCACTAGGTGCACAGTGAGTGGCACTTTGTCAGGGCCCTCTCTTCTATGATTTCCTTTGCCAGGGATTTCAAGAAGTTATGGGACATGTGACGCCTCCTTACGTTCGTTCTTTAAGGAGGGGAGCCATAGTCCGTGCTTGAGCTCTGTACCTTTGGCAGGGTACATCTCAAGTAATGGTGAGCTTGAAACAATCCAGTCAATTGGATGTGTTTCTGTTTGGACTATGTGTATGGGTTAGCCTATGGCTCCTGTCAGCGGAATAAGGGTGGAGGCGGTATAAGGGAGGCATGCATGATACATTCTTTAACTTCATGAGTTAATTATTATTATTTTGTTTATGTGTTTGTACAATGTAATATGTGAGTAATTAGAGATTGTAAATTATTTCGTTGAGTATAATTATTTGTAATATATTTGTATATGAGTTGCTGGTGTATGTTAGGATTTTTCGGTAGTTACTGAGATGTCGATCTCACCCCATTATTAACATTTTTAGGTGAAGGATTTAACAATAAGCAAGGAAAGACACGTGAGGAGTAAACACTTTTATTTTATATTTATTTTGTCATTGACCTCAGCCTTAATGTTTTACTTTGTTTTTGTTTTAAAAATAGAGTGTAAATATAATTTTTATTATAAATTGGATATTATTTTGTTGGGGCGTAAAATTCTCCACCCCAGATTGTAAGTCTCAGAATAAGGAATGTTTTGAGGATTTTGTCCTCTTCCCATATAATTCACAGATTCTGGAGTGGCATAGAGAGGACAATGATCCGGCATATGCACATCATAACACTGTTCACAGACAACCGGAGTAGACTGAGTCGCTCGCACCTCTTGAGCACTACCCTTTCTGATCTGAGTTTCTAAAACATCAAACCGCTTGTTGAGTGCGGAGAGGATAGATGCAAACTGAGCCGTAGCGGTATCCTCCTTAGGAGCAATGGAAGATTGAGGAATCCTCCTATCTGTCCCTTGAGAATTGTTGGCCGATAGCTGATCTAACAACCGAAATACTTCATTCACTAGCACGTTCCGATACCCACCATTAGTCATAGAGTCAACCATTGCTTTAGACTGAGGATTAAGGCGATTGCAGAAAATTTGAACAATCACCCACTTGTCCACTCCATGATTAGGGCATTGCTTCATTAACATCTTATACCTCTCCCAAGCAGCATAAAGAGTCTCATCATCGTATCGCCTGAAACTCAAGAATGCATCCCTAGCCTCAACAGACTTGTCATCAGAGAAAAATCGAGCACGAAACTTGGTTTCAAGCTCATTCCAAGAGGTGATAGAACCTTCTAATAGGTTGTTGAACCACTCTCTGGCCTTGCCTTGCAAAGAGAAAGGGAACAATCGCAGTCGAAGAATATCAGCTGGAACCCCATTTTGCTTGAATGAATCACACACTTCCAAGAAATATATCAAATGTTTGTTAGCATCCTCATTGTAAAGACCATGAAACATCCCTTGCATTTGAAGTATTGTGATCATCACCGGCTTGATCTCAAAGTTCCTTACTTGCACATCTGGAATCCGAATGCAAGATTGAGTTCCTCTCAAGTTCCGACTAGCAAAGTCATTAACTGTGGCATGATCATACTCATCCTCCGCCATAGTTGCAGTTTCAACCTCAACCTCTTGCTCAAGATTAATTACCCCTTCAAGTACTACTTCCAAGTCACCAAACTCAATATGTTGCATGCACCAAGAAATGAGTACCTACAAAAAGGAGCACCTACAAGCACTACAAGATCACAAGTATCAAACTAACCAAAAGTGAAAATAAGCAAGGCAACCAAGGTAAAGCTATTTCTAACACTCAAGGTAGCTAGAAACAACAAAACACAAAGTTACCACAAGATAAGGAAAGAGGTTACTTAAAAGCAATTAATCATATAATTAAGCTAATCAACACAAGAAAGTAAACTTTTTGCTTAAACTACAATCCCCGGCGGCGGCGCCATTGACTTTACGCGGAATTTGTGCGCTTCCGTAAGCATACGGGTCGTCAAGTGTAGTATAGAAAAAGTGTCATTCCGCAGAGATTATAGTTTAAACAAAGTGATTAGCACTAATTGCATGCCTAATTACCTTAAGTAAAAACATATTGAGAGTTGTTGTTCAATTAAGAAAAGGGTTTGGAATATAAGTTTAAAAAGAGTTGGAGTTTCAAACACGATTTAACAATGATAATTAAGGCCTAGGGTTATTAATCCCATATTTACTTCATGAACCAAAGTTTCCCTCTCCTCTTTAAGTGATTAAATGAAAATATGTGCAAGTTTAGGGTTCAAAATCATTTGAAAAATCTTTCCCAAGTCAAGATCAAATTTATGCTAGCATTTATTGCACAATCTCTTGTCACAATAAATGCTAGCTCTTTTCTTTAACCACCCTAATTATGACTATGTTAGGTCAATAACTATATCTCTATGTTATCAACAAACCTTCCATTTAAAACCATAAACTTCAAGTCTAACATGTTCTTATCCAAGTTCTAAAACAAAATACACTTTCCCAAGTCATATTTCATTTAACTAATTAAGTGGTGATCAAGCACTTAAAACAAATAGAGAGCAAGATAAAAACTACACATATACTTCATTAATTACTTAAAGAAAGAGAGAGTAGATGGTTCAATCCATAAATAGGTTCATAACAACCGTAGATTAGGGTTTTAGTTACACATAAATGCAAATAAAACAAACCCTAAAACTATGAAAGAGTGCATTGAAGAGTGGTGAAGAAGATACAACCACAAATGGGGAATACCCAAATCTCTTCAAGCTTCCCCACTTGATTCCCAAGAGATCCCAAGGTTCTTCAAGCTCTTCAAGCCTCCAAGAAGTGCCCTAGAAGTGCCCCAAGTCGTGTTTTTCCAGCCTCTGTCAACTGCCCTCATTTTTCCCTTTTATATGCTGAGAATTTTGGCTAAAACGCGCAGCTGTGACGTACTCTCGCCAGTTGCTTGCCGGTTGGCGTGCCACTGGCGAGATTCCAGAGACGACATGCCGCTGGCTTGCCAGTTGGCTTTGTGACTCGCCAGCGGCTCGCCAGCTGGCGAGCCACTGGCATGCAGCTTCCCTAAAGACTGAAAATTGGCTTTCCCTTGCTCCTTTTTCCTCTTTTGTTGTAGCACTTGAGTTTCATAGAGCTTCTAACACCTGTCCACCTCTTCCTACACAAGCTAGAAAGAGGGTTGAAGAGTTTCTATGTCTCACATATACAATCATTAAACTCCAAATTTCACACAAATGAATGATTTCCTATTTGCATCACTTTCTATTAGTATTTGTGTGTTTTGTTGTCTATGTATCATCAAAAAGAGTGTGAACTAGAAGGAAATAGAGATGAAAATCTGTGAAATTATGGAGTTTATCAATGGGAATAGCTAGGAATGCGTTTTAATTTATGATGCTTTGTTTTCCAAAATGACTTTTAATTTTCCATACAGGCATTGATTTCACAAACGCTTCCCTTTCCCGTGCTTCAAACTCTCCTCGTCTTCCCTCTGCAAAGGGAATATTACAATAACAAAATGAAGCACACCCAACGAGCAATGATCAAGACCGAGTTCCAGTAAGTCTTTCTATTTCAATCCTTTATTTCTCCAATTTGAGCTTATGTACAATGTCCGAATTTGAGTTGGGTTCAATAATCATCTAAAATCAAAGCTTAGTTTTGATTTTCATGATTTAGTTGTTGAGATTTCATAAAAACCCCCATTCCCATTCATTCCAGAGGCCTCAGTTGGGTTCACAAAATAGGGTGGGTTACAAAACATATCAAATTCTCCAAAATGAAGCAACAGTGTAACAAAAAGGACCAAAGAAAAGAAAGTATCTCCACGAGCAGATTAGCAGTATGATTCCTGTCATGAAGCTATAGCCTAAATCAGCATTCACTCACCTTTGAGTGTGTGTTGGTGTCTCTCTCTCTTACAGCCTGGGGACAGGGGAAGAGAGCGTGCCTAAACCATCCAAACAACTCAGGTTCTTTTCCATCTGTTGCCCTTTACTTTTTTACTTATATTGATCCTTGCTATCTCTCAGCATTTCTTTTTACATTAACAGGAAATACCTACAACACTCTTACTCTATCATGTTTCCAGATTTTTAAGATGTTAATTTCTGCCATGTATTTGGGAGAAATCTCCCGCCGAGTACTGTGCAAAATGGCTGAAGAAGCTTGCTTATTTGGTGATATTGTTCCTACAAAATTGAAAGTTCAGTTTGTACTGAGGTATCAAGTTATTCAGCCAGCCACCATGATGTTAATTTTCATGACATCAATTGATTGAACATGATTAAAATCTGGCCTTGCTAAAGACTGCAAAATATTTGCATCTTTTACACAATGCAACATGAATCTGATTAATATCACCATTCTCTTTTCTTAATGTGATCAATGTCAGTACTTATCTCTTAAAATAAAATAATCTGTTAGAACAGGTTGGTGAAAAACTCCAATAGATAAAAATGTTTCCTGTCTTCTTGGTTAACCTTATTTTTAAATATAGAAATATATTGGTCAAGCCTAAATCTTATTTCATTCAAATTTTATTTTGAAAGACCATAGTCATTCCGTTGACTTTGGATAGAAGTTTTTACAGAATTATGATTCAGTTTTGGCCTTAATCAAAGTAAATGGTCTCATCCCATTCTGACAAACTTTAAGTAAAATTTTTACAAATAATGAATTCGTTGATGATAGAAGTTAGATATATAAAATGATAAGGAAGATGTTATAATGCACAAATCTGTTTGAAGGCACTCATGTTACTTTTCATAGAGCCATGCATAAGCAATCACCAGTTAGAGTATCTGAGCAATTTTATGTTACAATATTACTCTCTATTGATCAGATGGTACATTCCTAGATTGCTTTGCTTTTGGTAATTAATGAAAATGTCTCAAAACTGTTAACATATATTGAGTTTATGCTATGACGTAATATGTACAGGTCCTTGGATATGTCTGCAATGCACCATGAGACATCTGCTGATCTCAATGTGGTTGAAAACAAATTGAAGAATGTCTTGGAGGTGAGGATCAAATGTCTCTATTTCTGCGGAAAAAATTACATATGATGGCTTTTATAGCACCTTTACAATAATTTGAACTTTTGATTTTGGAATGTAGCACCTTTACAAAACAGTAATTCAAAACTATACAGAACTTGCTGATTTTGTTGTTTAATTTGTTTGTATTCTATGAAGCAAAAACTTCATAACATGTTAATTTTTAAGATAAAACAGAGAATCTAATAGAACTTACGTGTCAACTACAAGTTTTATTACTTTCATCCAATACTTTCTTCATTATAATTTTCAAGTTAGAAATATAGTGACAAACGTGTCACTTCAAGATTGGTGTGATACCTTTTGTAGGTTTGGTCCTGTTATATGCCAAGCATGTTGTATATAGTGTTGCTGTTACAATAATAAAAAGTTTCCTCAAAAATACCATTATTTTTCATTACTAATTTTCTCTCTATAGATTTAAGAAATTGAGGTGGCAAGGGAAAACCCACTGGAAATCTTGCCTTTTCAAATCAATTAGGGGTTGAAGTGTTAATCAATTAAATTGTGGAACCGTAATTTGATGAGAATTTGTATTTACTTCACTTTTACTTTGTATCTACGAGAACGTAATTTTTATAAGCATCAGTTTGACATTTGATCCTTTTCCTTTCCATTTCTTCTATTTGATTTGAGATGTAAACTCATATTATAGCCATTACAAACTTGATGTAATGATTTTCAATATTTATGCTGATATATGGGAGCAAAGGAGGGTGTTTCAATCTTGGACCCGTTCTTAAAGAGTGATACTTTTGTGAAGAATTATGAAAGAGAATTCTCACTACATTAGAATGGTTAGGTTTTTAACCTTTTTTACTTCTTTTTGTTTATATCTAAATATTTTACTGCTTCATTAGTCTATCATTATTCTTCCATTGCTTACATTTTTTAAAAGTCAGAAATTGTCCATTTGAGGTGCATCAGAAAAAGTAGTCTCTGAATTTCATTTGGTGCTAAGTGAATAAATGAATGAAGATGCAGAGATGAAAAAAATTGAAAGTCTTATTTTCACCAAGTGAAAAAGATGAAGGATGTTGATATTGCATGCTCTGTTGATAAGATCAGAGAATATTTTTTATTTGAAGCTCAGAAGATATTATGGTACATCTATATTATGACATTTATTATTCTATTCTTGGTTTCTTTTTCAACGAAGGTTCCAAAAAGAACAAACTTTGGCAAATGGACTCCAGGAGGAAGAAAATCTCTTGGAATAATGCATTGAAAACTTGAATTAGTTGAAGCTAGTTTTTAAAATTTGGGGTGTTACAATTTGCATTTGGTTGACCAACATAGGCACTAGCTTAAAAATGATTCAAACAGAACTGAACATGTTGAATTCCAGTAAAACTAGCAATGACAAAGAAAACCCTCTACCACCAATTAGGCAAACATGAAACCGAAAGAGGATACGAAATCCAGAAAACAAGTAGCCCAAGAAACTTCTGACACCTATTAGGAACTTTCCAAGAATCTTGACATAGCATCAAAATTCATCTTCCTTTCATAAATTTTGGATGTGAGGGAATTATTGAATAGAGGAGATATAAGAACTGGATAAAGAATCATCACACTCACCAAACTCATTGGTAGAAGACAAAGATTTCTCTCCAGTTGTAATTGTAATTGGATTCTCTCGTACGGACTCCGGAAGCTGAAGATCGATACACTCTATCAATCTGCTTGAAGCACTATAAATGTATAGTCTTGAAGTGTTCCTCAATTTGAAGTGGGCCCTCTTGAACATTAATCATTCCTTCGGCAATGCATATTATTACCAAAATCAGAAAGATCATTATGATCTTGGAAGCCTTCACCTTCTTCGTCTCTTGGTTCTTGGGAAATGAAATCTTGCTCACTTTCTTGAATAATGTCTTCAAGTAATTTGCGAAGGATTGCAGCATAAATTTGAGCACTACAAGTCAAGTCTTGATTTGGAGGTTCTTGAATAGATTCTTGATTATCCATCTTAGGATTTTTGAAGCACATGAATCACTATCTCAGATTCTTGGTGATAATGACATGAATTAATCCCATGAAAGATCATCTATGACTCTGGTACCATGTTCACAAATCGGCAGGGAAAGAGAACACGATGAAGAATTAAACAAATCTTTATATTGATAGATGATGAAGAAGAATACAAAAACAACAACAATATTCTAATCCACTTGGACTAGATCAAAACATTCCTCATAGAGGTGATGACCACTCCTCATTGAGGAAATGAATTTACAAAACAAATCCCTAACACTAGGGTAATGAGGAGAGAGACCAAGTTAACTCTCCCTCTTGGTGTAGACTCTCATAAATCTCACACACTAAAATGTTTAGGTTAAGACCCTTTATATAGGCAATAGGGCCACTAACCACTTACAAGATACAACCCATTTAATATAATCCTAATATTTCTAACAGACTACTTGTAAGAGCCACATAATGATGTATGGATATCCAATCCACATATCTATCCTTTCATCAGTTCTCAATGGACTCCTCTTATAGTCGTGCATGGTGTGGGCTTTGCCAAGATGTTCTGCTTAACATTACAAACCGTCTTCCTCGCTCACTGGTTCCTTCAATCTCCATGAGTCCACCCTTTATTGCATCCAGCCCTTAGACTCATACTCAGAGGAGACCACAAAGTGCTGGCTCATTGTAATGAATATGTACATTCAATTAACACAAATCCTCAAATACAATATATAATCCAAAAAAGAAATCCAAAATCTCTACTCAACCAAATACAACTTATATGAATCTAATCAAAGTAACAAGATACAAATAGAATTGAGATACAAGAATTGTCAAGAAGAAGGTTAGAAGAAAAATGAGAAAATACAAAAGAGGAGGACAAGAGAATCAGAGAGAATTGAATAAGAGAACCAGAGCGAAACATTCTTCACAATATTCATCGTTACCCCCAAGAATGTGCCCCTCTTGCTGATATACAAGTGAATTACTCTTGTTTTCTAATAGACTAGGGTCTTCATTAGTCCATTTCTTCTTAACTCATGCTTGTTTTTTGTTCATTTTTGCATATTTTCTTTTACTCTTTAATCTATTTATAAGATGAAGCCTATGTTAATTATAATTGATTCTAATTCCGAGTGAAGGAGGATGATTGTGTTAAGCATGAACTGATAATGTAAAATCTTGTCGAATTTCATATATATGGATCAAAAACAATGAACAATACATAATGTTTTGTTGTTGTTGTTGATAATATATATGACTTAATACCATTGTATATTAGTGATTCTTATTTGGACTTCTGTATTATTCTCCCATATAATATATAACAAAGGACAAAATAGCAAACTTTCATACATTTTAAACCCTTTTATTTTGGTAAAATAAACTATTGATAATCATCACTAGGTATGATAAAATTAATAATTAATTAGAAGCCATTTATTGATTAGCCACAAATAGTTTATTTTACTTTAGATTTCATACATTGCCGGGGACAGACCCCTTTCTTTGAAAAAAATGGCAGCTTTGTTTTGTGAATGTTTATCTTTTGAAAAATATTTGTGCTACACCCTTTAAATATTAAGCCAATCACAGTCCTTAGTCACTTTTTTGCTCTTTTCTGTTTTTTTCCCTTTCATAAAATGATTCTCTTTCCTGGGACTTTTAACAAAGCCGTATTTTTATGCAATTTTTCAGGAATAGAAATAGAAGTCTTGAGAAGATTCATCTTTCTTCTCCATGTAAAGATAAGATGCCATCTCTTTAATTTGTCCTCTTGAAGTTTGATAAATAAGGGAAGGGATATAATTTAATTTGGTGAAAGTTCAATTAAAAAAACATGAATAACATCAGCAACAGCATTGGGGCATTATTTCGCTATTGACTTTAGAAAGACCAATCCAAAATGCCAACAACCACACAAAGATGCCATTCAAGTTCAACTCGTTTCTACAATCTTATCTGTTTTCTTTTAGAAAATCACATCGCCCTCTGAGGATCCATTATTTAAAAAACTTATAGTAAACACTATCATAATTATATTTAATTACTTTTTGAAGTAAAAATTAAATTGTTATAAAATTACTCACTCTTTTTCATGATACATGTTTCAGTTGACATATAATCCTATTTAAGGTTGCAAAATAGTATATCAAATCATGACATATTCAATATATTTTTAGATTATTCATTTGTTTATAAGTAAAATAAACTAGTTTAAGGAAAAAAAATTAGGTAAATCAATTTATAATTAACTTATTTTGCTTTTTTTTTAGGATTTTTCAAAAAAGTCAGTTAGGTCTTATATTTAGGACTGGAGGGAGTATAATATTAAGATATTAAGATATTACATTAACCTGGTTCTAGCTAATTCATTAAAAATGCAATTATCGTAGCGAAGTGGGCCATAATATGAGAACTCCTGAAAATGACATGTTTTAACATTTTCAAGAATGGTTTGACAAAGGAATAAATTAACAATTGAAGGACACCAATCAAAAGGAGTTCATACTTCTTACATATTAAGAAATTGATGGATTAATTGCTATACCCTGTCATAAGGACATCAACTTGCCATATTGCCATTATGGAAACAAATTTGGCACAAAGTATTTTTCAGTTAGTGAATGGTATCATCATTTTTATATAAAGGCGAGGTGCTTGGATGAAATGTCTTGATCAAGGTCAAGCATCCATAAGACCATAACCATAATATGGATGCTACATAAAAAATGTGATCACATAAAAATTGATTCAATAACAAGCAATTAACAAGAATATATTATCATGGGAACTTACCATATTGTATGTTGTTCGCTTGTTATAATTTTTTATGGTATGACTTTTTTTCCTTAATAGGGGAGAATTATAATTAGAAGTCACATGGAATAAGGATAATTAAGATCGATAAGGTTTCACAAGTTGTAAATTACAACTTCTAGGCCTTATAATAACAGCTTTTGTTTGAGTAATTACAACTTGTGTTTATTCCATAGAAGTTCTAACAAATTCTCCTATTAAATAGCCTTTAATGACCACCAAGTTCTTAAATCAATTGACTAAGGTTGAACTAGCTTAATCAGTGCTCTCAAGTTTGAGCCCTAAGTACATTGTTGACTTATATTATCGTGGTTCAGATTAGTCGATTACTAGTGGCTTTAGATTCAAACATGGGTTTGATTCACACTCCATGTTCTGAGAAATATTTACCATCGGAAGATTACTAGCGGCGTTAGATAGATAAATACAAAAATAAGTAGCCTCTAATCTTTGGCATGTTGAGTTGTTGAGTCATACTCATGGGCTCGTGGTTTCTAATGAGATTATGCATGTAAGAGTTGAGAAAAGCAGCAGCCATTTTTTTGACCTTTGTTTTGTTTACATTGTGAACTTGTGATGATGTTGAGGATGAGGAGTCACATCATCACATCACAAGCACCCTAATCTTTCCGACGTGGCACCAGGTGGGCTCCACCTTCACGCTCAGATGTCTGCCTTTGCATGGCACCGCCGTGGCTCCCCCTTAGATTAGATTCCTTCCCCTCTTCCCTTTTTTCTTCTCTCCGGAATATAATTAATGTGGATTCTCTGCTGTCTCGCCATAACATATTCTCTTTTCATCAATATACTATAATGCTTCTGATCTCCAGCTTCTTCTACTTCATTCTACAATCGGTAAAGCCAAATTCCTTAACCTTTTCAATTCCCATTCCATTTTATTCATTCCCTCATCCCTTTATTCCTTTTGTGGAGTATATACAAGCTGTTCGAGTTCGATCTCAACCACTTTGCTCATGATTTTATTGCCTCTCTTCACTTTTGAGCTTTAGATTTAGTTTCTTTCGGCTAACTCACTAGTCATTAGTGTTGGAGTTATCAACATTAATATTAATATGGGTGTGTCATAAGGAACAAGTATCATATTGGGTTAAACCAACTTTTGGTCCCTGTTTTTTCACCCCATTTTGCTTTGAGTCCCTGAACTTTCAAACACATGGTATTGGTCCCTGAACTTTCACCCCATTTCGCTTTAAGTCCCTGAACTTTCACCCCATTTCGCTTTAAGTCCCTGAACTTTCAAACACATGGTATTGGTCCCTGATCTTTGCCTAGTTTATAAGGATTAGTCCCTGGACTTTGCTTATTTTAGAAGGATTAGTCCTTGAAGCCTTTTAACTCTATTACTCCTATGGCATTGACTGTGTCAAATTGGATGACTTAGCAATCTTATTAGGATGATGTGGCAAGTATATTTTATAATATTAATTATTTTAATTTTTTTTGCCATGGATGATATTAATTATTTTAAACAATTTATAAAATTTGAATTTTTTATCAAAAAATCAAATATAAAATCTGAATTTTTTTTATGAAATCTGATCTGATAAAAAAAGATTTTAATGTGTTGTGTATGTTTTCAAATTCATATTTAAGATTATGATAAAAAAATCAGATTTTATAAATTGTTAAAAATAATTAATATCATCCATGGCAAAAGAAATTAAAATAATTAATATTATAAAATATACTTGTCACATCAACATCCTAATAAACTTGTCAAGTCATCCAATTTGACACAATCAATGCCATATAGGAGGATTTAATAGAGTTAAAAGGCTTCAATGACTAATCCTTCTAAAATAAGAAAAGTTCAGGGACTAATCCTTTTAAATTAGGCAAAGTTCAGGGACCAATACCTTGTGTTTGAAAGTTCAGGGACTAAAAGCAAAATGGGGTGAAAGTTTAGGGACCAATACCATGTGTTTGAAAGTTCAAGGACTAAAAGCAAAATGAGGTGAAAGTTCAGGGACTAAAAGTTGGTTTAACACTATCATATTGTTTGGGATTGTGGTGATCCAAATTATAAGAGAATTTTGGATTATTATATGGGTTAAGAGGAGGAATGAACTTGCATAATAGTGGGCCACTAGAGACAAATCCGGCTAATATTCTTCACCATTATATGTGCAAGTTAAGAGTATATTAGACACCTTAAATAAGAAGGTTTTGTGGGAATAAAATATTTTATGAATAATGTTATTTCAAAAAGTATTTTATTTTGACCTTCATTTATGGTATAATGGACATTGATTTTGGTTTAATGGAATTGCTAATTTCATGGATCAAGATGAATGCATATTATGATTTTAAAAGCTACTTAATATTTTATTTTTGTAACCTTTTAGCTTGATTACCAATCAATGCCATAGAGATTATTTTAAATGGTCTCTTCATTTCATATGATTTTTCTAAGGCATGAGTGGCAACAAAAAACTAATGTTTTTATTCATTGATGTATGAGGTGGCAAGGTTATTATTTTTGGTGTCTATATAATTTTCTACTCTAAGTGAAAGAGTATGTGTGTAAGACTCTTGACTCTTGAGTCTAAAAGCACAATCTCCTCCTCTTCCTCTACAAAATATTCCTTTGAGTTACTATATACTTTCACTGTTCCGTTGTCTTGCAAAACGCAGGAAGGTTATAATGTTGGGGAGAGCTGCGTCCTTTGTTGCTGCCGGTGGTCAAGGAATACCTCTAAAGGACAGAGTCCCATAAGGGAAGCAACTCAGATCACTATTTTATTTTACGTGCAGCACTGTGTTTTTCATTGTTTGCAGAAATAGTTGATGACTGGATATATGTATTGTAGAGAAGGTAGAAGACATCCAGCAAATTATTTGATGATTTGGGAGCAGACGCCAACAACTAGCTTACCTTGTATGTTCTCCTCATTTCACAGGATGATAACTCCATTTTGCTTGTACAAGCTTTACTTCACAGACCTTGTCATGGATTATGTCTCACGCCTCGCTGTTGCCTCTGCAACACCAACCTTCGTTTACTTATTATAGGACTTGATGATTATCACTGCACCCTGTCATCCATTTATGCATCCTCCTCATTTGAACTTCCTACCAGATTTCCATGCATCTCTCCTCCGTACTTGTGTTTCTCCTCTTCAATGAAATTATGATTTATTCACTCGGTCCTGCTTGTTGCAGTCACGATTTCTCAGGTGATCAACGAGAAATTACCTTATGATGATCAACTTTAAATTTTTGTAATGGTAGATTTTAAATATTACCTTCTTAGGTGAACCCGTTGCACCACGTCATTTGTGGCCTGACCAATCACATGTGAACACATATTATTTGAGGTAGAATTTTTAATTTTGTGTGACACCTTAAAAAATATTCAACTAACAATAATTAGCAAATAAAAAAAAATTAAATATCATGTTTTCATTGTTTTTTTTTTCATTTTACAATGTAAATAAAAATGTTTTCAAAATGTAATAAAAAAATGTTTTCAAAGTTAGTTGAGTTTTTTTAAAGTGCCACATGTAATTAAAATTTCCACATTGTCCACATGTCATTTGACAGGCCACAAATGATAAGTTAAATTGGATATTCCACATAAGATCTTGTAACTTAAGTTGTTATTGGCTAGACCACAAATGAAGTGGTACACTAGTGTAACATCCTAATAGTAATAATAGTTATGGTAAAAAAAATAGTAATAATAATAATTATATTAATAAATATAAATATTATATTAATAAATTAATCATTTAAATAGTGAATGCTAACAAAGTGGATATGTATTATGACTTAGTTTCCCTCTCTCTCTCTCCACGTACACACACAAACATAAAGCGTGATGGCCTTTCTCCCATTTTGTTTTTGATTCTATCATGTTTCTCTCTTCATTAATAACTTTATGTACCCCTCCTTTTTCTCATACATTCATAACCAATTCCTAGCTACATGCGTGTGTTTAGTGGCTCAAGCTTTCACCCATTTATTTAATAAAAAAAAGAAGAAGAAGAAAGAAAGAAAGAAATGGTCATCATGGTGCAAACTGAATCCCATATATATTTCTAATGCTTCAAACGGTTATTTCCCCTCAAGCCTTTTATAAATTCCAAACCATATCATAACAATGCTATTACTATTAGCCTTCCAACATTCATCTCTCCTTCCTCCCTCTCGTGAATATATATATATTCATTTTGTCTCTCACAATCAAAACTACCATATTCCATTATTCCTCCAACAAGAACCGGTCCTCCTATTATATAAATATCAATCTCTCTCTTTCGTTTTGCCTCCCTGAGTAAGTTCCTTCACCTTTTAATTTTATCTCACCCATCACTCTTCTAATTTTCACCGGTTAATCAATAATCTATTTTTCATTAGATCAAACCACCATATCACGTTGTCATCATCGAGCCGTCGCCGGAGAACTACCACCGTAGACATCTTTTTCTCCAGTGAGTGTACTTCTTTTGTTCTATCACTTTTTTTATAAATTCTATGACGTAGTATCACAAAATAAAAAGCTTTCTTGTGGATTCATCATTATTATCACTCATATCTCTTTATACGTTCTAGTACTATGTTAGTTAGGTGATCATTTTACTTGTCTTGTTCATAAAATTGATTCATCAAATTCTCTAGTTCAGAAATTTAAATTAATGATTTATATATTATTCTTAACGTCAAGATGTAGTTTATAATTATTTATTGGATATAGTGTTTTTAATAAGACGATCTAGTTTTTTTTTAACTCAAAGGGATATTTTTTTATCAGAAACTCAAAGGGATATAGATTCGTTAAGATAGAGAAATAAGAGGGAAAGGATAATTTATTTATATTTATATAATTTTTTTATAACAATATTTATATATTTTTGTAAAAAGATTTAAAATATAATAGGATAATATGTATATGTATAATATTTATAAAAATAATGTTAAGATATGGGATAAAATGTCCTACCTAGGGGCATACAAATCAACGGAGAATTAGGTCTCTCAATTTTTGGGATACCTTGATCTTTGATAAAAAAAATTAAAAGGCATATCACGCCTCTTCTATTTTAAAACGGAAGTTAGTTGCTTCTCCATCCACTCATCTTAAATTTAGATAGATATAATAGAGAGCTAAGTGCAAGAGAGAGACAAGAGGCCAGAGGACGACATATTAATTTCTTCTAAGATAGAATCCCATCTTCGCATAATATTTATTAGATTGACCATATATTACGGTTGAGTACGGTAAGAATTTGGCGTCTATTATTCTTTTGGCGAGAGGTAATTATATTGCTTTCATTGTTTTCATTGATTCATTCTGTATACTTATATGTTGTTTTTGAGTGATTTGAAGCACATAATATTTCTGTTAAAAACAACACATAATATGTCATATTTTAAAATGTATCGTGAGATTAAATTTACCATTTATGTTTTTCTATTATGGTTGTTGTTTTGAAAATTGACTAATGCACTGTTTGGTTGAGGTTTTTTGGACGGGAGGTGAGGGGAGGGGGTTTTTTAACATTTTGTTGTGTTTGGTTGGAGGAGAGGAAGGGAGGGGTAAAAATTTGACAGTTATCTCCTAACTCACCCATATCTTGTCTCACCACCAAATTGGGGTTTTTTTGAGGTGAGAGAAAATTTTACCACAAAGTGGATAAAAATAGACATGTTATGTTTTATCTAATAAACCTTCATTTTCTTATTTCGTTCTTTCTCCCGTATACTCATATGCATTCTTTTCTTTCTTTTTATTATTTGTGCGTTATCTCCTAATTTATTTGTGTGTTATCTATTTTTTTTCATATTAGCACGAAACACGAACTATTTTTTATTGTTCTTATCTACAAATGTAAAACACATTAGTAAATTGTAACATCCTAATCTACCGCACTTAAAATTGAAGCTATTTTATTTGACCGATTCCTTTTTTTAACTGAAACATTTTTTAAAAATGTTATCGCACTTTAAAGTATGTTTTGGTCCCTTAACTTTGAAGAAAGTCATGTTTTGGTCCCTTAACTATGAAAAGTGTGTTTTTAGTCCCTTAATTTTGGATAAAGTCATCTTTTAGTCCTTTAACTTTGAAAAGTGTGTTTTTAGTTCTTTTAAATTTGGTTTAATTATGCTTTTGGTCCCTTAAATTTGCACAAAGTCATGTTTTAATCCCTTAACTTTAAAAATGAAGGGATTGAAAACATATTTTATCTTTTTTGAAATGACTAAAAACATCATTTTGTCCAAAGTTAAGGGACAAAAAACACACTTTTCAAAGTAAAGGTCCAAAAACACACTTTCTCCAAAATCAAGGGACCAAAAACACACTTTTCAAAGTTAAGAGACCAAAAACATACTTTAGCCTAAAAAAATGTTATGCATATAACATATTTGCTACAATTTTATATTTAAGCTTAAATTATACTAAAATGCTAAGTCAAAGAAATTACATTTCTTAATCTAACGTTTCTTTTTTTATCAGAACTATTTTTTAATTGATCAAAGGTCATCTTTTTTTTATTATATGAACGTTATCTTTTTTCATATGAACGTTATTTTTTTTATTAGATATTAACTTTATTTTTTGTTTTTTATGAAAATATATGAACGTTATTACTCTATGTACATTATCATTTTTTTTAATTGGTCAATATTTCTCCTTTATTTTTGCCTACTTTATTTGACATGCAAATAGGAAATATATATATATATATATATATATATATATATATATATATATATATATATATATATATATATATATATATATATATATATATATATAGATGATGAATCCAAAGAACCATGAAAAACAAGAGAAAGATAAGAAAAATAAGGGAATTAGTATAAACATGATGAATGTTTTAGAAAATATAGATGATGATGAAATAGAAGAAATAATGGGACAAGAAGAGGAAAAGATAGAACAAATAAGGAAAGAATTTCAATATGCAACAAAAATAGATATAAAGGAAGATGACAATTTTCAGATTAATATGGAAAGACAAGTAGAACCAAAAAATGAAGGAACATCACAACAACAACTAGATCGAGCTTTAGGAATAGAAAGAAAAGTTGAACCTATAATTGAAAAACCACAAATAAATATGATGAATATGGAAGAAATGTTAAAAGCATTAGAAGAAATAGAGATAAAAGAAGTAAGTAAGAATAACATATTAAAACAATCTATGGATGAAAATATAAAACAAACTAGAATATTATCGGAAGAGATAAAGAAAGGACAAGAAGTCATAAATAGAATATATATATATATATGAACGTTACCTGCCTACTCTGGAGTCTTCATCTCCCATTCTCCCTCACTTCTCTCTATTCCCTATGTTCTTTTCCCATCTCTATCTCTCCCTCCCTCACTCATCCACTGTAATCCCCATCTCATAATCACAAACTCAATCTTCCTTCTTTTTCAATAAAACATTTCTTCTCCATAAATCCTATGCTAATCCCACATCTTCACCAACCCCAAAACCACTTAAAATTTCTTCCTTTCTTTTAATTAAGGGTGAAGGTGCAAAAATAATACTAAACTTTACCTAAAATTGCATTTCCAATACTATAGTTTCGCGATGAGCAAAAATAATACCCAACTTGGGGTCTGAGTGCAAATATAGTATTTTCACTTGAGGGAAATAAAATTTAGATATGAAAAGACTCTTATGTCATTATTCCTCCTTCATCAAATTTTTATATAATGAGGGGCATAAGAGTCTTTTCATATCGAAATTTTATTTCCCTAAAGTGAAAATACTATATTTGCACCCGGACCCCAAGTTGGATACTATTTTTGCTCCTTGCGAAACTTTAGTATTAGAAATGCAATTTTGAGTAAAGTTTAGTATCGTTTTTGCACCTTCACCCTTTAATTAATCATACCCTTTTCATTATAACATGTCTCTCAATCATTATTCCCCATTTTCCATTATATTATAGAAAAAATTGAGTCTTTAGTCATTTAGTAGGTCTATTATGATAAATTCTGAACTTTTGATAATTAATGTGCCTTGAGCTCTAAAGAAAATCACCATTTTGTTGTTTGTGATGTTTCATTGATGATTATGTTAATTCTATCATTTGCATTTGACCTTTGTTCTAGTTTTATTATAGTAATATTCTATTTTCTACCATAATAGAGTTATTAAATCGTTAGTTTGTATGACCGCTTTATAAATTTTTGTTGTGATGAAGGGATTTTACAAGGATGACATATAATTTGAGACAAACACGGCGGTCATATACCACCATTTACAATCTTCCTAAAGATCTGTTAATTGAAATCATTGCAAAAGTGGCTGCAAATTCGATTTCCGATCTACATAAGGCTAAAGTTTGTTGTAAAGATTTCCTTCATGCCACAGATGAAGATTATATATACCAGCATGCAACTCTTGAAAAGTTTAATAAGATCCATCCGAGTATTACCGACAAAACAGTTGCGTTCTTTAAGCGATGCATGAATTGTGGCAATTTAGAAAGTTTCCTTTTGAAAGGAATGCGTGACTTTTTCACTTTTGGGAAAATTGACTCTGGTCTTGAAAGTATAAAAAAAGCATTCCAAGGGGGTAATACAGATGCAATGTATATATATGGCATGATTCATATATGCTCTAATGATGAAGAGAAAATAAAAGAGGGCCTTACAATCTTACGTTCAATGAGAATGTCCACGACTATAAGTATTGTAAGAAGTAGAGACAGGGTCCTGAGATATTATCAAGACATGTGGGTTAGGAAACGATTAGAATATGACCGACGTTTGTGCTATTCTCACCCTATTCCTAGACGTTGGACAACTTTTCCACCTATGATAAAGTCGCCTCCATCAGATGACGATGAAAACAAGTATATCCAGCTTTCATGTGACTTTTGTTTGGGTGATCACGAACTCCAGTCATTTAGAGGTTGTTATTTGTCACCCTATTTTACGGCAAGTTATCAAAATAATGCATTGATTGCATTCTATCCCCCACATCACTCCTCCATCTTATATGTTTCTTGCTTATTTTCAATCATAACACTAGCTTATTTATTTATATTACCTCCTAGATCAATAATGATGCAATGCTAACTACTCCCTCCGTTCCTAAATATAAGATCACTTTGGGAAGTGGATAAGTTCCTAAATATAAGATCACTTTCTATTTTGTCTCAATTTTGGTCCAAATTACCCCTATACTTCTTAGCTCCCTCACTTCTCTCTCAAATTCCTATTTGTCTTTTAAATTTAAGTGAGGGGTATTTTGGGAAGATCATGTAATCCTAATTCATGGGAAAGTCTTCCTTAATCTCTCCAAATTAGCCAAAGTGATTTTATATTTAGGAACGGAGGGAGTATTATATTGTGTTACTGTATTACACATGTTTATGGTTACTTTTGCCGTTTCCTGATTTTGTAATAGCACACTAAATAAATAATTCATTAGATCAAAGATCATATTTGCCCCGAAAGTTTTAGGCTGGCATTATATTTGCCCCTTAAGTTTTTTATGATCATATTTGCCCCTGAAGTAAACAAAATGGATCAAATTTACCCCTACATCTTTCATGTAATGCCACCTCATCCTCATGTCATAGGTTACGCCACATCATCATCTTCTTCATTCCTCCCCTTTCTCCACCACCTCCTCTCCTCCCCTCCTTCTCCCCCAACCACCACTTCTCTCCCTCCTTGCCTCCCGCCCCCTCTCCTTTTCGTAATTACACATCACTCCTATAATATTAATATTATTCTGCCTTTTATTTGATTTTAGTGTCTGTATTCTTGAATGTACAGAACTAATATGTTGACCGACTTCACCGGTTCTACCACCATTGACATTGATTTCATACCTTTTGTAGGAAAGGTAACTCTTCATCATCTACCGATCCTACTCTTCCTTTGTCCTTTATTGATTGTAGTGAATTTAATAACAAAACTGGGATTTAATAATCTTGTTTATGTTGACTGACAATATGTTGGTTTCTGAACTCGTTTGTGTGTATTGACTAATGAGAGTGATGTGTTTCTTTTGCAGATATCTCTTGTTTCCAGGGTTTGTTCTGCTCCCCAAATGCATCTAGGGCATGAGGTCGCTATCAACTTTCTAATCAATGTTCCTTACAAGCCATTAATGTGTGTTTGTGTGTGCATGGAATCTGTTAAATCATTCTTCCATGGTTTGTAAAATAGCTAACGAGGACCTTTGAGCCACTGCTCAGTATTAAATTTCACATCATAGAAAATTGAGCCGCTGTTAATGGAACATTATTAAGGTCTTATTTTTCGCTAATGTTGTTTATTTTTCACCCATTAAAATTATTTTTCACTTGGTATAACCATCATAGGGTGATGAGTTCTTCATCTGTAGATGGAATCTGAAGCCGGGAGGGAGATGATGAGGAAGAGGGGGTAGGAGGCAACAAGGGAGAGAAGTGGTGGTGGGGGGAGAGGGAGGGAGGAGAGGAGGGAGGAATGAAGAAGAATATGATGATGTGATATAACGTATGATATGGAGGATAAGGTGCCATTACATGTAGCAGTACATGTAAGATGTAGGATAAATTTGATCCATTTTACATACTTTAGGGGTAAATTTGATCAAAAAAAAAATTCACGGGTAACTATGATCTTTAACCCATAATTCATTCAACACAACAATGATGTTTCTTTTTCTCAGAAAATGTAATTTTTTTAAAATAATCATTTAACTATATAAACGTAGGAAGCGCTATGCTTGACACGTAACAACCTTTAAAGACAAATAAAACCGATTTTTTATTATCGTATTTAGCTTTCTTAAGATTGCTCAATAAAGTCAACTAACTTTTATATATAGGTAAGAAGTAAATTACATTTATCTAAAAGTCTCATGAAAATAAAGGGATAAAAGTAAGAAAAATAATTTGTAAATGTGAACAAGTTAAAGAGATTGCAAGGGTTAAATACATTTACTCTTGGGGCAATTGCACTAAGTCCCAAATAAGAGACTTAATTACAAAAAAGTCTCAAGGGGTTATTAGCACTTGTTAATGAAGGTTATTACGTGTACAAGTTCAAGAGATTACAAGGGTTAAATACATTTATTCCAGAGACAAAATGCACCTAGGTTATAAATAAGAGACATAATTTCAAAGAGGTCTCCTAGAGTTACAGCAGTTGTTAATTTATATGTATACAAGTTCATGAGATTGCAAGGTTTAAATACATTTATTCTTGGGCCAATTGCACTTAGGTCCTAAATAAAAAAAGTTAATTTCAAGGAGATCCCAATGAGTTATTAGCACGTTAATAAAGAGACAATTGTTGACCTCTTTGAAATTAAGTCTCTTATTTGAGACTTAAGTTAAATTGTCCCTTATTATGGTCATATAAACCAACAATCCAAGAGGGAGAGGAAATTGATCCTCTAGCAAGATCCTCTAGCAAATTCGGTGTGGCGTGACATTTAAGTAATCATCCCGGTTCCAAGTTGAAATGCAGCAAAAGAGGACAATCATAAACTACCACGAACCTCAAACTCAATCCCAAGTTGTAAATCTTGCTTCAACAAAGTTACGAGTATAGGACTCAAGGTTATATTAAAGCCCATTCTCCATCGATAAAGTCATTCCGAACCATTCATTGATACAACTAAGTTTTCAAATTTGATTTCAATATTAAATTTTCATTAACATATCAGAATCAAGAATCGAGAGTACATACACACATACACATGCACGTGATACTATGATTTGAACTCTGGCAATTGGAGTTACTCAATGAGCGATCACCAGAAGGCCAGGGTGAAAGTCAAAGGGTCAACCCAGTTCTAGTCCTCACTTGGTGAGGATACTGGGGAAGGGAATATAATAATGAAGTTAACATATCAAAATCAAGAATCAAGAGTGATTTTTTAAAATAATGAAGTTAATAGTTCTTATAAGGTATTAAACATTAAGAAAATAAAGAACTACAAAGAAAATTCGGAAAATTACAGCAAGTGTTATGATATCAAGCGGCGTTAAAATTGCATTGGCCAACTAACTATCTTTAGTCCTAACTAGCAACACATTAAAAAGTAACACTACATTACGGTATCTACCTTAGTTTTAACAAAACATTACCATAAAATAATGTGTAAGTGCAGAGTATCCATAAGGTTTAACAGGGGGCTAAGTGCCTCATAATTCATAAACTATATCATCAACAGGTGAACGCCAACAGAGGATATTATCTTATAAGTACCGATTCATAGTTCAAACGTGCAATTCATGTTTCCGATACTAGATAACTGATAGATCAACCAACCCGGACAGCAAATACTTTTCAGTAAAAACAAACTGATGCCAACTCAAACAATAACAATAAAGATCCTCTTTAATATGCTAGACGATCAAATTATCTAAGAAACCGAAAAATATTGTACTATATCATTAAACAGGATGTTAAGAGATGCAAAATTTTAACTGAAACCACCAAAACTAACATCAGTACAAACATCCTGAAGACTCATTTCTTCTTTGCTGCCTCAGAAGCCTTGGTCTGCACAACAAATAGAAGTAAAGATACAGACAATTACAGAGATATTTGTAATTATAACTCATAAGCCACTAAATTTACCTTCTTTACACCACGGATCTTCTTAGCGCGATTCTTCCTTTCTTTCATTTGCTTCCTTGACTTCTCTACCTTAGTTGCAAGCCCATTCTGCCAGCCAGAAAAGAAAGAAGTTTCAATTGGATTTAAATTGAACAGAGCAAGCAGTATACAGAGAAAATAGTCAAAAAATGGTAACAATTGGCAACAAAAAAGAACTGTAAACAATTTCAGCAACTAATTCCAAAGAATAAAAAGTATTAATAATTAATAATAAATAAAGGAGAACCACAAACAGTTCAAGCTAGCTAGCACCGTTGAAATGATAATCGGACACAACTAGAGCACTGCAACATTTGGCTACATAGCATTGATGCTACAAAAACCATACTGTTAGAAACTTGAGAATGGCGGAGAAATATTATATGCAAAATCAATCCTCTAAAATATCTCTACATATCTTTTTCTTAAAAAGTAAAAACTAATACATTATCTTAATTATAAACTGGTATCTTACATTTCAATTACATGTAAGATACGTTAAATTAAAATTAAGCGGCCTAATTGACTTACTTAATATTTGAATTACTTATATTTAAGACAGAGGCACACTTAACAATAAATAGAGAACCATTACCAATTCAAGCTAGCTAAAACCATTAAAATGGTAAACAGACACGACTAGAAAGTAATACAACAGTTGGCTACATAGCAATGATGCTACAAACCATATTGCTATAAACACGAGAATGATGGAGAAATAGAGACCCTAAACCCTCTATCATAGAAAAAATACATTTATTTTTGAGCTGAAAGCATATAAATTTCATTTAGGTGGAAGGAACAGCAAGCTTTCAATCAGCACCCAATCCCAAGGAGCAATTGAAGGGTCCATAATAAAAATAAAAAGTGGGAGAGAAAATAAGAAAGGCAGTATAATAGAACAAGGAATGAAGAAGATGCAGAAAGGCATGATGTGTGGCGAACAAAATAAATAGGAGTAGTAATTTGCAATAAAGGAGGTTAAGTTAAGTTAGCGTACCCTGATAAGCCGGTACTTGGGCTCATACTTCTTGGCATTTTCAACGGAATCGTAGATTAAACCAAAGCCGGTTGATTTGCCACCTCCGAAATGAGTTCTAAACTTGAAGACAAAAATGGCATTGGGGTCCTTCACATCGTACATCCTGGCCAGCTTCTCCTTAAGCTCCGCCTTCAAAAACAATCAAGCGTTTGTTAAACCTAGAAAAGGAAAAGACGGAGAGAATTGAGAGAAAAGAGTAGCGTACCTTGGAAACGTTTGGGCGTCCGGGATGAAGCACATCAATGACGAACTGCTTGCGCGAGAGAAGCCTGTTGGTCATGAACTTCCTGGTTCGGACGGTGACAGCCTTGTCAGCCATGTTTGCTCCACAAGAGAAGCCTTCTTTCTTTTCCTTGGAGATGAAGCGCAGGCAGGCAGGCAGGCAGGGAATGAAGCAGAGGGCGAGTGAAGCTAACACAAACTATATATGCTAGGGTTTCATCCTCACTCCACCTGCCACAAATACTTGGGCTCCAAAACACTTGGGCTATCCTTCTAGGCCCATGCCCACAAAATACCCATATGCCCACTTATTTCTTCCTTATCAAATTACAACCAACAAATATATACTATATATTCATATCATGCTTTTCTTATTGCTTTTTAACAATTCAATCAATCCATATAAATAAATAAGTTACTGTCAAAATTCAAATTACTCAATTTTTACCTATTATATGATATCCAATTTACTGTTCATATTATTATACTACCTCCGATCCTAAATATAAGACCTATATGACTTTTTTTGGAGAGATTAAGGTTGCAAAATAGGTTATTAAATTATGACATATTTGATACTCCCTCCGGTCCTAAATATAGGACCTAGATAGAAGTTTCATTTTGGTCCTAAATATAGGACCTAGATAGATTTTTGGTCACATTTTTCCTAAATTACCCTTCTTCTTCTTAACAACTCCTTAATAATAAGTAAACACAATAAAAAGTTAAAAACTAAAACTTTTGCACCTCATTATATCACATGTGCATCAATTCACTTTTTTCATATCCCAATAATTTTAAGTAATCTTATTATTTTTCCTAAATTACCCCTATTACTATTTCCTCAAATATATTTAATTTCATAACATATACAACTTTAACCATTACTTACACATCAAATTCAATTCAATGTTAGCATTTTTTTTCAAAAAGTGTTTTATCTAATTATCTATCACCATAATTATTGTTTTACCGAAAATGACCAAACAAAATTAGCAATACAAATCTTTCTTTTTTCCGGATAAGTAAATAATTTTACACCTAGCTTTTTTAATCAACATAATACACCCAACATTTTTTATCAACACTTAAAATTATCTATCACCATAATTATTGTTTCACCTATGCTTGAAAAATTAAAATTATAATTCATGTTCTCAAAATTAAAGCTAACTTTTGTAAAAAAAACATCTACTATACAAACTAGCATCTCATTGTACTAAAAAATCATTTCAAATGATTTAAAAATTCATGTTACTAAAATTGAACGCATTAATTGAAATATAGAATCACTCATCTTTCACATAATTGAAAGCCCTATATTTCATGTTTAGAGATAGCATAAATTGAACTCATTAACCAAAAACAGTCATAAACATCTATGGCAATTCCAATTCCAACTCCAATTGGGCTTGACACTGCAAATGCCAAGGAATAAGCCAATGTTGCCACAAATGGTCTCTTTGGAAGCATCCCCATCCCCATCGCTGCCACAATTTTTAATGTGTGTGTTTGTCTCTTTGGAAGCATCCTCAGAAGAGCTACTCTCATCCCTAAGTAGCTACATTCAAATGAAATAGAGAAGACGCCACATTTAAAGCAGTCAATCCAAAGAACAGAAGGCAAGCAAGAATTGAAGATTGAACTAGAAGACATCAAGATAATTTGTTAATTTGAACCTCAGGATTAAATCAGATTCAAGCATATTACTCAATGGTGAGAATTATGTAGGTGAAATATGTATGCATTTCACCTAGAAGATTAAACTAGAAGACATGCATTTCACCTTTTATTACTCAATGGCACCTTACTGCTAAGAAATATATATATGTTCATGTGTATGTATGTGTGGGGAAGAAATATATCGTTCAAATGCAATTTCAAGTATATTGAACTTAATCATGTTCAAATATATGGTTCCTTTATTAATTATTAGTAATGTAGGTCTAAGCTGAAAGATATTGATATCTAAGTAAATAAGAAGAGACAAAAGAAGAGATAAAATTGTTACCTGGTCAAGCAAAAAGAAAGTCCACGCTCTGGACATGGTAGAAGGGTGGGGCATAGCTACGATGGCTGCTGAAAGGAGTGAGTAACCTGCACAAATGCCATTGGCATGCACCAAATACCTACGCCATGCCAAAGTAACAAACCCTTTTATCATCATGGTATATTCCTCATACTCAAGTATTTGTATTGAGCAGTGCAAGTCAGATTCCAAAAGCCACTGCTGCAAGGACTTTTTGAACATCACAATTGACTTAATCGATGACATATCAACCTGGAAAGCTTTTACTTGAGCATCTTCGTTGCAATCTTTGATCCTTTTTATGGTCTATCAAAAAGTAGAAAAGTTCATAAGAAAATTATGAACGTGAAGGCATATCTACCATGACCTTCATAACTTAGAAACACGCCTCCAACAGCAGCTGATGTGATCTTCCAACTGCATGCACGTTAGGAATCTTAGGGATACAATGTTGAAAATAAATACCCATACTTATGATCAAACAATCAAGATAGCATAAGTCTCGGTTTGCATGTTTTCTAAATTCCTAATTCCAAAGATACAGGTTCATTCAGCACAAAAACCATGCTAACTCCAGAACGCATAATTGGGGTAAAAAAATCAGAGTAAAGGTTAGCACACAAGCAGTATGTTGCCACAATTTCAATTGATGTCTTCTAGTTCAATCCACAAGTGTTGCCACAATTTTTAATCCATACAAGTACACACAAACACACACACACATGAACTAGCAGCAAGAATCAGATATTGTTTTCCACAAAACACAACTAGCAATCAAGAGCAAAGAAGGAAGAAACAACAAAACAACAAGAAAGTAGCAAGCAAAACCAGGTAAGTGAAAGAATGTCACCTTAAATGGCTTGAATGAATAACCTGGAGAGATATGAATTGAAACAAGGAAGACATCACCAGCATATGAATATTGGCTCACTCTTTGCAAATCTACTCGACAACCCTGTTTTTTTAAGGGGTAAGGAATTGAAACAAGGACAACAATAATTTTATAGAATACATATAAAGATATTAATGGAAGTAATGAATGTGGAATAGAACAGTAGATAAAGTTACCTCAAATAATCCAATACTTCTTGCACTAATTGTGAGTCACACTTGATTTGATGAGGAAGTAAACCTTTTTTTTCCAAAAGTTCTTTCCTTATATGAGGAAGATCATACTTATTTGAACCCTTCTCTCTCTCACGTTTTCAAGCTCTAAATTCTGTTCTTGGTCTTTTTTCTGGTTCTTTCTTCTCTTACTTCAAGTTCTTAGGTGTTAGTATAAAAATATACGAACTAACTTTTACCCAGAGAATATAAAACATGAGTTATTGGATGAATAAGAGCTGCCCAGACATGCACCTTACCCAGAGAATATCATAAAACAAAATTCCGGACATTAAAAAGGGAAAAAGAAAAGAAAAGAACGGAAAAGAAATAGTATTATTGGAGTTGATTTCTTTACGTTATAGAAACCAACATGTGTTTTATTTTTGGCCAAAGACAGAAACCAACATGTACTTTCCTTTTCCTAAGGAAAAAAGAAACTTTCTCTGATTCTTTCTATTACAAGGTGACAGATATGAATGTGAATGAGTGTGATTCAAATTGTGATTAAAGACACACAGCTTAGTCATACACACACATACATACATACATAGCATGGTATTGACATTAACCCGTATATTCACTACTTAAGACAGAACACTACATACATTAGACTTAAATTTTGAAGTTGTTAATTTTTTTATACAGGAGAGATTGGGGCAGCTTTAGTTTGTAGCAGTGTGATGTTTCAAATGATTACCATCAGTTTCAAATAATAAAAAATAAAAAAAAAGTTTCTAAGTTTACCTAAAAAACAAGGGCACAAACAAAAACATGGACTGATAAAAAATGATTACCATCATGTTCACTGTCTGAAATTTCCAAAGAATAGACTTCCTCTTCTTGAAAGTGATTACTGGGCAATAAATTCAAGTCTAGAAGAACCTCACCTGAAAATAACCATATGAATGACATAATTAGCTCTCATACTAAAATAATCAAGTGTTCTACAATATTAGCACTTCTTCATCACTATTACCACTGGAACAATCTCTATCAACATCTTCGGCGTTGAGTTCTATCTCGCTTCTCTTGCCACTAACGCCGGAGATAGTGCTGTTGTGAAGAGAAGAAGCAGGGGTGGAGGTAGAAGAAGGGAAGTTCAAACTTAGAGTAAGACTCAGATGATCCCTTTCAACCATGATAGTCTCAGAAATGCTCAGATCTTAAAATCTTAACAACGACATCTTCACCAAGATAGCCTCCATGATACCTTATGTTGAACAACAGAGCCAATTAGAGGAACAGAGAAGTGACAAGGCTTAATTACAAGACCCCTGCAGTAAGGATGAACATGATTACTATCTTCCAGGTCTTAATTACAAGCTATACAAAAAGGTGTTCCTAATCAGGAATAGTATTTCAGAAATTCATGACTTCTTCAGGAAAGGTGAGTTTAATCAATAAAAAAAATTAACTTCATCAATCTAATCCATTTGTGCGCCACTACTCAAACAAATTAAATTATTACTAACAATTGCTTTCCACCAGTTATCACATAACATTGCTTTCCACCAGTTATCATCATCCAACTCAATGTTTAAGAGTTAAATATCCAGAAAGTGACATTTCACCAGTTATCATCATCAACCACCAAGCATTCTTCTTGATAGTGAAATTTTATTTTAACCTTAAAATATCCAGAAAGAGTTAAATATTCAGAAGGAGTACAAACATCATCTGGAAATATTTTAAGGTTAAACCTCAATATACATGAATGGAATCACCGTTCTAAACAAACCTCAATGAAGAAGGTGAAATCGATCGAAGAAGGAGGCTGAAATCGAACGATCTCTCTGTTCGAAGAAGGAAGGAACCGATTGAAATTGATCTCTCAATGAAGAAGGCGAAATCGATATGGACAATGAAATCACGTCAAGAAGGTGAAATCGAACTCTGATCTCAGTGAAGAAGTTGAAATCTATGGTGGAAGACTCGTGTGAAATCACGTCTCCTCAGTGTGAGAAATGAAGATCGCAAGTCGCAAGAAATTTGATAGCAACTGATGAAAATGAAGACTCGCGCGGGTCGAAAGAAATTTGACAGTGGAAGGGCAATTAAGTAATTGAACTAATTAAGGAGGGACATTATTGGAAAGACTTCTAAAATTAAGCCCTCCTTAATCTCCCCAAAAAAAGTTATCTAGGTCCTATATTTAGGACCGGAGGGAGTATATTTTTAGGTTATCCATTAGTTTATAGGTAAAATATATTAGTCTAAGGGAAAAATTAGGTAAATCATCAATTTATAAGTAACTTATTTTGCTTTTTTGGGATTTTCCAAAAAGTCAATTAGGTCTTATATTTAGGATCAGAGGGAGTATTATTATCATTATTATTTAGGCTAAAATATACTCCATCCGTCCCTAAATATAAGTTCACTTTTGAAATTCAACTTTCTCTAATTATAAATATATTTTCTAATATTTTAATCTTTTCTCAAATTAACCATACTTATCAATAACAAACAATTAAGAGAGGGAGAATAAGGATAAAGGTATATGATAAGGTTGAATTGGTAATATCGTGTGATAATAACTAACTTAACTAACATTCATAATCTAATTATTTTGGACAAAGGACTTATATTTAGGGACGGATGAGGTACTTTTAATCTCTTATTTTTACATTAGATCTTTTTTTAGTTCTTTAACTTTGAAAAGTACACTTGTGACTTTTTCGTTAACGATTTATGTAATGGAAATTGCTTACTCAACAGATTTAAACAATGACTTTGAAATTATACATTCTAATAGAATATGTTTAAATTTTAATTATTTAGTTTTAGAATTCTTTTATAGTATTAAAATTTGGCCTTTTTACCTAGTATTTAATTATAAAATTACTTCTTAGATTTTTTGAGTCCGTATTTTCCTTCAAACAACAGGGTTAGCCAAAAAATACTAAAAGAGCACTTTTCAAAGTTAATGATTATTAATAAGAGACTTAATGCATAGCTATAAACGATTAAAAATTTTCTTTAGCCTTATTATTTTTTGAAAAAGGTTTAGCTTAAATTTATTTTTGTGATTACGTGCTTAAGTAATCAGACTTACTAATTGATTTTCGACATCATTAAATTAATTTGAAAAATAAATCTAAAGATAAAGTTTTTTTTCCATAAAATAGTAGTCAGGGCGCTTACCATATTAGTTAAGATTTTATGTAGAACTTAAAAAACATATTTTAATGTTTTTTGGGAAGTGGGTAGCTAAACAATAAATTGTTTTGCTCACGAAATCCCTAGGAGATTACCATAATGTACGCGGGCAAATGGCGGGTTATCATGATAAGCGGAATGTGTCGTTTTAAATGAATAACCGAGTACAAAGAACAGAAAGGATTGCTTGATGCTTGTAAGTTGTCAGTTATTTAAAATGTTGAGAAGATGATTAGATGAAGTAGGATGGATGACGAGGGTATTCATAAGGCTTAAGTAGCTAAGATGCTAGTTGCTTTCTTGAGGGTGAAACATTGAATTTACTGTCACATCGTTCAATTGATAATGAATATTGGAAGAAGGAACATTTTTCGAAGTTTTTTGTATAATATAGGTGGAGGGGAAGCCATTGAAGAATATAATGAAGATCACTTGGGGAAGAGGTGAAATAGAGGCTGAAATGGCTGCTTAATCAAAGAGTTGTATCTGATTCCTTTGAACTTGTTGGATGCTGCAATTTGTGCCCGATGCTTAGAATCCAAACTCACGGCCTACAATTTAGTACTCCCTCCGTTCCTAAATATAAGAGCACTTTGACTTTTTTGGAGAATCCTAAGAAAGCAAAATAGGGTAATTAAAAATTGATTTTCCCAAATTTTTTCACTAAACTATTTTATTTGACTTATGAACTTACATATAAT
Organism: Mimosa pudica; assembly: GCA_029929735.1. NCBI lineage: Eukaryota > Viridiplantae > Streptophyta > Magnoliopsida > Fabales > Fabaceae > Mimosa > Mimosa pudica. The sequence continues at coordinate 245,499 of JAKELP010000040.1, read as the reverse complement.
CTAATAATATTTAAAATATGTTATGATTAAATTGTTCATTTTGCTTTCTTAGGATTCTCCAAAAAAGTCAAAGTGCTCTTATATTTAGGAACGGAGGGAGTATTTATTAAGAAAATGGATGCTTGTAGTTGATATACGAAACTCCACCTCTGAATTTAAGTAGGATGCAAAATTAATCACTTTAAATTGCCTATACTTAATTTTTTTTCTTAAAAACCAATTTAGTCTACTTAAAAACTAACCTCTCACCTAATTATAAAGGGGCGGTTTGACTCAGCGGTAAGTTCGCTTGCCGTGGGGTCTGAAATTATAGGTTCAAATTAGACTCTCTCCATAAAAAGCAGATCTAGTATATTCTCATCTCTAACACTTCCACAAAGCAAAGACTTGAACTAGGTTGGCCTTTTATAATTTACTTCCTTAATTTCCATAAAAAAGTAAAAAATCTTATCTTTAGGAGATAGGGGAGTATAACACCTCAAGATTCTCCACTTCTAATCAGTTTGTTCCTGTTATCTTTATTTTATGATTATACTCCTTTACTGAAAGCGTGCCTGACTCGATACATTTTTGTGTTCATATCAGAACATATCATCAAAGAGAGTTACATTACCTGCAAAATTAAAATAAATCTTTTTTTGTTTTATTTCGGTAATCCCATTTAGTTGAGGTTCTGAGTTCTGACGTTTGCTCTCTGGTGAAGGAAAGAATATGTGATTTTATATGTTCTCCTTAAAGAAGGAATTGTAGCAATACTCTCCTATATTTTCTGTTATAAGAGCCTAAATTGAGGATTTGAAATTGTTTTAAGGAATTGTAGATAGATCACATTAGCCTCAGACTTGTCCTCGAAGAGGTAAAGCTGACAAGTATGGGGATTCACTAAATGTGATGTTCTATCTTATATATATGTCAGGTTATCGACACCAAGGGTTCTGAAATGTCGCTGAACATGTGATAAAAATGTCATTATTCTTTTTACAGATTTATATTAGAGTGTGATTGTGAATGAGTTTATCAATTGCACTCTAGACAACAATAACAACAACAAGCCTTATCTCATTATATTGGATTCTTATAATATGAATAGGAGAAACTTATGGTAAAAAACAAAATAGGAGAAACTTAATCTTATTGTACATATACTTGGGAGAGAAGCTTATTCTCTTGTTTCAATATGGTATTGTGTTGTATTTACATCTTAGTATAGTTTTTGCATCCTTTGTATTCTGTAATAATGATGAGCACAACTAAGAGAAAATATTCATGCAAAAGGAATGACAATGTTTGATTTGTGAGGTTCACACCTGCCATCATCACACTAGAAAATGATTTGTTTAATGCCAAAAATTTATACTCCTTGTATAATTACAGTGAAATATTATTATATCGTAGTTACCTTTTCAATTTAAGATTATGCCTTTTATGACCTCTTTTTTTTTTTACGTTTGACGGGTTAACTTTTTTCAATCTTACTAAAAGTGTCTTGTAACAGGTATGCGCTATTTTGGTAATGGTCTTACCAAATTCCTTATGGAGAAGATGCAATAATATAGAGGTAAAATTCATGTTTATAGGTTTTGACATATTCTACCAAAAATAATGACCATTCTCATTGTAGATTTCCAAAATTAAATTTTTTAATAAAAATATGTTATGGTTTCCAATGCATGTTCCTTTTTTGTGCATGAGGCATCTATATGTTTCTTTTTTTTATTAGTATAAATAAGTATAAGGTGTTGGCATTCTTCTTTCACTGTGAGAAAAATCCATCCTGTGCTCTACTCAGTTGTCTAAGAATCTTTATTTGCACTTGCATAATAAATTTTCTTTTGACTTCTGACAGAGAAAAGGCTCCGTTAAATGGAAGTACACATATCTGCAGGTATTGCAAGAAGGTATTTGACAGCCACCAAGCACTTGGAGGCCATGTAAAGTCGCATTGAAGGACACCGATTTATAGGTCGGTGTAGTGTGCCTTGGGTCTAGTCCTTCAAGAATATTTTAGAACCTCAAGGTAAGCGGAAGTTACCCCGGGTATCGTTCTCAAGGGAGCCTTGTTTAATTAAACTACCCTAATAAATTTAATGCAATGCAAGATGAATTTAGGTAAAGAAAATATGTTTTGTTGATTTTTTAATGATGGAATGATGGATGCGAAACAAATAAATATTTTTGGTATTTTTGGATAAAAGGGTGAAATGAAAGTGAATTGCTCTTGGAAATGATTTTCAATGGCTATCATAGCTCTCTAAGGATTTTTGGGGAGTTGAATGCACTAATTTCCTAATTTACCAAACCTCATGAACCCATGAGTCCAATACCTAAATGTTGAGACCTCATCCAATTAGGCATTGTTAAGCTCTTTAGTGCTTGTGGACCTATTACTTGCAAGGAACTATTAATCCTACGACCGGGACCCCGAATCGCCACTTAATTAATCCTATGATTTTAATTCACTATTGGAACCCCACATAATAAAATAAAATCTAAGGATTGAAGTCCAATGTTACTCAAGCAATTAATAGGTTCACTTTGAGTTTCTCTAGGTTTTCTAAAATACCAAACCTCACCAACCGGTAAGTCTAATGCCTAGTCTCATGAACCCATTCAAATAGACATTATTAATTACCCTAGAGTGTGATTAGTAATTTGTAATGCATGGTTCAATTACAATTCAATTCAATAAACTATCTACCAATACCATGAGTAAATAGAAATATCTAATGAATTATAAAGAACATATGTATGACCATACATATTGTTGAGTCCAAATTCCTCATTACAAGTCAAAATCACAAACACCCACAATATCAACCAAATCCAGTCCAATCTCAAAACATAAATGCTAACCTAAACCTAGGCAATCAAAAATATAAAGAGAAAGAAAAGGAATTGGGACTCCCCTTTGAAGAACCATAGCTCAAGCCACTTCCCATCAACTCCAAGAGCAAGGAGGAACTTTATTGAGGCATGGAAGAGGAAGGAAGGTGGAAGATTGAAGAAATGGGATGAGAAGTGAAGAGAAGAGGATGAAGGGAATGGAGGGAACTAGGGTTTTGGGGAGCACCCAACCCCCAAAACTTGTGTTTCTAAACCTAATTTACCACCTAATATGATTGGGGACTTGGGCCTAATGTTTGGGGTTGAGTTTGGGTCCAAATTGGTGCTTCAAAGAGCCAAAAACCAGAGAAAACCGAAGCTGGACATATCAGTTCGCGACAGGGACTGATCTGCAAAGTCTGAAAGTTTTGGGTCAGATTCTGTAATTTGCGCAGGACTGTTCTGAAGCATTTTCAGGATTCTGGGCCGATTCTGTAATTTTCTCCAAATGCTCAGAATAGCTATTTCAGCTCATTTTTGTCATTTTCTGCAAGGGAAAAATTACAACAATATAATACCTTTCATCTCAAAAATTAATCACTTAATATAAACAATTAAATGTGACGATTATGCCCTTTTTTAACCCTTTTTACTCAAAATAATTTTTAATCCAATTAAATTATAATCAATGCATTTTAATTCAATATTGCATCTTTGAAATGTTAATAACTTCAAATTAGCACATTAAAAACATACAAATACATGGATTTGTCACGCATCAAAACATGATGCAGAAATTTCCATATCTCCACAGCCACCACAACTCCACTGATCATACTGTCCCTTATTTTAATCCATTATCAAATGGCCCTGGCATAACCTCCTCAGGAGGTTTTATGAGCAACTATTCTGCATCCAGAGGTAAATTAATTAAAGGACTTGTCAACCTAGTGTGTAAAGTTTTAATTCTCAATTGATTTATAATATATCTCTTGCGTATCATTAAATGCAGGAATTTATCGTAAGAATGATACTGGATTGATATTGTCTTCCAATCTCTCACGAGCCCCAGACTATTATGCATCCTCGAGTTCAGTAACTCTATCTGGTGCATTATCGATGCCTATGACTCTTCCTTTGTCTCTTAATATAGAAAATGTTCAGTTTAATAATCCTTTGGGTCTTGCACCACATAGTGGCTCAACTATTAGCTCTTGCAAGTTTGATCTGGAGGTTGTACGATGCTTTATAAATGGTTATCCACATATATCTCAACATTTCCTTGAGACTGTGAAGGATCACAATCTTAGTAACCATCCACCTGCATGCGTCATTTGCTCTCTTTGCCCTTGTTATTTTATGAATAATGTCTTGGATTACTTGGGTTGTATTCCTCGTACAAGACTTGACATTAATAAATTTTTTGGTATCGAGAGCCGTGTTTTTGCATCGTGCATCTTGCCTCCACCACCACTAGTACTTCATAGTCACTCTACTCGTTCTTCAATGTGTCCAAGGGAATATATTAGGACCCTAACTTCTGGGAGAGCGAACAAGCGTTGCTTATCCCAAGATTTAGCCAAAGAAATCAGGACTATTCGTTCGCCGGAGAGGCTGAGGATGAGCTTGGGTTCACAAGTTTCTTGGGTAAGAGACCTTCCTGAAAATGAGTTGCCTCTCTTCAAGGATTCAGATAAATCTTGTTCCTCTGGATCACAGGTTCCAACTGGCGGAGAGGAGAAATGTGAAGCAAATCTGGATCTCTCGCTTCATCTCTAGTCCTTGGGTTGTCCCTCTTTTAGTCGTATATAAAACTATGATAGCTCTGCTATGCCTAATAATAAACACATATCTTTTGTTTAACTGTTGTTGAGAGAGGGGTTCCATCTCTCTCGTTTGTCATCTGATTCACCTTGTCATCCCTTTGTTTTCCCTATCAGTGTGTTAGGGCTATTACTGAATACTGATTGAAGTGTTTTAATCTTTTAATTTGTCTTTCATTGGAGCTCTTTGGGACAACTTTAATTTGTTTTATATTTTTTAAACATCTTTAAAGTTTCCGTATGCTTATGATTGTTGTCTTTGATCTGATAAGATAGCAGGATATGTATTGAAGGGTTCAGTTTTGGAATGATAATTAAAACACACACACACACACACACTATCTTTGACAAAATGATGAAAGTTTCAAGTAATTGAAAAGGTTTCATATTTGCCATCACTTACCAGCTCAATTATATATACTAGCAGTCTAGGTTAGCTAGTACATATCCTCCTAATTTAATTACTCGTATCTTTTAAGCTTGCGAAGTTGAGCAAATATACAGCCTCACTTTTGGAGCAGTGTAACATGTAAAATGCCTTGTGTCTGCATAATTTGCTCAATTGATAGAAAGAAAGAGGTAGAATTCATAAAATAAAACGAAATAAGAAAGACGGAAAGATGTAGAAGTATTTCATTTTTTTAACGATAGAAGTATTTCATCAAACTCTTAAGTGTAAGACAAAACATAAATTGGCATCATGAGTTCAATTTTATAATAACAAGTTCTTGATTGACTACCTTGACCTGAATTGAAATCTTTAGAATAAATTTAATAGCAAAAAAGTTCAGAAGAAGTTTATTTGCGTAAAACCGTTTTAAAAAGCTTAATAAGTGTACGTTCTTCAATTTTCAACACGATAGATTAATTGCAAAATAAACTACTAATAAACTTAGTTGAGCGCATTGTGTGCGTCATTTAAATTTTATTTCTATGACTGATATTTTGATTATTTTTACATAGTTAACAAAAAGTCATCATTTTTTTAACATATATAATTAAATTTGTTTTATCTTGAATTGGCGCATTCTCCTACATTTTATAGCTAATAATCCAGTTGTGTAATGCTAATGATAAAACAATAATTCTGGCCGCAGAATATTGTAGATCACGTTTAGAAGCTGCCGAGGAACTCAAAAATTGCAAAAGAAAATCTCGTACGAGATTTTATGGTTCAAATTTTCAAGGTTCGACCGCAGCAAATATTTATTTTTGGAGAATTGTTCATAAATATTCAATAATATAATATTGTACCGAAACGATGTTACTATTCAATTTGTGGATAAAGATATAGAAAATAAACTACAGTAATATAAACCCAAGTGCTCTCCCAAAAAAAAACCTAAGTGCTCAAAAGAAGAAATTCGTCCATAGAGGGAAAAACTCTAAATGGAAAGTTTTTAAATTTTTTTGGCAATGTTGTATATAACTTTTTTTAACTAAAAAATGTTATATGTAACTTGAATAACCAATGCCTTAGAACTAAGGAAAATTATCTTTTCTAATTATGAAAATTCTATATTTAGTAACCACCTTCGTTCCTAAATATAAAATCGCTTTCCTAATTTGATTAGATTAAGGATGTAAGTTAAGATAGTTATTAACACATGATATTACCAATTTATCCTAGTTATATATATTTATCTTCACTCTCTTACTCTTACTTGTTTATTATAGATAAGGATTACTAGGGTTTATTTGGAAAAAAAGTTGAGAAAAATTAGAAAGTTACTTATATTTAGGAACAAATTGAAATCTGAAAGTGATATTATATTTAGGAATGGAGGGAATATTATTTTAAGACCAAATCTCACATCTGACTAACTTTTATGTCAAGACAAGGGGTAATATATGGTATTTTGATTTTTCTGAGTTTCTTCTTGAACTGAAAGTTCGAGTTTCTTTATTAGAATATATAATGAGATTTATGCTTGGATTACATGTAAAAAAGTGACTTATTTTCATGAATTAGACTGTGTATGTTTGGATTACTTGTGATTGCATATATATAATAAGTTAGAATATGTGAGTCCACTTCATAAGTTATTTATTTTGAAAATAAAATACTTTTCTACTTATGAAATAAGCCACTTATTTCAAATAAGTTAGATTAAAATAAGTCCAAACAAATATCTTTAAATAAAATCTCCTTAAAATAAGTCATTATTGTTAAAGTAAGGACTTATTTGGGCAAGATAAGCTCTGCCAAACAAGCTGTGTATCCATTTGAATTTAAATTTTGACACATTTAAAACATTTTACGTTTAAAATAAGTTAATGGAAATCATCAATATAGATGTGTTGTGTGTATGCGTGCGCATACGATAAGAAGTTATATAGTTCATCTGTAAAATTTTATTTTACTTTTCTTTTAAATAATTTCATGTATGTGTGTGCTGCATCCAACTTAGTCTAACATATAAGAGTTGATTAAGGAATTTATTTTAATAGTACCAAATAAAAATAAGGTAACATGGTACTTAATTATTAGAAAGTACTACCATAATCAACTGTTTTTGCAAGTGTATGTGTATGTAAACTCATCATAACATAAAATGTAACTATTTAGTTGTTATAGCTATAGGATCAGAATATGAGCCTTATAAATCTATAATTATTGATATAGAAAGAAAAGAAAGTGATTTACCTGCATAGCTCTGATCTAATCTGTTAACATCTTCAATTCGTATATAAACATGTCTAAACGGATTGAGGCAAGCGAGAAGGAGCAACCCAAACTTTGTTGCATATGGGGACGTGTGCCCTTCGTCTTCATCTCTCACTCTTTCCCCTACACGACAAGTCAGTACGTCGGAGGATTTTTTTTTTGGACATAGTGCCCTATCATCTTCATCTTCATCATCATCTTCATTTTCTTTGTTTTCCTCTTCACCTAACACTTTGTTCTGTAGACGAGAAACCCCGTTCGCGTCTCTTTTTTGGCCTCTACATTTGCGGTAACCATTTTTTCCTTTTTTTTCCTTGTATCTCTATAGAATATAGATACACATATTGCCTTATCATACGAGAGAATGTCGCACATATATATATACGAGAGAATGTCAATGTATTGGATAATGCATGCGTTTGTTTTGCTGTTTATATGAAGGATTTCCCCTAGTTTGGTTTGTCCTGGAGCTACATTTTGCTTTGCATATGGAGCTACTGTTTGTTGCAATGTGTAATACTGCTTTATATCTTTTTTTTATTTATGATTTATAATTACTGCTCTGTTTCTGCTTTGATGTTGTTATATACGCAGTTATGTTTTTTCTCCAGTTATGTTTTTTCTTTAATTTCCCGGCAGAGACGCCTGAAATTTATTTTGATATGTAAATTCTACTATATCTGAGTATATCACCTGAGCTGGCCACTACTTTGCATGTTTTATTTAACTAGTTATACATAGTTTGTTTCTGTAAGGCGTAAGCTAACCCTCCAAGAGTAATTAATTAGCTTTATATATCTTGCTAGTCCCTGTGTTAGTTTTGGCTCCCTGTGTTAGTTTTGGCTCTGACTGGGTTCTTCGTACTCTTGGACTACTTGTAAGAGCCACATATAATATATAACAAAGGACAAAATGGCAAACTTTCATACATTTTAAACCTGTTTATTTTGGTAAAATAAACTATTGATAATCATCAGTATGTATGATAAAATTAATACTCCCTCCGTTCCTAAATATAAGAGCACTTTGACTTTTTTGGAGAATCCTAAGAAAGCAAAATATGGTAATTAAAAATTGATTTTCTCAAATTTTTTCACTAAACTAGTTTATTTGACTTGTGAACTTACATATGATCTAATAATATTTAAAATATGTTATGATTAAATTGTTCATTTTGCTTTCTTAGGATTCTCCAAAAAAGTCAAAGTGCTCTTATATTTAGGAACGGAGGGAGTAATTAAGAAGCTATTTATTGATTAGCCACAAATAGTTCATTTTACTTAAGGTTTCATACATTGCCCGGGACAGACCCCTTTCTTGAAAAAAAAAATGCCAGCTTTGTTTTGTGAATGTTTTTCTTTTGAAAAATATTTGTGCTACACCCTTTAATTATTAAGCCAATCACAGTCCTTAGTCACTTTTTTGCTCTTTTCTGTTTTTTTCCCTTTCGTAAAATGATTCTCTTTCTTGGGACTTTTAACGCAAAGCCGTATTTTTCTGCAATTTTTCAGGAATAGAAATAGAAGTCTTGAGAAGATTCATCTTTCTTCTCCGTGTAAAGATAATTTGTCCTCTTGAAGTTTGATATGTAAGGGAAGACATATAATTTAATTTGGTGAAAGTTTTAAAAAACATGAATAACATCAGCAACAGCATTGGGGCATTATTTCGCTATTGACTTTAGAAAGATCAATCCAAAATGCCAACAACCACACAAAGATGCCATTCAAGTTCAACTCGTTTCTACAATCTTATCTGTTTTCTTTTAGAAAATCACATCGCCCTCCGAGGATCCATTATTTACAAAACATAGACTAAACACTATCATAAATTATAATTACTTACTTTTTGAAGTAAAAATTAAATTGTTATAAAATTACTCACTCTTTTTCATGTGATACATGTTTCAGTTGACATATAATCCTATTTAACTAAATGTGCACACCCAGAAATAAATTATTCATTCCATATGAATGTTTTCAAGTTCTCTCATGATCACAAAGGAAATTACGATAAATTATTATTGTAATAGAACTTATTTTCAAACACCATGCATACAATTTTAATAGAAAATGCACCTTTTAACTGTGAAAACAATATATCCAATATTTGAATTAAATAAAAATATAATATTAAGATATTACATTAACCTGGTTCTAGCTAATTCTTTAAAAATGCGATTATCGTAGGGAAGTGGGCCATAATATGAGAACTCCTGAAAATGACATGTTTTAACATTTTCAAGAATGGTTTGACAAAGGAATAAATTAACAATTGAAGGACACCAATCAAAAGGAGTTCATACTTCTTACATATTAAGAAAGTGATGGATTAATTGCTATACCCTGTCATAAGGACATCAACTTGCCATATTGCCATTATGGAGACAAATTTGGCACAAAATATTTTTGAGTTAGTGAATGGTATCATCATTTTTATATAAAGGCGAGTTGCTAGGATGAAATGTCTTGATCAATGCAAGGTCATGCATCCATAACCATAATATGGATGCTACTTAAAAAAATGAGATCACATAAAACTTGATTCATCAATAACAAGCAATTAACAAGAATATATTATTGTGGGAACTTACCATATTGCATGTTGTTCGCTTGTTATAGTTTTTTATGAGATGATTTTTTTCCTTAATAGGGGAGAATTATAATTAGAAGTCACATGGAATAAGAATAATTAAGATAAGGTCCCACAAGTTGTAAATTACAACTTCTAGGTCTCATCATTATAACAACTTTTGACTGAGTGATTACAACTTATGTTTATTCCATAGAACTTTTAATTAATTCTCCTATCAAATAGCCTTTAATCACCATTAAGTTCTTAAATCCATTGACTAAGGTTGATCTAGCTTAATCAGTGCTCTCAAGTTCGAGCCTAAGTATGCAGCCGTGAGATAGTGAGGTTCCCTCATTGTTGACTTTTATTATCGCGATTCAGGTTAGTCGATTACTAATGGCGTTAGATAGATAAATGCAAAAAAAATAGCCTCTAATCTTTGGCATGTTGAGTTGTTGATTCATACTCATGGGCTCGTGGTTCCTAATGAGATCATGCATGTAAGAGTTGAGAAGACCAGCAGCGATTTTTTTCTTACCTTTGTTTTGTTTACATTGTTGTGAACTTGTGAATTGTGATGGTGTTGAGGATGAGGAGTCACATCATCACATAACAAGCACCCTAATCTGTCCGACGTGGCACCAGGTGGGCTCCACCTTCACTCTCAGATGTCTGCCTTTGCATGGCACCGCCGTGGTTCCCCCTTAGATTAGATTCCTTCCCCTCTTCCCTTTTTTCTTCTCTCCGGAATATAATTAATGTGGATTCTCTGCTGTCTCGCCATAACATATTCTCTTTTCATCAATATACTATAATGCTTCTCCAGCTTCTTCTACTTCATTCTACAATCGGTAAAGCCAAATTCCTTAACCTTTTCAATTCCCATTATTCCATTTTATTCATTCCCTCATCCCTTTATTCCTTTTGTGGAGTATATACAAGCTGTTCGAGTTCGATCTCAACCACTTTGCTCATGATTTTATTGCCTCAGCTCTCTTCACTTTTGAGCTTCAGATTTAGTTTCTTTCGGCTGACTCACTAGTCACTAGCCTACCTTGTATCTTCTCCTCATTTCAAAGCATCCGGCTGATATGTCAGCTGGATGATAACTCCATTTTGCTTGTACAAGCTTTACTTCACAGGCCTTGTCATGAATTATGTCTCACGCCTCACTATTGCCTCTGCAACACCGACCTTCGTTTACTTAGGACTTGATGTTTATCACTGCACCCTGTCTCTTCATTTGAACTTCCATGCATCTCTCCTCCGTACTTGCTGTTCTACTCTTTGAAATTTTGATTCATTTACTCGGTCCTGCTTGTTGCAGTCACGATTATACTAACATATATTTCTTTAACATGTAATTCCAATTCCCTTCTGGGTGATAATCTTTAACAGTGACTACAGAACATCACCACATAAATCTTGATGCTAGTGATTTTTTATAACGTTTGAGCATCCGGTTTCTCTGAGCTGAGATTGTATTCTCTTTTAGCTACTGTTACTTGCTCTCATATCTTGTTCACTGTGTTATATTCTAGTCTTTTATTATTTCTCTGATGCCCATCAAAAAATGATTTGCAGATAGACTGGCACCTCCCAGAGATTTAGCATAACAGAGTTGAAGAAAGGATTGGGATAATGGGGGCATCAACCTCCAAGACGGAGGATGATAAGGCACTTCAACTGTGCCGTGAAAGGAAAAAGTTTGTTAGACAAGCACTTGATGGCCGATGTTCCCTTGCAGCTGCTCATGTTTCATATGTACAGTCATTGAAAAATGCAGGAACTGCTTTGGCAAAATTCATACAAACTGATGCACCAATTCAATCTTCCTTGCACACTTCCGCCAATGCAACATCAGATCCCATTGGCTCAACTGGGAAGCCTCTTTCACAGTTACTGCCCTCTTTGCAATCCGCGTCTCAACACTTTAATGCTGCAGAAGCCTTCTCATCATCTCCCTATCCTCCTGGCTCTAGTAATGTCCAAGCAAAACATATGAAATTTAGCAGTTTCTCTTCTATAAAGGTTGAAGAGAAGCCTCTTGTTCATTCTGTAGGCGTAGTAACACCATCAGATACACCACATAATATCATGTCTAGTTCAAATGAAAGGAATAAAACGCCGGCCATTGATGACTCTTCTCATCCAGTTGGAGATCAGCCCTGGGATTACTTTGGTCTTTCTGATCCTGTTGACCATCAATTTTCTTTTATGGAAGGGAAGGGCGTGCGAAGAGAAATGGGGAGTCACGATGATAAAGCCAAACTGAGGGCAGAGGACGGGATTCCTGACTTGGAAGATGCTGAAGAGAAGGATTCATCTCATATGAAGGAAGACTCTCTTGATTCTGAAGATGAATTTGAGAATGAGGCAGCCCCAAATTCTTTGGTCCAAAGACTTGAAAATCTTAACAGAGTTTATTACAATGTAGCAGTCAATGAATCAGCTGTCCCAACCAAGCATCTGGCAGGGGATCCTGAACTCATGTATGGAGAGAAGGGCAGTTCCCCTAATATATCACCATTGGAAACAACACCTGCTGTAGCTTTGATTCCAACTGAAACAGAAAAATTAGTGGAGAAAGAAAATCATTGTGAAAGTAAAGCTGCCCCAAAGGACTTGTTTTCTAGCATGAAAGATATTGAATTCCTATTTATAAAAGCTTCAGAATCCGGCATTGAGGTTCCAAAAATGCTTGAAGCAAATAAGTTGCATTTCCGTCCAAAATTCCCAGCAAAAGAAAGTAACCTTTCTATCAATCACTTCCTTTTTTTTAATTTGATCTTGTGTGTATGGTTGTATGTTAATTACCACCTGATGGATGTTAGATATTAACTAAAGTAATGAATATATCAATTCATAGTGACACATGTAAGGAGGACATTTAAGACATAGCATCATATACTGGCCAAAAATAAACAAAGAATTGAATAATTGCCAAGATCAATGCTCATTTTTTTTAAAATATCGTGTTATTATTGGGTTAAAATTGTGGATTTTCGATTCTATACAATTTTCTCACAGACGGAAATGTTCTAAACAAGAGAATCCATGGTTCTGGCAGATAGGTCTGTGGCATCTTTAATATTGAAGGTATGTTTCTCATGTGGGGAAGACTCAGGTCAAGTTCCCAAAGGTACTTCTCAGGCCTTTGCTTATATTTTCTTAAGAACATATGAAATGAATTCTCGTTTAGTTTTCTAGCTTTCTTGGTAATCTAGTCCTAATTCCCTCCTTTTATCTTATCAGAACCTCCTCAAGACTCGATTAAGTACTTAACTTGGCATAGGACGTCATCATCCCGATCTTCTTCTTCAAGGAACCCATTAGGAGCAAATTCTAAAGATGATGCAGAAAATATCACTAGCAATCTCTTTGATAGTTTCTGCATGGTCTCTGGCAGCCATGCATCAACCTTGGATAGACTGTATGCGTGGGAAAAGAAGCTCTATGATGAAGTCAAGGTACTGTATTTTATATCAAAAAGTCAATATTGTTGTATTTTTCAATTTACCTTACTAGGCCCTGAAGCTCTTAATTATAGAACTTTCAGTAATATCAGAGTGTAATGATTTGGAAATGGTTTCTTCTTTTTACAGATATACCCTTCTCTTATCCATATTAGAAACTTTGGTTTGGCACACCTTCAATTTCTATATGATTTTGATGTAACCACTTCCATGTTAATTGAGAAATCCCCTCGTTTGATTTTGTTGATTTCAGGCTAGTGTGTTGATAAGAAAGAAATATGACATGAAGTGTAAAATCTTAAGACAGCTAGAATCAAAAGGAGAAAAGAGCTCCAAAATTGATAAAACTCGCGCCGTCGTCAAGGATCTGCATTCAAGAATCAGAGTTGCAATTCACAGGATAGACTCTATATCAAAGAGAATTGAGGAATTACGGGACAAAGAGCTTCAGCCACAACTCGAGGAGTTGATTAAAGGGTGTGATTTTTTTATCCTTTTCTTTCAAAGATATGATCAGCACCTTTAAGTATTAAATGCATGTAAATAAGAATGTGTTTGGTTGTCATCAATGTTTTCAGAAATAAACTAAACTGGCAAACTGCTGTTAGATAAAAAACTCTACATAGCTGATTGAAAAGGAAACCAATCAAGAATTGGTCAAATCAATGTCTTGAATTTTTCTATATGATTTCTTAGTATAAAATATAAAATTGTTACTCTGTTCGCTACCAATTCAGCCACAGTTTGATCGTAAATGAACTGTTGAATGTTGAACCAATGCTTTGAACATTTACATGACTGGCCCTGTTTTCAAGCATAGTTAATCTTACATTGTACTTATGGTTTGTAGAGCTGTCATAGCCCAAGAGCTTTTAGTTGCATTGGAATTAAAATCCCCCAAGTGAGAAAAGAAAATGTCAAATCTCTAAATAACAAACACTTTCTTGTAAAAGAATAAGGAACAAGTTAGTCCAAATCCTCTCTTAACAATGCAGCATTTTTGTCAAAAAAATATTGGATTTGCTTCTCTCTCATGGTGAAAAGATCTGTCTACTGATTATTGTTGCTTTTCTATAATGGCCAGACTCACGTAAAAACTAAAACACTACTATTTTCATTTTCTCTTCTGCGTGGTATGGTACAGACACTTAGTGCCTCTAATGCTTTTAACTTGGGTGAACGTATTTATTAATATATACATTCATTTCGTGTGAAGATCAGGGGCATCTGAATTAATAAGATCAAATATTAGATTTTCTCAGCCACAGATTGAGATTTTGTTTGTATCCTATTTAGTGTTGGTGGAAGATGAGTTTCATAAGAAGGTGAGAGGCCTGAAGAACCTGGACACACAATTTAAAAAGAGTACATACCAATGAACTTTCCTACATTGACAAATTTTGTAGCTAAATACAATGAATTATCTGGTGGGAGTTTATCTTCTGCAGGAGATGTATGCATATTTGTTAGGCTCAAGACTTATGCTGCAATCTAAACTGATGAGTATTACCTGTTTCTGTTTACATTAACTTTCATATTAAAAAAAGAACTTACTTTTGTATTTTTTTTATCGCCGCGATGACAGTATAAGTCGAATGTGGGAGGTAATGTTTGAATGCCACAAGCTTCAATTTCAGATCATGTCAACAGCCTATATCAACAACCGAGCCAGAATAGCTGTGCAATCTGAATTACGCAGGCAGATGGCTGCTTATCTTGAAAATGAACTCCACTCTCTGCAATCAAGTTTTTCAAAGTGGATTGGAGCTCACAAGTTTTACTTGGAGGCAATAAATGGATGGCTCTACAAATGTGTTTCTCTCCAGCAAAAATCATCTAGCAAGAGAAAAAGAAGGCCCCAACCTCCTCCATTGAGAAACTATGGCCCTCCCATATATGCCACCTGTGATGTCTGGCTGGAAAAGCTTGAGGCTTTACCTTCCAAGGATGTTACAGAATCTTTAAAGAGTTTAGCCAGTGAGGTTGCCCGGTTTTCACCACATCAAGAGAAGAACCAGGACAAAGGTGCCAAATACCCACACGTGACATCGTGGAAGGCTGAAAAGGGCAATGCATCAATGGAAAACTTCAGAAGAGATGACACTTCAGAGGACTATATGTTGGGCTTTGATCGATTTCGAGAAAGCTTGCTCAGATTTCTTGGCCAAATAACTAATTTTGCCAGGTCATCTGTCAGCATGTATGCAGAAATTACACAAGCAATCCATGATGCCAAGAGTAACTATCATCGGTGGAATTCTTATTCTCATGATAGTCAGCAAAAATATTGCTCTCAACATGGTAATTCAGATTCTCAACATCCAGGTGATCAATCCATGTCTCGATCTTAAGTTTGATCCAAATGAATAGTACAAAAAATATCTTTACAACGCTGTAATCATATTATCGCATTTTCTTTGAGGCGGAAAGAGCTATGGGAACAAGTCCGCTGCATATGGCATCTGTATATATGGGAGGAAGGTATGTGTGGTGATAAGGTGGCTATACTTTCAGGGCCCGTTTGGTTGAACCTCATTGCACCACTGCAATGGTAATCCTCATTGTATTACCATACCTGAGCATGTTTGGTTGGGCTTTAGTATGGTAATCCAAATTACCTATGTAATCCTGATTACACAAACCATGGTAATCTCTAAACATAGGGTACCCCTATGAATCTTCATTACAGTAGTGCAATGAGGTGTATAATGTCTATTTTGTCCCTATTTAAACATGTTAAAAGACACTTCTAACCTCTTTCTCATTAAGTCTTGAAACAAATTCCCCTCTTTTAGCTTTATCATCTTCGAATTCTGTTGAGCTTAACAGCTTAACAGCTCATAATCCTGTTGAGCTTCATCATCTTCGAAGATCAAATTCATCTTCGAAGTTTATTACCTGAAGTTCATCATCTTCTTGCACAGCTCCATTCACTATCCTCGCAGCACTCCTCAGGTTCCGATTAGTTAATTTCTTTCATTTTCTTTCTCAATGTGCGATTTCATTTCAGATGAACTTATTTTTTGTGTCGTTAATTTCTCTGTGGATTTAAACTTCATCAATGTTGCATGTCTCTCTGATGTTCATTAACTCCATCGGTCGCGCCATCGTTCAGCACTCCAAGTCCGTCACCGACAATGAAGTCGTCGATTATGATAGCAAACGCTGATCTCAATCTTTCTTTCTTGTATAATTAATTATATATGATTTTGTTATCTAAGTGTTGAACGAACGAAACGAGCTTCGTGTTGGATGTCTATCATGTATTATATTGTTTTATCTTGCTTGCCTGTGATTCAATTTCAATCTGCGAGATTATTATTCATAGGTGATGTTTGTTTGAGTTTGACCTAATTTTTATGGATTTGTTTGTTGTGTGAGATATTAGAAGTTTTTTTTTTCATTGATCTGATTATTTATTTTTCTATGTGTCATTTTTTATTGATCTAATTTTTCTTTCCATGTTTCTGTTATTTTTTCTACATTCTTTAATTGTTATGCGGTCTTTGTTGCGCTTTACTTTAGTTTAGCTACTAGCTTTATATTCAGTCTTTGGCTGGAATTGTTTTTGTATTTAACATGTGATTCTGTGATTTCAGTCTTTGGCTGAAACCAATTGTCCAGTGAATGAGATTTGTTTGTTAGATGTGTGTGCGAGGTGCCATTTTTACCTCCAGCTGAACTGATCAGTTTTTAGGATCCAGTAGTTAGGGGTTCTCTTTTTGTCTTTGTTGTATATCATTGGAAATGTCTATTAATGCCTTATTTTTTGGACAGTAATGATGCTTAACTTGATGTTGCATGCCTCTTATGCTCCTTTTAGTTGGATACACCAAATTAGGTATTCTTGAAATTCGTTGATCTCTCTATCTTTCCTTTGAACTTGTTATGAAAGATGCCAATGTGTTCCTTTCTGTCCTTTTTTGGAAGTGTCATGTCTCTTCAACGAAAGTCTAATCATTTAGCTTCATCAATGTTGCATGTCTCTCTGATGTTCAGGTTGCTTTAGGTACTGTAGTTTTGGTAGTTAGGCCTCCTAGAGATGACATTGATGATCAACTTAGTGATGAGGACTAGGAGTTAATTTTTGTTGGATTGACTGTTTGAGCTGGTATGTGGTGGTTGTGTGAGGATTTTGAGACCGGTTTTGCATTTCTCCTCCATCTTATTTCTGATGTATGTGAGGATTTTGAGTCTTGTTAGTTTTCAGCGATTTTTAATTTGCTATGTGATTATTTTGTTAATGAAATTATCAGTTTATGTTCGTAGCATAAGTTTTGTTGTTTTGCCTTCGATATCTCGTAACTGATTTATGTCTGCTTTATGAACCAGATCAATAAATCCAAATCTAAGTTAGATCGATTTTAATTGAGGTACGAGTAGAACTAGAGTTCATAATTTTTGTGCCACCTAATATGAAATAAAGTGTGCCTTTCATATAACTAAAATAAAGTGCTCTTTGTTTAGTAAGCAATGCAAATCTTGTTACTAATTTGAATGACTCCAATTTAGAGAACGAAATAGTCTGAGTGTAGACTTATTACCCTTGTTTAGTAAGCAATACATGCATTGATATTCCCTCCTAGTTCATTAATGTTGCTACAGATTTTTGCTTTATTTTTCTGCATAAAATGCTGCATGAATCTGATATGAGCTATGAGCTTTGCTCAAAACTACTGCTGCGATTTGGTTGCCACTTTGCTGAGTATATGATTAGATGTCATGTTTTATTTCAAGTGTATATGTCATGTTTGTATAAAATGCTCCATATTCTCCATGTTGTTTGTATGTTGTTGCTACAAATTTTTGCTTTATTTTTCTGCATGAAATGCTGCATGAATCTGATATGAGCTATGAGCTTTATGATGTTATGCACTTGCTGGTTATATGATGTTATGCACTTGCTGGTTATATAATGTTATGCACTTACTGATTTTAGTTGTCTCTTTATAAATTATGCTTCATATGTTTATGTGGGTTTTTAGGATGACCAGTCAAAGGCAAGATAAGCGTGTGTGGACTGATTTTGAGGATGATGTCCTTGTTGATTGTTTGGTTGAGTTGAAGATAGAAGGCTCGTTTGTTGCTGACACAGGATTTAAAGATGGATATGTGACCAAGCTAGAGGAAATGTTGAAAGAAAAGATTCCAGGGACACAACTCAAGGCACATCCTAACATATGGTCTAGGTTGAGGACATTGAAGAAACAATGGCATGCTGTTCATGATTTGATTTATGGTCCAAATGCTTCTGGTTTTGGTTGGGATCCCTTGAATAAATGTTGTTCATCATCTTCTGGTTTGCTTTTTCAAATGTTGCTTTTGCTTATCTGACCATTTTGTTGTTGCTTATCTGAACATTTTAATAAAGGATATGAAGCAATGATCTGAGTTTTATCAGATCTTGCATTATTTCTATAATTTCTGATCTAGTTGTTGCTTATCTGATCATTATATCCAATTTGTTGCTCATTCCATTCTGTTGTTGCTTATACTATTATTAAATCAGATCTTGTTGATGCTGATTTATATACATTAGGGCCATTTCAGATGTGCATCAATATTTTAAATAAAATCAGAACTAACTATTATATCAGATCATTCCTCCAACTGAGTTGGACTAAAAATGCAAATCAGATATTGAAAATGCTATTTGGACAGATTTGTAAACCAGATTTATAACCTCAAAGATAAAGGACATTGACATGATATAATGACATAAAATAAGCAATTTTTTATTCAATCAACTCCAGCCCAATCATTTCAATACATAAATACTTTTACATGCAAAACAATAAGAAAATCATTGTTCTACCAATTAAGCAAAACTAGATTACAAAATTTCTATCCTATTTATTTTAGGTGAAGTAAGGTCTGAGTTGTCCACATCAAGCAGTCTAGCGATGACAGTTGGGGGAGATTCCCACATCAAATTGAACTTGTCACTCTCTATTTCTCAATTCATTAATATTCTGCAGTACCCCTCTACTCCCTCTGATAAATGCTTCTCCATGAATTGCTTCAATTGGTATCTTAGCATCCAACTCATATGAAGCTTAAGCTTAGTCCCTCTGATCAATTCTTCACACTACTCCCTCCACCCTTTTAAAGCCAAGCTCCCAGCATAAGCTTAGTCCAGCCAAGCTCCCAGCATAAGCCATCATTCCAAATCTTGTTGGAAAACCAAAAATAAAGCCATCAGCCTCTGCTAATTCATTGGGAGTAATGATTGGGACAACACTCTTGGGTGGTGCACTCATCTTTCCAAGCACCTCTTCTGGCAATGTCTCAGGCACCTGTATAGAAGATCAACATTAGCAAGCATGAATCTGCAAGGCATTGAGACCCTTCCACCACAACAGATGAATCTAGCCAACAGAAAGGAATAACAGTATTGAGTGAAACCAATTTACTACTGAGGGTATCAAGCATAATTCTGCTTCATTGAGAATAATAGTAAATAAATTGCCTCTATGAATAACAGTAAATAAATTGCCTCTATGAACCTCTCTCAACAACACTACTATAAAAAAGTCTACTCTCTTTAAACTTGTATTCATGTTTTGACTCATTTGTGAAATAACAACTCTCTCGTTAGCATCTTTGTGTGACCTTTGTCCTTGGTTCTCTATTTTCCTTCTTCTGTTATTCACTTTTCGGGTTTTCTGGGTCTGTTTTCCTGGTTCTTTGGCAAATAACAAAACAATTACTAAAATATCCCCTTTTCCTTTCTCCAAAAAATAAACTGTACAAATATCTGACTCAGAAACCATGATGGCGGATGAGCAATACACATTAAATGCATGCTCTAAAATTGCATTGAGAATCAAATGAAAAGACTTATGCACTAACTATGGCAAAACGTTAACAATTACCCAGAGAATCACTCCATCAAATATGAAAGTATGCCTTATCAAAGGTTATCAAAATCATGAATCACTAGACCAATGCTACAGAAATAGCAGGATGAAACTACACAGCTTAATGAGTAATGCTCTAGACAAAGCCAGAAATAGGACTTCAAAGTTGAATAGCCATTGGGCAAGAAAGGAGTCAAATCTAGCCATAACAGTTTTAAGTGGCCACAGTAACAATTCATGGGCATTAACTGTACAGCTCAAGTTTCAAAATAAATGGGCCTTTGATATAATATCAGATCACTATATAATTCAATGGCCTAAAATTATATCATTGCTAGCCCCATCCCCTTGTTTCAGAACCAGCACATAAAAGCTATATAACCAAATGGCATGGAATAGACTCATTGAAATCCCCCCAGGGGGCGCGGGCAGGGTGTTTGAAGTTCAATAATTCACGTGGGTAAAGCAGAACCAGCAATCAAAATGCAGAAATTAAAAGGAAAGGACTCCTAACTTGAGAGGCTAGGCAACTAGAGTCCTCCTCCAAGCAGGCAGGTTTGAGATCCATACAGGGTTTGAAGGTGAGAATATAAAGCATTAGGAGAGGCAGTTCCTTGAGCTTATGAAAGAATTATTGGATTAAATGTAATCCTTAATTTGTATCTAGTTATTGGGAAGATCATAACAGTGCGCTACTGTCCTTTCAATTGGGGTAGCAAAATGTTAATTATAACCAAAACACACACTACAATCAACGCCAAGTATCTTTCTTTCCCATTCAAAAGGAAACTAGCTGCAAAACTAGATTGCGAAATTCAATAACTAGCTGAAACTTCTCTCATCAAACCTATTATAGCTTTTAAAATTCACTTCATTCAACAAATGCAATTAAAAAAACTACTTTTCCAAAATGGTTTTTTAGGTCAACGCGGTATAAATCAGCTATGTACAAGACGTGACAAATATTATAATCACAAACAAAAAATCACAAGACTTTTCAGGAAACATACAAGGAAATCCACTTTAGTTATATGCAAGCAGAATCCAAACTTAAATAAGAAAAATAAAAAAAAGAGGTAACGAAACCTGGAATTCAAGGAATTGACCCTTGACAAAACGCAAAACGATGCTAGATTTGCCAGCACCCATATCGCCAAGGAGAACCTAATTTCACAAAACCCCACAAATAAATAAAAATTGAGCATCATCATAAGCTGAAATTGAGCATAAAAAAGAAAGGGGTAAAAAGAAAGGGACGGAGGCTAGCGCACTGAAATGCACAAGCAAATAGGCTTATGTTGTAACATACTTGTAGGAAGTAAAAGACCACCACTAGATGACAAACCAAATGCACAAGTTAATAACATAGCGATCTAAAGCGTCATCCAAAAAACCAAGTTCATTAACAATCATCAAGGAACCGCTAAAACTAATGTAAAAATAACTAATTTCATAAATCAAAGAGTTAAACTAACAATTTTTACCTTTCAATTCTTCGATTCTGACAAAGCCCTAACATTTCTCTCGTCGAAATCTAATACCTCCAGAAGTTGTCCCTCTTCCATCGGGACGAAGCAGTGATGAACGCGAATCTGATTCTGACGAAACGGCGATTGATGAACGCGAATTGATGATGAGGTTGAAGATGCAGCAATTTTTTAGTCAGATGAGGTCGCATTGATGAGGAGAATGGACTGGAATGCAAAACTTTTTTTTTGTTTGAGGGGCATTATTGACCTTTGGTACTTATAAAAAATAAACTTCCCACCTCTTGTTACTAACCAACCAAACACAACCAAACAACATAGATGGTAATCATGATTACATTACAATACATTACAACACATTCCATTGCACTACATAGAGGTTAAGAATTGAACCAAACGGGCCCTCAGTGTTACACGACTGTTGTAATTAGTTGGTGCCGGTGTTGTAATTACAAGATAGAATGTGCATTATTCTATGTTTAGATTTCCCACCCTCCTCTCTCAATTTTACATGTTATTTGATTTACGTATATTTACATATGCATGGTTGACATTCCTTGAAACTGTAAAGAAAAAAATTACTTACAGGGAGGCTTGGCAGGTGATTTAAATCATTTCATTCAGTTTGTTCTAGTGACGGATAAGAGTTGGTCAGCTGCACATGCACGAGGGGCAAAATAACAAAGCTACTTCAAAAAGGATGTGTGGGGAATGGAAAATGAGCATTGAAAATAAATATTAAGAACGGTATTGAAAAAAAATAATCGAAAAGTTGAGTAGCTAACATGTTCATTTTCCTATCAGACCAAAAAAAAACATGTTCATTTTCCCGTAAACAAACATGTTGATGCCAAGATGAATACTAAAAAAGATTCTAAATTATGGGCCGTTATCCTTTTTCCTGAAATGTTAATTGTAATTGTTATTCTGAGAAATTTTATGATTTTCTCATTTGGTTATATATATATATATATATATATATATATATATATATTGTTTTTGCTTTTCTTTGGTGCGTTAGCACTGAGAGGACCAAGTCAAGTGTGAGTAGATATAAGAAATTCACATTAAACAAAAATTAATCAAAGCATAATATATCTTTGTTGTGTGACTTGCGTCTTTTGTTTGCTAAACTAGCATGTGCTCCCCACAACGGGGTTGCCATGCGATAATGGAGATGGCGTTCTCAATAGAGGAATTGACAAAAACAAATATATATATATATATATATATATATATATATATATATATATATGAAAATGGGAGTATCCATTGGATATGTATGGTTTTTGAAACAGAAAATAGGAAGTGACTAATCATTGACACTATACATGTCATTAGTAAGATGTTATATGTAACACTAACCTTTTCACTACTATATTAAATTATTTTAATTGATTTTAAAGTAACTTTTTCAAATACGAGTAACTCGAAAATATGAATAATTAAAAATTTTCTTTACAAAATATATAAGTGATTTTCTTAATTTCAAAATAAGATTTTCTGACAAATTGAGTTGAGTTAAAACTTAACATAATTAGTTGTTAATAAAAATAGTTTAATTCTTATTATAAAGCCTCTCATACTTTTCTACTACCTATCTTATTTTCATTATTATTGTTATTATTATTATTATCGTTATTTATTATTATTTCCTATAAAAATTGAAAATATTGGGGTTATCTTGGATGACCATACCCTTTCCTATCTATGGTAATAGTCTAGTCTCCCTACATATATAAATATTTACAAAAGTACGCAAGTTCTACAATAGCTGTAGTTTGCCTATCTACACCAAAATAACTTGTTATGTACATATATCCAAAATAACTATCTACAGTAATACACGTCATCCTAGCACCCATGAATGTTCAATGGTCATTATTGCACACTCAACATCCTACATGTCGAAGACTAACGGTTAACATACACCGTCATATTTGACGGAAATCATAGTTTTGCACCTCAATCTCAAGTTTGGTGGTATTTTTGCTCCTTGCAAAACTTTAGTCATAGAATTAAATGCAACTTAGGGTAAAGTTTAGTCATATTTTTGCACATTTACTCTTAAATATATGATGCTCAGATATTAAGATTTAAGACTGTTGTATACTTTCATCACTGCGGAAGCTGTTTTTTTTTTGGTTAAAAGCTGCGGAAGCTGCTTTTAATACACAGTTATGTTATTCTCATCGTTCATTCATGCATGTTTTTATATTTGGCAAATCATCAAGCCAATAATTTTCGGCCCAAAAAATCAGGCCAATATTTATTGATTGTTAACAAGATTACATATATAATTGATGTCCCATGATCTCATTAGATTGCGTAATAATGCCTAAATTATAACTGTGAAGACCAACCCACTCAAACATTTATACTAGCTAGTCCAGAGATCCACTACTATACTCATTAGATTAATCTGGCATGCAAGTTGTTAACATCTCAAAATATTTAAAAATAACAATTAACATACATATTTATCATTTGAACGGGCTAACGAATATAATTCACTTATATATTGGAAACTAAAAACTCAAAGATTTAAATATAAAGCAAACAGGAGTAGCTCTAGTATACATCTCTACGTGCATACAAAGAAACTAGATATAGCCTTTAATTTGCAACAGACAATAACAAGTCGCGCTTGGCAAATGGAGAATATAATGGGCTTGACTTCGCCCTCCTCTACCCTTCTCTTCCTCTACCCTAAAAAAAATAATTTTTGGGGTCAAATTTTTTGTTTGATTTTATCATTAGATTCTACATAAAATTAAAAACATTTTGATAAGTTATCAAAAAATGGTTTAATATTCAATTTATATGATTTTTCAAAAGATCCCATACTTAGAATTATGTATTTTTAAGTTAAATAAATGAATTTTTAAAAAATCATAAAAATTGAAAATTGAATCATTTTCCCCCATAATAGATCAAAATGTCACTAATTTTATGTAGTATCTAATGATAAAATCAAATAAAAAAATTTGACCCCATAAATATTGTTTTTTGGGTAGAGGATGAGAAGGCCAGGTACAGGAGGAGGTAAGCCAAACCTGAGAATGACATGATCGAGGAAGCGCTAGGTAGGAAGGTAGGAGAACGAGGTCAAGGCATGTTTAGCAAAAATGGTGATGATTTTCTCACTTCCCAAACACTTCCTTCTTGTGATTATGTATGGAAATAGGTTAGGCCTAACAAGGTTTTACTATAATGTATAGTTTAGGCCTAGGCCTGAACCTAAATGTATACTTTTTTTCCTCCATAAGATATGATAAGGATTGAAAATCTTTTTAAAAGTCTATTTCATATATAAACCTTTAAATACAATTAAAATATTGTGATTCTAATTCAATATATTACCTTTTGATCTATTTAAAGGTCAATGTATGTCTTAAAATGATTTTAGAACAATGAAACTAATTAATTTTTTCTCTTGCTTTTATCATTGAAATTGTGAATGAATAACGAATAACAAATTGTGTATTGTGCATGAATAAAGTTGTTAAATTTAGAATTAAAGTTGAGTTGATAATGTTATAGATAATTTATATTATATTATATACAATAAGATAAATTTTAAAATAAATAAATATAAGCAAAGACGGTAGACTTGTATGCTAGGCTTTCTAAGAAAAAAGTCTGTCTTGTTTATTCAAATAAGCCTAATAAGAAGCCTAATAATAAGCCTAACCTATCTACTAAAAAGTTCAAGCTAATAAGAGATTGACATGTTCTCATCATTCCTACTCTATTGCCAATATTGGCCCATCAATGTTCATCAACATCATGAACTCATTTACTACATTCATCATAAGCTTTAAGCCTTATATAATACTCCATTTGTCCTTTTATATAAGGTCACATTACCTTACTTGATTAGATTAAAGATGTTAAGTAAGTTAGTTATTAAGTATCACATGATATAACCAATTCACCTTAACATTTACTCCATGATTGTTTATTATTATATTTTGCTAAATATTAGTAGGGTTGATTTAGGAAAAAGTTGGGAACAATTAGAACATGATCTTCTAATTTTGGGACAAATTAAATATATCAAAACTAATCTTATATTTAGGGACGGATCGGAGGAAATATAAAGTACACGCAAAAAAATGAGCCGCTTAGTGCTTACTTGGTCCAAAAAGAAAAAAAAATTAGTTATATATTTAATTTCTTTGTATTAGTAAGAATTTCTCATAGTATATACTTCATCTGCTCTCAAATATAAAAGTTAGTTGACTTTTTTTAAAAAAAATCCTGAAAAAACTAAATAGGTTATGTAATTTATAAAATCATGTTATGAATTACATTATATGGTGCTCCTATTTTCCATTAAAAATATTTCTACTATATATATTCCACACGTGCTGGCACATATTATGACAAATGTATAATCCTTTTGAAAAAATAGTTTTGATTTTCTACTTAAATAGTATATATATAATTGTCACGCTAATTTTTATTGTAGAATTATTTTCTTTTCATATTTTTATTAAAAAAATTCACAATATAACTTTCAAATGGTAGTCAAATAGCTACTTTTGAAAAATTTTAATTGAACGCTCAATATGATATAGGAAATCCTAAAACTCATTTCAAATCCAAACAAATATACGTGCACACAACCAGGGTAAGTCTTAATGTCTTATGTTAATTAATGTTGCGGCTATTAACTATTATACCTCCGTTTAAATTCAGTTGGTGTTGAATTGAAAGCAATTGATTTCCGGTGCAAAGGAAATGGAAAGATATATTTCAAAATATTGCTGTGTGCTAAGGTAATTAAATTGCCTCCTCCTGATCATTTAAATTAAAAAGCTATCTCTCTATGTTTTTTTTATCTCGTATACTAATTATTTGTATTGTACTCGCCACTCAACAGGTTTAGTCTTCAATGTTACAAATCACTTAAATTCGTATT
This sequence comes from Mimosa pudica, assembly GCA_029929735.1. Classification (NCBI taxonomy): domain Eukaryota; kingdom Viridiplantae; phylum Streptophyta; class Magnoliopsida; order Fabales; family Fabaceae; genus Mimosa; species Mimosa pudica. The sequence continues at coordinate 218,861 of JAKELP010000040.1, read as the reverse complement.
GCATGTAAACTCCGTAAAATCTTAGAGTTTTACTCGCCAAATTTATTGTTTCTACATTTCTATCTTAAGGAAAATCATGTTAAATTTCTCCAAATCTCATGTTAAATTTTTTTGATAAATCTCATGTTAATTATTTTTATTTACTAATATTCAATAAATTTATATATAAATTTCATAGAAATTTTTTTATCGAGCATGGTAAAGTATGAATGTTGATATATTTCATATCGTCAAGTCAAATTATTGTTATATTTTGTATTTCTCATTTCCCTCGTCGTCCCATAATATAAGCTTCGCTTTTGAAATAAAGTGTGTCCCAAAATATAAACTTCGCTTCTTATTTGTCTTATCAATTGTTGTGATTTTGCACTTTTACTCTTTGTTGAAAATACTCTGTTATCTTCCGCAAACACATTCTCTCTCATTTTTTTCTCATTCAATCACCGCTTATTAATAGTTTTTTATCAGTATTACTAAGTGGTTATATGAAGCTTATATTATGAGATGGAGGGAGAATTTAATTATAAACTAGAAATACATATTTATTAATAAAGATAAATAGCGACGAGTTTGCAATTCAAGTTATGATCTGATTTTATATATATTTTTTCCATGAATTTATCTAAATTCATGAATTTGTCAACTTTAATTATTCGAGTTCATCAGGTCTCATCAATCTAATGTTCTTATCATATACCTTAGCTTTTAGCTAATTCTGAGTGATAAAAACAATTTTTCCTAAAAAATATATATTTGTAAGTTTTGATTAAATAGTGTATTTTCTTTTCTATATATCACACGCTAGTTTTATTGGAAATATAACATTTTAATGTTTTGTCAAAATTCTATTTCAAACAAAAAGTACCGCATAAAACCTTAAATACTCTCATTTAAATTGAGCAACCGGTTTATTTATATCAAATTTTATTAGACAACTATTTAATCTAAACACTTAAAATTAAATTTTTGCACCCCACATGTAGTGATTATTAAAAAAATTAGACTGTCTAAAAATGGCCATCAATTTTTCTTGAAGGTTAAAAGGGTACTTTAAGCACAAAAAATATTATTATTATTATTAATTAATTATTCAATCTAAGCACATAATTATATATGGAATTGCGAGCATACATATATATAGTAAATATTTTCAAAAGACAAGCGTTGTAATCGATTGAATAAATATAATGAAGAATAATAGAAAAATTACAGAAATAACAAGAAATAAAAGGCTCTCATTGGAAATGGGTCCTGTGCGTTGCCATGACTTTTTTAATAGATGGTCTATTTATAGAAGATTAAAAAAGGAAATTCCTCATAATAAAGAAGATTCCTTTTCTGTTTCAATTTTTTTATGATAGTTTATACACTTTCTTTAAGTGATGTATCAGTATTATATAACTCTGATGGCCAAAAAAAATTGATATATTACTCTAGAACTACAAACAAACAAACAACGAATAAAAACAAATCCAGTAGTTTAATTTCATTTCCTTTTTTAATTTTGAGATTATGACTCACGAGTTTAATATCTCCTGTAAATTATTTTCTAAATAATATATAATGCAACAAGAATGTGAAGATAAATAGAGTAGATAAAATGAGAGATAAATACGGTGGATACACAAAGCTAAGGTCTCATTTATTCATATATGACAAATACAAGACAGGACCAGATAATAATTTAAAAGCGGGGGGAGCGGGGACACTCATTATCCACAACAAACATAAACAAAACACACCAACAACAAAAAAACGCGGGGGATGGGGGAGACGGGTTTTGCACATATATTACAAAGAGATAGATCATGTAATTAAGAGTGACATGCACATCCAATCCACTCACTGGAACCATGTAGAAATGTCGGGGTGGTTCTTATTCATGATGAGTCCAGCTCCATGCATAGTCTCCCTCACATCGAACAGCCCAAAATCACCCGGCGACCCAAATATCACATTAAAGTTGCTCTCATTGTTGATCATCACCTCATTATTGTTGTTATTGTTCCCCACGGCGGCGTCCAGCTCGTTGTTGTTGCTGTCGTTGCCGCCGCCGTTGTTGAGGATATTGGCGGTGTTGGTGTTGTGGTTGTTGTCCATGTTGGTGATGCCGCTATTGTTGTTGGTGGTGGTGAGGTGGTGGTTGGTCTCAAAAGCAGAGGTCAGAATCTTAAAAGGATCAAATGGATTATTATTACGAGTCTCTTGTGGCGGTGGTGCAATTGGTTGTGGCGGTGGCGGTGCAACTGGTGGTGATGCAAACATCTGATGTTGAAGAGGGTAGTTGTTGTTAGGGGCCATGCCCATGTTCGAACCTTGAAAGAAGCCACCACCCGCATTATTAGTATTATTCATGTTCACTCCTTGACCCATGATCTCTGCAGTAGTAGGCACAAGGCCGTTCTTATTAGCATTGAGGAGGACGCTGGTGGTGCTGCTGTCAGTGCCGCCGAGGAGGCCGCCACCGAAGCCAGCAGCGAGGCTTCGAAATCTGGAGGCTCCGCCGCCGCCAGGAAAGGTGCCGCCAAAGAAAGGCATAACATCAGTGAGTCTCTTGGACTGGGCGTTCATGTTCATGTTCATGTTCATGTTCATGTCAGGAACCCCCTGCACCCTCGTACTGTTAAAGCCCAAATATGTGTTGGTCTTGTTGTTGTTGTTCACTACTCCCTTGGGCTTATTGAAGGAAGGGGAGGACATGATAGCCTTGAGCTTATCGACCGTAGGGAAGCCTGCGGTGGAAGAGGTGGTGGTGGTGGAGTTGGCGGAGGAGGAGGATGGGGATTTATTGTGATGAGCGGAGGCGTCCTTGTAGGGACAGGCGATCTGATGGAGCTCCCTTGAGAGGCTGTCAGGAAAGCCGAAAATAGTGGAGTTGTAAGGGCACAAGGGGTGAGGGCATGTGAGGTTCATGTGCGCCTCCTTCAGCCCCTGAGCAGCGTTGAAGTCGGTGCCGAACTTCCTCTTCATGGGCAGGTGGTGAAGCATGGAAGAGATGAAGCCACCAGGACGAGCGACCTTGCTGGGTGGGCCCGGGGTGGTGAGGGTGCTGGTGGAGAAGTAGTCCCTCTTCCGGCGATCCTCCAGCTCAAGAATGGAGGCCTCCAGGATGCCCTCCACGTCATACTCACCGCACTCGTCCTCCTCGAAGGGGGACATCGCGGGGGAGGCGGAGGAGGGGGGGCGGTAGTCGGGAAACATCTCCTTGGCCAGGGCCTCCTCTTGGTTCACAATGGCGGTCCACGCGGCGTTCTCCTTCGCGGTCATCTTGTCCTGCAGGCACTTCGACTGCCTCACCAGCTTCCTTATCTTTGGCACATTGGGGGATATGTGCTTTATCACCGCCGTCAGCACCCCTATCTTGTATGCCTTCTTCAGGTCGTGAGGCTTCTTGTACGGCGGCGGCCCCTGCTCCCTCCCTATTCCCAGCTGTGGCCACCACTCCTCACTCCCCGTCGGCCACCACGGCGGCGCTACCCCCTTCTCCAGTGGGTACCTATTACCATCAAACACCCGCCTTAATTAATTACAAAAATTATATTCAAACACATGAGTAACAACTTATCTTATTACTCCGTAATAAATAAAACACATGTCACATTCAATTAGATAATATATTAATTTATAAATAAAATACATTAAATTTGGTGGAAAAGATATGTGCATGCTTAATTTTTCCAAAAAAAAAATTAAGGTGTAATTATAATTAGCACTAGAGAAGTATAACATAAAGTTGAATTTTTTTTTGTAATGATTGATAAAGTAAAATAGACCACTAAATTTTAATATTTATTATATGTAAGTAGATTATAGGTGAATTAATTTAATTTCGCTTTACCATTTAAAGTATAATATTATTACCTGCGCTGAGGGGGCTCGCAATGCTGCATGAGGGTGGACAAGAGAGAGCCAAGAGTGGTGTCCTGGATCTCCTGCAGGGTGGAGGGGGTGGGCCCCGTACAGTGGAGGGCGTTGCGGTTGGCAAGAGTCTCGGCCCGATACTTTGAGATGGCGGCGGGGCCGTTGCGGTCAAACCTCACCTTGTCCTTCCACCATGCGCGGAGGTTGTCAGAGGCCCCGGTGACGGGCTTGCCGTTCTCAGGGATGATGCCGTACACAAAGCCCTCTGCCTGGCACACCTCCATCATCTTCAGCATATACCTTAGGATGCCATCTTGAGCCTTCGCCATCTTCTTCCTTCTCACTTGCTCCTCCCTCGCCCGAGCCTCCTCCATCCCTTGCAACTCCTTCACCCTCTCCTCCTCCTCCCTCTCTCTTAGCCTCTTCAGCCTCATCTTGCTCTTCCATATCTTCCTCTCCAGCTGCTCCGCGCTTAGGTGCTCATCCTCCTGCTCATCCTCCTCATCCCCTTCCTCCTCTGTCATACCCACTTCTCTTGCCGCCTCTCTGTTCTCTGGCTGTTCCCCCCCGCCAGCCTCTGCCGTGTTGTCGTTGCCACCGTTGCCTCCCATGAAAGGGCATGTTATCATCTCCAGGTCCTCATTCGTCAGCGTCACGTCATCGAACATCGTCATCTTCAATTCTCCTGTATGTCCAACACCCACCATATATAATTAAACCCAACTTTAAACCCCTTCTTTTTTATGGAAGGTGGGTCCCACTGTATGTGTCCAATGCCCCCAAGTCTCTACGTACTCGGGTTTTGCATGGTTTTAGTGGTAACCACCCATTTTTACATTTTAAAAAAATGGCACACACTTGTTTCCTTGCAATTAATTAATCATAGTACATGTGCATGTATATATATATATATATATATATATATATATATATATATATATATATATATATATTTTACATGTGCATATATGGAAAGCAATCATTTAGGGCCCATGCTTACTATATGTTCACACACACGTGTATTTATTTAAACTTCACGACTCCCAACAACATCCCATTGAAAAAAATATTATAACATGCAAACAAAATAAATTAAACAAAAAAAGATGTAGGATATATGGATCATACGAATTTAGATAAATTAATCATGAATTTAAATAATTTTTGAAAAAACCATTCAATATATACTAGTATATATACTTAAATAAATAAATACATGTGTGCATTTATTACGTTATTGATGATTACCTCAAGCATAACTTAAATAATCTTCCAATACTTCTAGCACTTTTGAAAAAATAAAAATAAAATAATCCAACATTTCCGGAAAGACTAAGATCTTTTATTTATAGTTAAAAAAGACATCTCTAACCGTGCGACCTATGTCTTTTTCCGGCAACTTCGCATGTTTAAAAACAACGATATTCAAGGCACGCAATATATACTTCAGTGTGGAGTGTATTTATTGTTTAGTCAGTACTTCCATCGTTCTTGGAAAAAATATATTACCTCTGGTCCTAAATATAAGACCTAATTGACTTTTTTTGGATAGGTTGATGTTGCGAAATAGACTATTAAATCATGACATATTTGATATATTTTTAGATTATACATTAGTTTATAAGTAAAATAAACTAATCTAAGGGGAAAAATTAGGTAAATCAATTTATAATTAACTTATTTTGCTTTTTTATAGGATTTTCTAAAAAAGTCAATTAGGTCTTATATTTAGAACCAGAGGGAGGAATAAAAAAACTTCCAATATCTCTGTCAAAGACGATAAAAAGATTAAAACAAATTCATTTTTAGAAATTGCATTTTATTGCATGTTTACCTAAACCTAGATAACGGCTAAAGATGAGAGTGTGTGAGGAGATGATGGAGAGGGCGATTTAAAAAATTTATAGAAAATGATGAATAGACATAAATTTAAAATTGCAAAGCCAAGTTAGTTTATATTAAAAATGACATATAAATATCAACAAAGTAAACAAAAGAAAAAGAAAATAAAAAAAAACTAGCGCGGCAAAAACAACATCGAAAGACACGTGAAAGTGAAGAACGGAGGAAAGCATCGTGACGTAGAACCAAAAAAAAGGAATCAATTTGAAAAAAAATACAAGTCACGATAGTGAAGCGCCATGGAAGGGGTTCACCAAGCTTTGTACGTCCAAGAAAACGATAAATTAAACAAAAAATAACACTACTGATCACGACGAAAGAGAATAAATCTGAGCAGAGATAATTATATACCAGAAGAGATGAAGGAATAGATCCTCCACCGAATGTAGAAGAAGTCACTCGGAGAAGAAGTCAGAGAGAGAATAATATTGTAGTAAGTTGCTCCTCTGTCTCTCTCTGTGAGGAGTGGTGTGGGCAAAAGCAAAGGGAAGGAGTGAATTTATAGGGAGGAGTGAGGTGGGAGAAGGTGAAGGGATTGGGACAAATCGTATTTGGAAGAAAAAGGAATAATGGGTAAGAAAGTGTGTGCCTCGTGCCGGAGTGAGCGCGTCTTTTGCCATAAATCACATATAGCAATTGCAATTATGATTTCAGATTCTGAGTTATGAAGTTCCCTTAGATGGATTTTTAAGATATTCCAATTCTATTCAATGGATTGGAAAGCATTTAATGCCCCTCCCTCAACAGTTGTGCCCATATCTCATTCCATTTCCCTCCTCCAATGCCCTCAAATCCTTTAAGTTGACCATTCTTCCTTTACATTTTTGCCTCAGGTGTCATTTATCTTAGTGTTGTCAGAGCCGGACCGAGCCGGACGGTCCGACTGTCACTCGCCCTATAACGGTTCGAGTCATATGGAATAACTGTTTTTTATTTTCAAACATGTTAGGACGTTTTGAGTTGGAAGACGGACCAGGAACCGGAACGGTTAATCAGCTTTACCAAATCCGATATTTTTTTGGGCAAAAAGAGACCGAATTGCAAATCCCAAATTTGTTAAGCTTCTATTCCTCTTATAATATATATCATTGTTTATTTGATTGTTTAATCATAAATTTATATTATTATCATATATTATTGTTTATTTTACTAGAAAAATATTTATTTCGCTTTTTTCAGTAGGCAAATTCAAAAAATTGATGCATTTTCTAAGTTTCTAATGACTATATTTTTTTCTTGGTCAATGATCTCTTATTAAAATTTAAGAGATGAACCGATCACAATTTGTTTATATGCTTATATATAGGGTATATTTAAAAGTAAGATAACTTTTTTTAATTATTACATCATCGGTTTGACCATCGGTCTTACCGATCCGACCTTGCAAACCGTGACAAGGAGCCCCTTCAGTTTGCTTTCTGGTCCGTCTTTTACAACATTGATTTATTTATTGCGCCCTTCATAATAGTAATTTTATATTACTTATTTATGTTTATACAATGTATATATACCTCGTACAATATAATAATTATACTATTCCATTGTATTGGGGCCATTATTTATATAAATATTTTTTAAACTTATTCAACATATAAATTTTTGGGAGCTATTCTTATAAATTGCCGTTAAATAATAACATAAATAAGCTACAAAAAAACTCAAATATGATAATAAATAAATTTTTATGATGAACATGGTTATCAAAATAGTCTAGATTATTCTATGTAGCATACCATATTTTTCGTAAACAAATGTATCGATCGTAGGTAATATTTATAATAAATGTTGGAAAAAATATTTATAACATGTAGGCTATTTTAGTCCATGAATTTTATGAGGGCAAAGATGAGGTGAATGATTCATAGTTTATCAATAGATAGGTTCTATGTACATTTTATGTTGATAACAATATTGATTTTTTTTACTTTTAGGGTTGATAAGAATTATTATATGATCATTTAAAGAAATGACGAAATGGTAAGAAACAAAAATCTTGTTCTCATCTGTGTCTAGATTCATCTGACTTTTTTGGGGGCTTAATAATAGATCTTTATTGTTAGCTAATTTTCAAGCCTGTAATCCATACTAAGAAAATAAGATGAGTCATGTACAGTCAGAAAGATATGATACAACTATCTAATAAAGAAACTCCCCTTACTTTAATTGATGTTGTGCAACTGTGTTGCTGTCCTATGATGATCTTAGTCATATTTCTGTAATTCTAGCAGCTAAAAAAATCTCAGAATATCTATATCTATAACGTTTTTTTAGCATAATCTATATCTTTATTTTTTTTAATTACATATGAAGTTAGTTTTTAGGCAAATTAGACCTACTTTTCATATATTTCAATAACTGAAGTGCAATTCAGTTTTTATTTTTAATAATATATTATTGATGTTATATGGTAGTGAATGTTGGACTTTTAAAGGACAACACGAACATAAGATGAGGTGGCAGAGATGAGAATATTGAGATAGATGTGTGGTCATACAATAAAAGATAAGATATACAATGAGCTTATTCGAGAAAGGGTTGGGGTAGCATCGACTGCGGAAAAATGGTAGAGAGTCGCTTGAGATGGTTTGGGCATATTTAAAGAAGAGAATTAGATGAGTCAATAATAATAATTGATCAAATGATGTGGAGTCCTTACAAAAGAGAAAGAGGAAGAACGGAGAGAACTCTTAACAAAATTATTCAACGAGATCAATGATTCATCGCCATACATGACTATTGATCGAACACAATGACGTCGTGCGATCCATGTAGCTGACCTCATATTACCTCAAGAGTATTTATAAGAGGTTTTCAAAACTTAGCAGCATTTGTTGGTTGATTTCAGATTTAAAATTAGCGGCATTTGAGAAACGGGGGTAAGTGAGATTTCCTGAATTAAATAATAAAATCCCCGCATACTGGCATTTGTAAAAACTCTTGTATGCATGGGTTATATTATTTTTTAATGACCTCCACATACCAGCGTTTGTATAAACGCTGATATGCGAGGATTTTATTATTTTTTAATGACCCCGCATACTGGCGTTTGTAGAAACGCCGATATGCGGGAGTTTTATTATTTTTTCAATGACCCCGCCATACCACGTACCAGAGTTTGTAGAAACGCCGATATGTAGGGGTTTTATTATTTTTTTAATGATCCCTGCATATCAACGTTTTTACAAACGCATACCGGTGTTTCAAAAACGCTGCATGTTTTTTTTTTGAAAAAAACTTAATGACGTTTTTGGTGTTATAAACGCCGGTAAGTAAACAAAGGAAAAGTGGTGCGAACTTCACACCTTTTTTGCCCGCGTTTATGGTGCCTACGTTCCGGCGTTTTGACTAAAAATGTCGGTATGTTGTTTTTTATCCGCGTTTTTAGGCAAAACGCCGGAACACTTGCGAGGTTAAACAGTGTTTCTTTTGTAGTGAAAGTTAAGGGGTCAAAAACATATTTTAGCCTAAAAAATTCAACATTTCCGGAAAGGCCATGAGCTTTAATTATAGTAAAAAAAGACATATATAACTGTGCGACTTATTTCATTTTCACACAACTTCACAAGAGCAACTATACTTGATTGTTAACCAAATTGATACTTGTATAATTATTTGTGGGCCCAGTGATTATTAACTCTTTTTTTAATCTACAATTTTTAAGTTACATTTATTATATTAGAAGCTACAACATATATTTTCTTCTAAATTATGTAGTCACATTTTTTAAAGTGTCATATAGTACAGTTCAAAGTCGCCTAATATAACATGCATATACACACCACATACCAGCTAATTTCTCTACAAAATTTAGAGGTATTATCCTTCTGATTAACTAACATTAACTAACCTATGTAAATTTAAAATATCATTATCATGAAACACTAAGTAAAGGTAGCTAGCAATCAATTGATAAACTTATACTATCACACTTTGTTCATCTAACCTAAATCTACATTGTATTACTACTACAATTATTTGAAAAACTTATACACACTACTGCATAATAAAAATAATGACGGAGGCCAAAACAAATGTTGCGTTTATTTGAAAGTAATGATACATAATTAATTATTTAAAAAATCATAGAAATGCGATCAAAATAACTACTTTTCTCATTTCTTCTATAATGAGAGCAGTGCAAGTTAATTTTTGTATTCATTTTGCAAGAAAACTTCTGTGTTGTACGAGTACCTCATCATATAATTTAATTCTATCCAATCAAAACACAAAAAAAATCAACTGATTTTTATTTTAGTTGGTACATTATTGTCTAAAACAATTCAAGTTTATTTTTTCTTTTTCAAAAACTAACTTCTTGATTTTGAAAACAAAAAAAAAATATTTCTAAACAATAGAAATAGATAAACTGTAAATTATTCATAACGAGTCATCAATTAAATAGGGTTCAAATCAGTACAATTGAGTTACGATATACTCCCTCCGGTCCTAAATATAAGACCTAATTGACTTTTTTGAAAAATCCTAAAAAAAGCAAAATAAGTTAATTATAAATTGATGTACCTAATTTTTTTCCTTTAAACTAGTTTATTTTACTTATAAACTAATAGATAATCTAAAAATATATCAAATATGTCATGATTTAATAGACTATTTTGTAACCTTAACCTCTCCAAAAAAAAGTTATCTAGGTCCTATATTTAGGACCGGAGGTAGTATTATGCAACACTATGTAGGATTCTAAAGTTAGTGGAGAAATTTTTAGGTCAACCTAGCTTATCATATCGTCATTTGTAGTCTTTGTTGCTCACAATCAAACACTAATATGACATGGGTATTATAATCATATTAGGCCCCCTAAAAATTTAGATGTCAAATAAAAAATTATAGTGTTTTATTATCTTTATAAGTGCTTACATGTGATTGGGGATTCACACAAAATTATCTCAAGTTATTATATATAAGATGTATAAAATCTGAAACAAACATATGTTTATAAGTAATTATTGATATGTATATAACTATATATAGCTATACGTACGAGAATATGAAGTACTTCCTTTATAAATATAGGGTATAGTTCACTTCTTTTAAAAATGCTAATAAAGCTAAAAAAGTTACTCAAATTGATTTCTTTTATTTTTCTCCTTTAAAGGTAGTTTATTTAACTTTTAAACTTACACATGATTTGACAATGTAATTTATCTTCCTTGATTTCTTAAAAAAAGTCAACTAGGTTTCATATTGAGCAATGGGGAACAGTAATTAATTGAAAAATGGAAATGAAGTATTAAGTAATTAGATACATGCAGTACAATATGATATATTGCAAAAGTTTTAATATTTTGAATTTCTATACAATATCTTCATGAATTTAAGCAACTTAAATGAAACATTGTAATATTATTATTATATATTACACCTAGATAGCAAATTAACTATGACCATGCATTCAATTTTGAAATTAAAATACAAAGTACATTACGGCTTGTAAATACTGTAGCTTGAAATGAATTTTACTTAAATTTTACATTATATATAAATATATAAATATGTTTATCGAATTTTTTGAGTATATATTTAAGATAAATTTACCATGTAAATCATAATTGAATTGTTTATATTTGATTTTAGATTGTATATCATAGAATTTATATTTGATATGGGTTATATGTTTGATGTTTCCCTCACTACTTTCTCTATTATTACATTATCAATGCGCCATGTAATTTTATACCATGTATTGGGTTGATATGGATACCCTAAAATTATAAATGGCACAGAAGCTACATCAAAGATTTTTATTTGTTGGGTTACAAGCTACATCAGAGATCTTTTGGGTCATTCATTATTACCTCTATTGTCCCAACACTCTGTGATTATAACCGATAGCTTGATAACTGTCTACTATATTTTTTTGGTGATAGATCGATATAATACCTAAATATGGTAACAAATTAGAATATGGAAACTTTATTTCATGCTTTTTCTTCTAACCTATTTGCCTAAAGCCCCATATTGGAGGTATCTTCTCAACATTTAATGAGTAAATTAATATGCCGTGTGTGCATTTTTGTAAAGAGACGTGTAAAGTAAACACTGAGTGAAATTAAAAGAAAAGGAGTAGACTTCATTCAATGTCGTTTATCGCACCTTTTTGTTTGGTGTTATTATATTTGTCTCTTTTAAATGCATAGTGCAATTAACAGAGGCAAATCACAATCCAAGTTGCACTACATCTTAAGAATGACCCTCTGCTTCATTTATTTATTGCTCTGGTTTTCTCATTTATTGTGTTGGATTAAATGTGCATACCAGGAGCTGTGAATGATACAGAAAGTTACATGCATTTTGAATTTCTTGTTCGGACATTTCGTAATAAGCCACTGGTTTGCCTATCCTGTTTCTTGTTTCTTATGTTTCGTTTTGCTAGGTAATTCAAGAGCTAAGTTCGCAAATGCTTCCTCGCACTCCAAAGCTCTGCAACTTTAATTTGTGGAATGGAGAGGACTGAATTGAAGTTGTTTATTAAAGGTAGGTATTGTTGATTAGTAAATTCGCCATCAATAAAAGAAAATTTAAGTGTGTAATTGGTTTTTGGTTCATGTTTAGATATGCAAGTCTCTACTTCTGTTTTAGCATTGACCAGAATGATAATGAATTGGAGACCCTCTCCATGATTCACCATTTTGTGGAAACCCTGGACCGTTTTTTGGAAGTGTGAGTATCTCTTTAATCCCTCCTCTTTTAAATTATAATTGATACGTTTACTCTGTCAAAAAAAATGGTAGTGTTTGGTTGTTTCTGTTGCATTTCTTAATAGGTTTGCGAGCTGGATTTAATCTTTAATTTCCATTAGGTATATATTCGGCCTCATTTTTTCATGTATTTTCTTCTTCTTTAATTTTGAAGTGTCCATACATGTACATGTGTTTTTAAGCATTAGATTTGCTCCCAATTTACTAATGAGTGTCAAGAATATTGTAAACTGATAAGGTTAATGTATGCTACTAGTTTATTTGTATTCAGCCGTATAATAAAAGATAAAGCTTTCATTCTAATTCTGTTAGATTGTACATTTGCGAATTCATAATTTGTGACGCTTTAATGATGGCCGGCATATTTTATGTTGAATTAAATTTTGCTAGCTGAACATGTGCGGGAGACTAGCAAAAGAACTACCTCGAGACTAAAGTTGCACAAGTATGAATGGATGGCCTGCTTTAAGAAATATTCAAAAGATTAAAAATGATTGTTAAATGATAATCCTATAATACCAACCGGGTCACAGATTAATGATGGCGTTGAATTAAATCAAACATCAAACGTGCATGCCCTTAATTTTTTTATTGTGTTATTCTGTTCTAGCTAGTGTGTAACAAAATTAATGTGGACGTGACGGTGTGTGTATACTATATGAATAAGGTGCAGGAGGAGCTGGTGGAAGCTGCTAATTAAAGAGCAGTCCAATTCAATAGGCAACATTATTGCCTAAGCCACCAAATAAGAGAGCTTCATCCATCTCCTTTTGGTATGTAGCATGTGTTTCCCCTCAATCATTTGTTCCATGACATAGGTTTCTCAATATATGAATATAAATGAGGTTTAAGGATTTCCTTTTTGTGAGAAGACATCCATACCTTTGTATTCAACTATAAGATCATTCTACCTTGAATGCCAATTAAAATTGATCCCTTTCAAACTCAATCTATCATACGTGCATCCTCCTCGCTTATTGTCCCTCACACTCTCACAGTACAGTGTGCCACAACATGGGTCTTAAACATATCCGACGACCTATAGAATAAAATTGAGCACCTTTAAACCATTTCAAAAGTTTTCGGAGAAGAGCACTCAATTTCTTGACCCGCTCACATTTTTCTTTTGAGCAAATTAGGCCCGTTCAAAAGTTTGTTTTGGCTTCATATCGATGTAGATTGAGTTAGGCACACAGGACCACAAAGGGTTAAAATACTCCGCCGCTGTGCCACCTTTGGTGATATAGTGTGGCTCGATCTATTATCAGTCTGGACGGATATGAATCCTTTAATTTAAGTGTAATAATTAATAAAAAAACTGTGAATAGTTTATAGTTAAGTTATTCCGTTATTTTTTGTTAATAATGAAATCAGTCTGAACCTATGTCATGGATTATTAGGATTGTTAAAAACGGGTAGAGGATGATCGATGAAGTAAACAAAAAAACAAACCGGTGGACATATATATTACACAACACTCACACATATAGATCTTATGTCATGGATTATTACAAACCGAACAAGTAGCATGCATGGGGATGACAACGTACAGGACTTATATTATTAGGATTAAGATAAGATTATAGCGGGAAGTAGGAGTAGTTAATTATAAGTGGAGGGTGGTGGTGTTAGCGGTGGCTAGCATCTGTCCTGAGAGACCACAAGCCATAGCCTGCGGAGGAATATGATGGAGCAGATGCACCCCTTCAGCAAAAATGACACCCATCCCCATGTGAAGATGAGGCTCGATGTGGCAGTGAAACGCCCACACCCCCGGATTATCCGCCACAAACCTCAGCGCCGTCCACCCGTACGGGAACACCACCGCCGTGTTCTTCATCACCGGATTCTTCAGGTTGAACTTCCCCACGTCCCTCTGGGGGTCAAACCGCCCCTCCCCATACCCCAAAACCCAGAAGTCATGCCCATGCAGGTGCCACGGGTGTATTTCACTCGTCCCATTCAGCACGTTGGCGTTCTGGAGTATCACATCCACCACCTCATCCATCTCAAACATGTACACCCCGTTCCCCGTCACCGAGTTGGGGTTGGCCGGCGGCCTCATCACGTCGTACTCCGCCGGGAAGGTCTCCGGCGGGGGCTGGCGGTCGAAGGCGTTTGGGATGTTGTACTTGAGGGAGGCCAGGTAGGGGGTGGTGGGGAGGGAGAGGGAGACGTTGTTGATGGACCACTTGGTGAAGCCATTGATGAGGTTCTGGGTGTTTAGGAGGAGGAGGAGGCGGCGGGCGGTGGCCCGAGGGGCGGGGCCGCCCATCAGGCCGAGCAGCTTCTCCGCGAAGGCCTGGCTGCGCCGGAAGTCGTTCCAGAGAGGGGTGGCGGGCGGCGGCGACGGGGGGCGGAGGGAGGGGGAGGTGGGGCGGTAGTTGAGGATGGTGAGGGCCTGTGGGGTCTTTGGCTCTCTTCCTCTCACGCCAATGGCAATCCAGTAATTTCGGGAGGGGTTCTGGTCTGTGGTCACTAGCACCGAGTAGCTCTCTCCTGAGTATATGTCTATGTCATCCACTGTGAATGGCTTCGCGTAGTTCCCATCTGCCTCCACCACCTCCATTTTGTGATTCTGCATGCACCCACACTCAACAAATCTCACCCATTCTCTCATTCATTCTTTCAAATTAAGTCATGTAATTGAAAATCATTTAAAACTGAAAAACTTCGTCAAAACATATTACAATGCATGTTACCAGTGGAATATATTGACAAAAATTTCCCACAAAGCTATGTTACATTCCAAAGTTAACTTGTGTTCCCATTGTTTTATGCATGTGTCTAATCAATGGGGACTTGATAAAATAACATTGTGCAAAGCCGTGAAAATCATGTCAAAGTGATGATTCCGTCCAGAAATTCTCCAATACTCTGAGTGTATACCAGCAAATCCGAGCACTCACCAATAAAATCCTACCAACTTAAAGTGGTATTGTCTCATGTGTCATCCCACATGGCACTCACCATTCTCACCATCATTTAATGGATTAAAGGTTAAATTTGTTCCTGAAATTTTCAATGAGGATCAATTTTGCTTTGGAAGTATTTTGAAGATCAATTTTACCTCAAAAGTTTACTAGAGGAATCAAAATTGTTTTGCAATTACCCAAAGTTAATTTTAACCATAAAGTTGGTCAAACTCTTATATGTCATGCCACTTAATCACATCTATCTTATATACATTATGTCATATGTGTTGTCACATCCCCCTTTTAACCTTTGATTTTTATAAAAATTAAGTGTAGGAAGATGAAGGCTAATGAAAGAAAGAAAAGAGAGGATTTTTTAAAATTTAAAAATATATGATGTGTGAAAAATGTAATGTGGCAAGACATATGATCGTAAGGTGTACAAGGTGGATGTAATTAAGTAGCATGACATGTGGGAGTTTGACCAACTTATTGGTTAAAATTAATTTTAGGTAGCTGCAGGGAAATATTGATCTTTTGTAAATTTTCGAGAATTAATCATATATAAACTTTAAAGCAAAATCAATCCGTACAAAATTTGGTGTGAATTTGACCTAGATTCCAATTCCATGTTCATTACTTGGATGAGAAAAGTGTTCTCTTGATTGATAAACTCCATAATTTCACATTTTCCATCTTAATTTCCCTTGAATATAAATGATTTTTGGTGGTAAATAAGTGAAAAAGACATAGGTTCACATAGGAAAGAGGAAAAAAATGAAAGATAGATATTTTGGTGAAATTTGGAGTTATATGTATGTGAAAGTGATTTTTGAATCTTATCAACCCTCTTTCTCTTTTGTAGGAAGAGGTGGACAAGTGAAAAAGGCTAAGGAAAGCATGAAGCTACCAAGAAAAATATAGGACAAGCTAAAGAATGAAACAAGGAAAAAAAATGGAAAAAGGAAAATTTCTCCCAGTTGTTCGTTGGCCTTTCGTTGCCCAACTAAGGCACAACGAATGCGGTTTCTTCTCTGCCTCTTATCTGTTTGTTGAGCGTTCGTCGCGCAACGAAGGCGCGACGAACCTAAAGTGAAACTCTGCGTTTTCAGACGCGAAAAAAAAAGAAATTTCTTGGATATAAAAGTGAGAGCTCGACAGAAAACACTCATTCTTCACTTCTTGGGCAAATTGGGAGCTAGGGTTTGGCAATTGGAGGAGTGGGTGTCAATGGATTAAAGGCTATGAGAGATTTTGACTTCAAATCTTGGTTTTTCTTCTCCATTTTCCTTTCCCTCTCTCTTGTTCTATGATTATGCTATCATATGTATATATTCTTTTGGATATCATGAACATGTGGAGCTAAAGCTTTGATTCTAGGATTATCTGGAACCCTTGTATGGATTAACTCTTAATTCCTCCTCTTATTTTGTGATTAATGTTACATATATGTTTATTTTACTCTTTACCTAATGCTTCTAAGTGCTTGATCACCATTTAGATGTTGTGTTCACTTGATTGATGCTTGAGAGGGCTAGGTTGAGTGTAGAACTTGGGTAAAATAGTGTGAGAACTTGAAGTTTGCATGACAAATGGATGGTTTTGTTGATAAGATAGACATATACTTATTGACCTCACATAGCCACATTAGGGTTGAAACTTAGAAATTGGGTTTTATTAATTGTGACAAGAGATTGCATGATTAATAGAATTAAACACTTGTTCTTGACTCGACGGAGCAATTACAAGTATTTTAGAACCTTAGGTTAGCAAATATATATTCATTGAAAGCAATTGTGAGAGGAGGCTTTTTAAGGTTAGGAAATACAAGGGGGAAAAATAATCTTAGGACCCATTTTATCCTTGAAGTTAAGAATCACTTGTTTATAGTTTTTTTTATTTGTTTAAATTAGTTACCCCTCACTCATGATATTTGTATTACTCAAATTAAGCGAGAGTGCGATAATCATTACTTGACCGGGTTTTGGAACCAAATCCTCGTGGGAACGATACTTTTCTTATCACTTTATTACTTGGCGCGACCCGTGCCCTTGCGGTGCGAACAAGTTTTTGGCGCCGTTGCCGGGGATTTGTGTCCCAAAACCTTCCTTGGTCAATCTTGATTATAACACTAGTAGCTTAAGCTTGAGTTTGTATATATTTGTTCTTGTGTTTCTTTGTAGATTTTATTTTCTCTTGTATTCATGTGTATATTTGTTCTCTTTGTGAGTCTTTGTGTTAGTTAGTTAGTTTTTCTTTTCTTAGAACTTTGTGCATGGACTATCCTTGGTGGACTAATGGGGCAAGGGATGAATTTGAGCATGATAATGATTATCCAATTTCTTATTATGACCCCAATGCTTTTCAAACTCAATATGAGTACATTTGTTGTAATTATTGTGGAGATAATCATTATAATGAGCAATGCTCCCATTTTTCAACCATGGATTTTGTTGAGGATGACTTTCCTAAGGTTCAAGCTAATTTGCATGATAATTCTTTTAACCTTAGTTGGAATCATGAACATTCATTGTCTTGGGATCCAAATTATTCTTTCCCTTCATATGCATCACAATGTCAAATATCACCCAATAGTTTAGATGAGCCTAATTCCGTTGATGAGAAGGAGTCAAGAATAATGGATATGTTTCAACGTTATCTTGATAATGAGAATGAGTATAGAGCTAGGGATGAAGAAAAATGGAGGGAACACACATTAGCTCTTGAAAAATTAGCAATCAAATTAGGTGAACTAACTTCCCATTTTGAGTCTTTAAGGCAAAGAGGTGTTTTCATTGACACATCAAATGACTCTTGTGTAGAAAGTACCTCAAATGGAGAATTGATCATGGGAAGTGATGATGTGATATCAATGGTTCGTGACAATTGTGGGGGTGATAGTGTGTTGAAAATTGAAGAGGGAGAGAACAATGTTGAGTGTTCAATTGAGGTTTCAAGCTTGGAGCCTAATTCTTGTTGTTGTGAACAAGTGGAAATCCCAACAATTGTTGTTCAAAATCCTCCTAGTGAATTTTTGACTCTTACTGATGAGAGTTCAATGGATTTTATTGGGTTTTCAAAATATTTGGAGGCTATTGAGGATAATTTTGAAGTATTTGAATTAGAGCCTATCAAGTATTATATTGAATCATGTTTCTTA
The DNA here is from genome assembly GCA_029929735.1 of Mimosa pudica. NCBI lineage: Eukaryota > Viridiplantae > Streptophyta > Magnoliopsida > Fabales > Fabaceae > Mimosa > Mimosa pudica. Next base: position 200,307 of record JAKELP010000040.1, on the reverse strand, counting down.
TATGAATGCCCATTTTTGCTGAAACCTTGTCTTTTAAAAAGAAATGAAGACAAGGTGATCTTAGTTTTTGATACTTATGATTAGTGAGTTTGTTGGAAAGTCTGGCTGAAGACTATAAATTTAGCGCTTCTTGGGAGGCAACCCAAGTTTTCTAAACTATTATCTTTTGTTTTTAATTTCCCTAACTATTTTAGTTTAGTTTGGTGGATTTTTTTTTTCTTTTTTCCCTTTTCTTGGTCTCACTTTTTGTAGGAAGAAAGGTTTTCTCCCACACTTGGATGACTAGTTAGTGAGGATGGCTGGAGCTTACGTTTTGGAAGGCAAGAAGAGGTCTACAAAAGGGGAGTACTATTCCAATCTTCATCTAAATTCATTTTTCCCTCCTTTCTTCTTCTTCTAGTATGAATGATGATGTTGATGACTGGAAATTGGTGCTGGGCTGGAATTGTGGTGTTAGTTTATGCTGATTGACCAAATTGAGTTTCATGATCTGAATTGACAAGACTTGTTTGATTTTATTGAAATGATCTTCATTGTGTGGTGAATCTTATTTGCATACTGAGGATGTGCTCAATTGATTTTTTGGGTGTTAGCTTGATGTGCATATTGAGTTCATGATGTTCATATGAGTGATTCTTGTTTGTGATATGAAAACGGCCTATGGTCATTGGTTTTGGTATCATTTAATTGGACATAGAACTCAGGAATGTGAAATTTGGCTTGTTTGTCTATGGATACATTTTGATTGTTGGGCACATTATCATTGATATATGGATTTTGAGGCATTGTGTGATTGAAGCATTAATTTGCTCAAAGAGTCTTGTAAGTGGAAGATAGGGTGAGTTTTGGTGTTGAATGATAATGAATTGAGTGGAGGTATTGGGTGTTTGTGATGGCAATGTATGTGACTAGGTATATTTGTGGTTTATGTCTGCAGAATTCTGCAGAAATTCTGCAGAACCAGATCTATTGGTCGTGACTTCGTTGCACAGCGAAGCAACGACGAAGACACTCTCCCTATCTCTTTGCATCTTTGTTGCACGTTCATTGCACAACGAACACGTGACCAAAGAACACCCTCTTTATCCAAACACTTTTACTTTTCACCTTCATCACATTGATTTGAGAGGAGCATTTCCCCATAGAAACTTGTTGTGACTATATCATTATAATCCTCATTTTCATAGAACTTGAACAACTAGTTTTGAAACTTTGCTTTAGACTCATCCATTTGCCATTGGAAAATAAAACTGAGTTTCTTTGAAATAAGGCATATGCTCAAGTTCAATGCTAATGATGATTATTTTGACAAGTCATACCATTGATTATTTGGTGAGTAGGCAACACATTTGAAAAATGATAGTGAGGAATGAAGCTTCGGTTTGAGCTCATAAGAGATGTTTAAGGTGTAGTATAGTTCAAGTTTGGGGGAACTTTTCTTTTAGGAACTTTTCTCTTAGAATCTTTGTTTTAGGATTTCATTTATGCTTCCTTAGGATAGTTTCTAGTTTTGTTGGTGTGATATCAAAGTTTTGTCCATGTTTGACTCCATGCTTGTTCCTACCCTCCTTTGTTCCACAGTGAGGACACTGTTTGTTTTAAGTTTGGGGGAGTAAAGAGGTGATGATCATGTGAAACTTTTTGAGAATTGTGAATAAATTTTTTGTTTGCTTGTCAATAATAAGTGCACAAGGGAATTTTTTGACTTTGTTATGATGATGAATGTGTGATATTTTATCCCAAACTAAAGTTGTTGCAATTTTTTTGAAAATTTGACCATGAGCTGTCTTGAAAAGGTGTAAGAAAGTCCAATGATAGGAATAAGTTGTTTGACTAAAGGGTATATAGAAGGTGAAATTATATGCTTTGCTTGAGTGGATTGTGGTGTTAGGGCAAATCTCTCCTTAATTCTCTTGAACAACTTAAGCACTAATGGAGTTAGAGTAATTGGATGACGGATTTTGTGAAGGAAAATTGTAATAAACTGATTTATGTATTTACTTTCGCTTGATAATTTCAAAATTCTTTTTGGAAAATTCACATTTTTGACAAGTTGCACATAAGTTTGAAAAATGATTGAGGCCATCATTAAATGCGATTGAGCCTTTCAAGCCACCCTTGAGAATCTTTATCCCATTTGCACCCTCTTTGAGCCTTTTATTGAAAAACCATGATAATTTTCTTTTGCAACCCACATTGAACCTAACCCTTACAGCCCGAAAAAAACCATGAACTACCTGAATCTTGAGATAATTGACATTTCATTAGTAGTGAGGATTGGTATGGTTGATAAAAATGTGTGCAAATGTAAAAACATGTGTGGGAAGGGAAATAGTGGCTTTGAAAAGGAAAAGTTTGTACTCCTAATTCGAAAAAAAAGGGAAAGAAGGTGAATTGAAAAAAAAAAGAGAATGAAAAAGAAGAAAAGAAAGAAGTATAGAAAGAAAAAAAAGTGACAATAAGACTAGGAGTACAAATGATCAAAATTGAGATGAGTTTGGGGGAATTTTATGTTTCTTGAAAGAGAATTTTGTGAAAGAGTGACTATGATGAAATGTTTTCATTTATCCAAGATATTTGAACTCCTTTATCCCATTCTTTCAATTAACTAAACACTTAAACCCCTGGCCCCATTACAAGCTTTAAAAGCCCTCTTAATTTTAAACTTATGTGCTACAAGTTGAAAGTGGGGAGAGAAGATCAGAGTGGAGAAATTTGAAGAGTGGAAGTCTATACATACATTGGAGTTTTACAAAGGACCGGAGAAAAATCTTGAAAATTTTCTTTAACTCCATCACACACACACTAGTTCAAAGATTATGGAGAGCTTGTTTTTAACATCATGAGTCATTCATCTCTGCATATAATTCATGTATTCTATATATCAATTAGGAAGAACAACATATGAGGACAATTAATTCAATTGAATTAGGGATAACATGTGGTCAAAGTACAAATATTTCTAAATTGCTTGAGGACAAACAAAGACTTAAGTTTGGGGGAGTGATAAACTCCATAATTTCACATTTTCCATCTTAATTTCCCTTGAATATAAATGATTTTTGGTGGTAAATAAGTGAAAAAGACATAGGTTCACATAGGAAAGAGGAAAAAAAATGAAAGATAGATATTTTGGTGAAATTTGGAGTTATATGTGTGTGAAAGTGATTTTTGAATCTTATCAACCCTCTTTCTCTTTTGTAGGAAGAGGTGGACAAGTGAAAAAGGCTAAGGAAAACATGAAGCTACCAAGAAAAATATAGGACAAGCTAAAGAATGAAACAAGGAAAAAAAATGGAAAAAGGAAAATTTCTCCCAGTTGTTCGTTGGCCTTTCGTTGCCCAACTAAGGCACAACGAATGAGGTTTCTTCTCTGCCTCTTATCTGTTTGTTGAGCGTTCGTCGCGCAACGACGGCGCGACGAACCTAAAGTGAAACTCTGCGTTTTCAAACGCAAAAAAAAAGAAATTTCTTGGATATAAAAGTGAGAGCTCGACAGAAAACACTCATTCTTCACTTCTTGGGCAAATTTGGAGCTAGGGTTTGGCAATTGGAGGAGTGAGTGTCAATGGATTGAAGGCTTTGAGAGATTTTGACTTCAAATCTTGGTTTTTCTTCTCCATTTTCCTTTCCCTCTCTCTTGTTCTATGATTATGCTATCATATGTATATATTCTTTTGGATATCATGAACATGTGGAGCTAAAACTTTGATTCTAGGATTATTTGGAACCCTTGTATGGATTAACTCTTAATTCCTCCTCTTATTTTGTGATTAATGTTACATATATGTTTATTTTACTCTTTACCTAATGCTTCTAAGTGCTTGATCACCATTTAGATGTTGTGTTCACTTGATTGATGCTTGAGAGGGCTAGGTTGAGTGTAGAACTTGGGTAAAATAGTGTGAGAACTTGAAGTTTGCATGACAAATGGATGGTTTTGTTGATAAGATAGACATATACTTATTGACCTCACATAGCCACATTAGGGTTGAAACTTAGAAATTGGGTTTTATTAATTGTGACAAGAGATTGCATGATTAATAGAATTAAACACTTGTTCTTGACTCGACGGAGCAATTACAAGTATTTTAGAACCTTAGGTTAGCAAATATATATTCATTGAAAGCAATTGTGAGAGGAGGCTTTTTAAGGTTAGGAAATACAAGGGGGAAAATAATCTTAGGACCCATTTTATCCTTGAAGTTAAAAATCACTTGTTTATAGTTTTTTTTTTATTTGTTTAAATTAGTTACCCCTCACTCATGATATTTGTATTACTCAAATTAAGCGAGAGTGCGATAATCATTACTTGACCGGGTTTTGAAACCAAATCCTCGTGGGAACGATACTTTTCTTATCACTTTATTACTTGGCGCGACCCGTGCACTTGCGGTGCGAACATTGATCAATATAAAGTGTTAGATTAAATTTGGACGGTTATATTTGCTTTAATTTACTCATTATACTTTGAATAACTTTTTATTTTAATATTTGTAAAATATGTAATAAAGATTATCTCATAACTATCATTTAACATAAAAATGAGTCAATCACTTTAAAATAAAAAAATTACACATTTTAAACATAAATAGTTGATATCAAAATTTGAATGGTCTGAATTTCATGATTAGAAAGTGTTCTTTTAGTCTAGGTAGGTGTGATGAACATGCATGGAACGAACACCCGTCACTCTGACCCCACTCTCACGCCCCCAAGTACATCTCTGTCCACCTCACCGTTCTCCATGTGATTGAACGAGAGACAAACCTAAAAAGTAGAGACAGTGAGGGCAGCGCACGTTGGAACAGAAGGCTGTTAGAGAAAATGTATGGGCCCCACCATGTGATTTGGACAGATTTCTCGATTTCATTCGTCAGCGAACAAATATGCTGACGCTTCAAGAGCATAAGAAATAAGAATCGGCCAGTGATTCTTTTGTCAGGACTTTAGTTTTTTGGAAGTGGTGGGAACAATCAATCAGGAGGTTCTTGTTTTTTTTGCCAACAATCAATCAGGAGGGTTTTTTTGGCCAACATCAATCAGGAGGGTTGCTACCATATTCATGTTGAGAATGTAATTAAATACCGGTACAGGCAGTAGCCAAAGTGAAATCCACCACCCACTCTCCCATGCCTCAAACCCCAACATCTTGAAAAATTACACCCTCCCATATAGGCATATTTGTGAGACACCAAATAATGTGTCCTCTCTAGACTATATAATTTGAATTCTTCCCATACACATACAGTGAGAATGAAGATCACTTCGATCTTAAGCACCATCCATATTATCCCCCCAGGGGATAGTTTTATCAATTTAAATAATTAACTTGTTAAATGATAGACTAAGACCATAGGGCTTGTTTTCATACTTGGAAATGTATGTATATGAGAATTGAAAAATGTAATTTCCATATTCAAAACCAACACTTTACGGACTCTCTAATCGTTTTTCTCTAAGCTTTGGCTCGCTTTGGCTCCTACGGAAACAAAATTACAGCATTATAATTTCTTTCATTCATTTAATCAATATTACCAATCATGTCATAGTACCTTTTGGTTGGACTAAGAATAGTCTCCTCAATGGTTTATCTCAATATTAGAGTCATAGCCTAAGGAGGAAGGACCCATCTCAAAAATAATTGTGTTAAGTATACTTATATTAGGTCGTCTTTGAAAATTAATGAAGATGCAAAGAGGACTGAAAATTAAGTACTTTCCTCCCTTTCTGCAAAAAAAAAAAACTATTGTTTGGCATAAACGAGTATAACATCACCAAAAAAAACAGTTAGCAACGGAGCTTAGGACGGGGATTGGATCGGATTTGAAGAAGTCACCTAAATCAAGACAGTAATTAAGAAAAGGTTCGCACGTGTTTGGTTTTTATGTCTTAAAGATGTTTACATGCATGACAAGATTAATGAGAGTGAGATTATAGAGAGAAGATCAGGAGAAGAAGAGGCCAGGGAATAGGAAAAACCTGAATGGCAAAGTTGAGGGAAGCGAGGGCAGTGGAGCTGGCAATTCGGATGCGGTAAGTTTTGTTGGGAAGGACATGGAGAATTTGTGGAGCACACTGGTCATTTTTTCTGAATCTGCACCTTGGCAATGTGCTGTTTATCATCCCTCCAGCAATGGAGCAGTTGTACTGCCCCCTCCCATTTATCAGCAAACTCTGTTACATATACTCACAAACACGATGATTAACGAACAAAATAAAGAGTTTCAACAAATTAAACAAGTAGTGCAAATAGAGATAGCTCATATCAACACCAAGACATCCACATATGAGAATAGCTATAGGGTTCCCACTCCGATCCGTTTATTCAACAGTTCTCTCACTACTGGAAAACTAGTGTACGTGCAGAGTGGAAGAAGCCTTTGAATTCAAACTACGCACACCACTCTAATTATATATATACTTCTAAAGCTACAAAGGTAGGTGGAAGATGCATGTTTCTGTTTGTTTTATGAATTGCCTCTTGAAATTAAGCTAAGCGAGCTCCCCCTATAGACGAGAGTTGCGTACGTGACGAGTAAACATATATATGTATATATACATATATACCTTGGGTTCACCGATCCAACGGAAGGGTTTAGAGGAGAGGGAGAGTTCTTGGAGGTGGGAGGACTGATGCCACCAGTCGCTGAGGAGAAGGTTGAACTCTCCGTCGTAGTGGAAAGGCTCTCTCTTCCCGTCCTCCAAATCCACTATGAGTGGGCCGTACAGCCCAGCTGATCGCTGCATGCCATAGTGGGCGTGGTAGAAGTAAGTGCCAGCCTTGTCCACCCTGAACCTGTACTCGAACGTCTCTCCCGGGTTGATGGCGCACTGCGATATGGAGGCGGTGCCGTCCGCCCACGGCGTCCCCTTCTGGCGGATGCCGTGCCAGTGGAGGACCACCCCCTCCGTCGACAGCCTGTTGGTGACCGCCACGGCTATGGTGTCTCCCACCTGCGCCCTTATGGTGGGCCCCGGAAACTGCCCATTGATTCCCATGACAGCCCCCTCTTTGCAGTCCGGCCAGCCGTACATGTACTCCACCTCCCACTCATACTGCCTCACCCTCGCTCCCATGATTGATGCTAATGATGACGCTGCCTGCACCATCATCACCACCCACATGCACCTCCTCATCACACTCTTCACGTTTCTCAACCTCATTCTCCCTTAGACAATCCTACAACACTAGATCTGTCTCTTATTTTCATATGCTTCCATGCATACCATACCGTCACTCACCCCCCCTAGCTATTCCTATTTATATCTACCAACACTCCCCTACTATTCCCACCACTCTTTCCCTGTGCATGTCACTTCTTTTCTTTTCTTTTCTTCCTATCCACTATTTCACTTTTTTATTTTTACTTATAATTAATATGACACACTCTCTTGCTTGTATTATTTTATATACCTAATACTTCCCATGTTTCCCTCTTGCCACGTCTCCAAATATATCACTCACTCATGCGTTGTACATATCATTCACTGTAAACTCAATGTTACTCTCCCTGAATTCCTAAATATAATAATATTCATTTATTTGAGGAGCTTGTGCCTAAAATAAAATATAAGAACTCTTTTAAGCTAAGTTTTTTCTCACATTTTTTATATCTAAATTATCCATCTTAGTTCTCCTTAGTAAGAAATAGGGAAGAGATAGGTTTGGAATAAAGGAGTGTACTTGTTTGGATATTTTCACATGCAATATCATATATATATATATATATATATATATATATATATATATATATATATATATATATATATATATATATATATAACATTCTTAATTTATGCAAATCAAATCAGGTAAATATAGAGAGAGTATTTATTAGTTCACCTTTTCAAAATCATGAGATTTAATTTGTTTGAACAAAGTTTGCCGAGCCAAAGTACTAATAAACGTCAAACCCAATCACACGTCAAAAGGTCCGCATTGACGCCGCGCCTAGTGTATATTCTACTTTCAGTCTTAAATATAAGACCTAATTGACTTTAAATATAAGACCTAATTGACTTTTTTTAGAGAAGTTAAGGTTGCGAAATAGGCTATTAAAAATCATGACATATTTGATATATTTTTAGATTATACATTAGTTTATAGGTAAAATAAACTAGCTAGTTTAAGGGAAAAATTAGGTAAATCAATTTATAATTAACTTATTTTGTTTTTTTATAAGATTTTCTAAAAAAGTCATCTAGGTCTTATATTTAGGACCGGAGGGAGTATCTAATCTGCTTCGGACCAAAAAAAGTATATATCTGACCTATATTTGAATCAGCTGTTACACTAGAATAGTTCTCTTTCCCTTTCCTTTATAAAATCAGATGACAAAATTAACGGTCTACAATTATAATTAGAACCTAACATGAGAGCCAAGATATATATAACCAGCATAATGTATTTGTTATACTCAAAAATGGACATTCAAATGTTAAGCTTTTCTAACAAATAGACCACAAAAAATCTTTCAATCCAAAAATGAATTGAATCGAACTTATTGTTCATCACCTTGGAAGAATAATATGATGAGACGAGAAGAAGACTATTTATTATATAAATTTAGTATAGTTTATTGAGGATGATTTCGTGACTTGTTCATTCATGCATATAGACCTTTCACAGCTGCTTGTGTGTGTGTTTAGCTGCGAGGTTTTTAAGCGCCGCTAAGTAATAAAAAAATAGATATTTACTGACGTTTCAAATATAAACATGTAATATAAAAAAGGTTAACATAACTTTTGGTCCTTCAAGTTTCACCCAAATTTGCTTTTGGTCCCTCAAGTTTAAAACACGAGCTTTTAATCCCTCAAGTTTGCACCGTTAACATAGTTAGTCCTCCAAGTTTAAAAAGGACCAGAAAATCTGTTTAACACTGTTAAATTGTCCTGCGTGACGCTAACTCTGTTATTTATGATGACGTGGCAAGTTATTTTAAATGTGACTGAATATTTAATTAATAAAATGAAAAATAAAAAACCCAAAAATCTCAAATTCATCCCCCAATCCCGTCGGCCACCACCACCACTACATCCCACCACACCGTTCAACCACCACTCTCCTCCATCACCCATCAACCTTCTTCAAAACCCAGAAAGACACCAACAGAGCAAAAATCATGAACACATCCCTTCCGCCGATCTCCACCATAACACCCTTCTCTGTGATTTTTTAAACAAGCCAAAGTTGAGATTTTATAATCTACCTTTGAGGCAGAGAGCGATTCTGACTCAAAAAGCACGTGAGCTCAAAAAATAAGAATACGGCTAAGCTTATTATCACCACTTTCAGATTCCTAATAACAAAAATCAATAAGTAAGCTCAGCACACTTCATAGCTATCAAAGTTAGGATTTTGACTATGTGGGTATTCTTAGAATGAGGAAATAGAGGAAACCATAGTGATACATCGGTGAACAGAGGAAGAATATGCAGACGCGAAGCCATATAGATATGGTTCACCAGCTATATATGTAGTTGCGTTGACTTCATTTTCTTTCAACTAATAAATCTTTATTGTGAAGAAGGTTGATGAATGATGGAGGAGAGTGGTGGTTGAACGGTGTGGTGGGATGTAGTGGTGGTGGTGGTAGCCGACGGGATTGGGGGATGAATTTGAGATTTTTAGGTTTTTTATTTTTCATTTTATTAATTAAATATTCTGTCACATTTAAAATAACTTGCCACGTCATCATAAATAACAGAGTTAGTGCCACGTAGGACAATTTAACAATGTTACACTACTGGAAATAAGGTCTTTCACGACCATAATATTGGGCTTTTTACGACAAAAAATATGTGGTCGTGGAATCGCTGGCCGTAAAAAAGTGTGTTTTCACGACCACAAAATTGTGGTCGTGATAGGTCTTTGGGACACCTATCACGACCACATTTATGTAAATGTGGTCGTGATAGGCAACCCCTATCACGACCACATTTACTAAAATGTGGTCGTGAAATGTTTTTTTTTAAATTTTGTGAATGCATTGTATAGTCATCTGCATTCTTGCAGATCATTTACAAACCACTTTCAATACAGCGATCACAGATCATATACTACTGTACAATACAGAATACCAGAGCAATTGCAAAAACGTATCCCATAAATATTACCATACTTAGACAACAAAATACAAAAGACATAATCTAAGTTCTATATCTTTGCCTTATTAGTAATAAGTTCAAAATTCAGCTACAACAAAGATGATAAAAGACACAATCTAAGTCAAGACAAACACATGTCTATACTAAGACAACTGCTTAAACAAGTATTACAAGCCTATACAAGTTCTGCCTCACATAGTGATTATAAATTCTTCAAGTAGGTTTCGTACCAAGTCAATATCCTCATCTTTTTAAACGGGTCGGTACATAGTCCATACAGTCCCTCCAAAAGCTACAACATAATTAAACAATATTAAAAAAGACAAGACAAGTACCACCACTTACAATTATAAATCACTATTTTTTTGGAGATATATGTTAGAAGCGTACCGGATGGAATTTTTTCCCAGGTTTAATTTCATCTTGATATACAATATCGAGCATGTATTTGCAGACATAATATCCACACTCTGTACTGCCCCGCTGGTTTGGACACTAATAAATCACAGATAATATCAGCAATATCATAGTAGTTCGGGTATGGCTAAAAGCAATATAAATGAAAATGAATATAAAAATTGTTTTTACCTTGACGTTTATAACACGAATAGGAGTATGACTAGCTCTGAGAGCATCAGTGTTTTGAGCAGCATGCCATTTTAATATTCCACTAAAAAGAGATAAAATTATAACAATAATGTTATATATAGTATAAAGATATATTCTTATATCAACTATAAAAGTAAAAAAAAAGAGAAACTTACTTTTGCAAGACTGTTTTGTGATCTTCGCTAATAGTTCGCCCTAAAGAGTCAAACCAAAATATCTTGAACTCTTTCGGGCAGAGTATTGCCAGAGCCCAATGTCCACTGAAAGAAATAAGTCAAAATAAATGTTAATTAAACTAAGACATAACATTTAATATTGTGTAAAAGATAGCTCATTACCAATTCAAAACAGGCGCGAAATAAAGAGTGCCGCAATCAAGACCCATCTGCAGCTCGACGTAACATTGTATTTCCCAAAAATGAGCTTTTTTAGTCTTCTTAATATATTTTAAAATTGTTTCATCAAAAGCCAGTCTAGAAGGGCATAGAAATCGGCAAAACTTTTCCTTGAGGCTTGATTGGCATAAGCCGTGGCAGTACCTATTAGACATGGCGAAATGGATTAAAACTTAAAGACTCATGACGATAACCAACTATATTGATAAAAATATGAGAATTTTTTATCCCTTACCAGACGACCAAATCAAGCCAGCTCTTCTCAAGCTCCTCCATCATTAAGAACTCCTTGACGTCGCGAGAACCTTGCAACCAAATTTTGTCCTCTGCTATTGGGTTGACAACTCAAACAGGTATTGATAGATTACGATCCATACCGGGTTGCATCGTCCACAACAGATTGAGATATTGGTACTTGTCACCGTCAAAATTCTGAAAATAAGAAACACATCAACACTACACACATATATCAATAACATTGTTAATAAAGGTCAATGAATAGACAACTTTAGTACCTTTGGGAGAAGATCTGGTTGTGGAGCTTCTTGAAGAGTATCGAACACAAGCCTTTTAGGCCAAACAATAAAGCCCTTTCACTGCTTGGCCTAAAGTAGTGATCTCTTCAGTACAGAAGGGAACACGTGTCATATCCTGGCCCTCCATCACAGAAATCACTGACACTTTCACTTGATCTGGCCGGATAGACATGTTGTGAATGGTGGTGTGATTTGGGAACTTATAAGCCCTAGCAACAGGGTGTAGGCGAGGCTTATCGAGATGCAAGTAGCACTCCTCGTGGTTGTCATTAGGATCAGGTGCACTTGGCTCACTCCCTGTTGAAGTTGTTCTTTGGGATGCTTTAAGAGCCTCTAACTGTGAAGTCATCCATTTAAACTCTGATTTAAATGAAGCCACCTCTTGGCTCACACGTGCTTCCACCCGTGTATCCACCATTGCATCAATCTACTCAGTTGACACACTACTACGAGACACCTCTCGTTTTTTGGGCCCAAAAAAATTTTTCGGACCAACTCTCCCAGAAACTCCTACAACTCGGCTAGGGTTGTCTAATTTACCTAGCGCAGTTGCTAGGATGTGCATTCTGGGGTTCTGCGGTGTCCAAGACCCTTGAGAAGATTGCTCTTCCAGTTCATGCTGTTACAAAAGTGAACAAACATTAATTAAGATGTAATAATATCCTTTCAATCCCAACGTAAGTGTTTAAATTCAATATATAGTACTCACAATTCGGTTCACCACAGCCTTGTCACTGGTATATTTTCCAGTTGATCACTTCTTCCGGCCCGCTGCCCATGTTACATGTCGTTCGAAGTCAGGTTTAGGGTCTAAGACGGCAGAAGATGACGAGGCTTCCGTTGCTTTTTGATGCCGCTCCGCTTCCAAATAGTCGGTCATCCAATCATACCCCCACGGGACATGGTATGATTATACTCATTTTTAGCTCGACGCTCTTGTTGTCTTTTTCTTATCTCCTAAGTAAAACAATAATAAAATATTAATAAATTTATCTGGATAGGTAACAAATTTATGTATTAATAAAGTTATGAACTATTTATGTATACCTGAAACTCATCAGACTTTCAATATTTAACAAAGCTCTTCCATTTCTCGGGATCAATATTGGGATATGCTATACATGGATCCCCACCCATTTTAGACCCTTCGAATATGTAGTCCTCGCCCAACCTATATTTAAATTCACTAAACCTTTTTTGAATTCTCCCCAGAACATAATCTCTGAAATCTTGGGTATCCGGCACATCCCAATATTGTTGCAATAAAATTACAAACATTATTAGTCACCAATATATCTCACGAATATGGAGTAAAAATATGAATGTTAAGTGCATACCAATACATCCAACCAACACTGGTTCTTAACTTTTTTATCAATGCCTTTCCACTCATTTATCATTATGTCCAGTCTGTTTCTCGCCACTGCACCAAGATAACTTGAAAATGGCTTCGCAGCAGGTCCTTTAGGCCTATTCTTTGCATTCAGTTCCAAATGACTTTTCTGTTTGTGCTCAACTGTCAGAGCAATCACTTTTGCAAGTTTCGTGGGCCCTCTTTTCTTCTTCTTCACAGGGGGTGGTGGGGCCTCATCGTAATGCTCCTCCTCGTAATCTGAACCACTTTCTGCCATTAATCTGTGAAAGAGAAACAATTACATACATTAGCACAGAACAATTAAAAACAATATTAGATAGATTATTAAATGAATAACAATAACAATAATCAATACCGAGGCAATGGAAATCAAATATTGTTTTCTATTTTGCAAGGCAATGGAAAGCTTAACATTTGTAGGGTCTGCTACATAGAACACTTGCTTCGCATGACTTGCTAGAATAAATGGTTCATCCTTGTAGCCGACCCTATTAAGATCAACAGAGATCATGCCACTTTGGCGCTCAATCACAACTGCATTACTATGTACCCACTTACATTTAAATATGGGAACTTTCAAACGCGGTGCGTAGATGATTTCCCAAATTTCTTCGATAACCCCATAATATGGAGTTGTAGCCAATTTTTGGTTTTTGTCCCTAGAGCTAGAAAAGTGAGTTGCCTCAGCTTCAACCATCACCCCGCTGTTTTGTGTGTTGCGCTTGCCATCAATGACCTTAGTAGAGAAAGAATACCCATTTATTTCATAACCACCCCACGAAAAAACAAGAAACTGGGGCTTCACAGCTTGCAACCTTACCGTGTCAGACACATCCATTTGTTTTCGCGCATACTCCTCGAACCAATCAATAAATGACTTGTTATGCTCATTTGAAATCTGCATATCACGCTTCTTCGGGTTATTCTCTTTCAAAAGCCTTTTATGCTCAGCCAAATAAGATTGCACTTCTTTCATGTTATTCAAGATGTATAGGTGTGCCTGTAACAACTCCACTCTCGCTACACCCTTTATTTTCATGCCCCGCACCCCTTTACCAGAAAGTTCATCTTCGTCTAGGTTGATTTCCTCGTCGTCAGGTTTTCGTAGGTATGGTTTACAAAAGTCCATTGCCTCTTCAACAAGATATCTCTTGACAATCGAGGTCTCCGGCCGATATGGGTTCTTGGAATAACCCTTCAAAACTTTCATGAATTGCTCAAAAGGGTACATCCACCTTAGAGAAACCGGACCACAAAGTCTTATCTCTTGTACCAAGTGAACAATCAAATGAACTGATATATCAAAAAATGCTGGAGGAAAATGCATCTCCAATTGCGACAAAATAACATAACCTTCCTTTTCCAACTCATCGAGTATTTCATTGTCAATTATCTTACTACAAATGACATTAAGAAACTTACACAACCTTATTAAAGTCTTCCGCTCATCATCTTCCAAAATTCCTCTTATAGCTACCGGCAAAAGTTGTTGCATCAACACATGGTAATCATGCGACTTCATTCCCGTCAACTTCAAATCATCTATTGACACAAGTTTGCTAATATTAGAGGAATATCCATGTGACACTTTCATCCCACGTAAACACTCACACAATCGTGTTTTCTCAAGTTTGGAAAGTGTATGAGCAGCAGGTTCCATATATGTTTTCTTTCCATCTTCACTAATTTTCGGATGCAACCGCTGTCTTATGCCCATCTCAACTAAATCTCTTCTAGCATTGAGTCCATCTTTGGTTTTTCCTTGAATGTATAACAACGTTCCGACAATACTTTCTGCAAGATTTTTCTCCACATGCATCACATTAATACTGTGTCTCACATCAAGACAACGCCAATAAGGGAGATCAAAGAAGATTGACCTCTTCTTCCAAATGTTAGTCCACTTCTTCTTCTTCTTTCCTTTACCAAACTCCACAGTAACACTCACAACACGGCGATAAACTTCTTCACCGGTTAACGGAATTGGAGCAGATGCATGCTCAGGAAAGCCATTAAATCGCTTCCTTAGTCGACGGTACGGGTGGTGGCGATCAAGAAACCTCCTATGACTGAGGTAAACGGTCTTCCTTCCATGCTTGAGCTGGACGAAATTAGTGTCATCCTCACAAATGGGACATGCCTTATGTCCCTTGATACTATATCCTGAGAGATTGCCATATGCGGGGAAGTCATTTATTGTGGTAAACAACAAAGCTCGCAACTTGAATGTCTCCTTTTTGTATGCATCAAACACATCAACACCTTCATTCCACAACATCTTCAAGTCCTCGATTAATGGACACTACTACAGAAAACCCCCTTTACATGCGTTTATTTTGACCTTTACATGCGTTTATTAAACGAATGTAAAACTAACGTTGGAAAAGGCTATACATGCGTTTATGTAAACGCATGTAAAGGTACTAAATACATGCGTTTTAAAGGCATGTAAAAGCCCCCAATACATGCGCTTAAAACGCATGTACAAGACTCACTACATGCGTTTTAAACGCATGTACTCGTACCAATAAACGTATGCACTGGTTCCTAATTATAAAATTATGGTACCAATACATGCGTTTTAAACGCATGTATACATGCGTTTAAAACGCATGTATGGTGTCCAGTACATGCGTTATAAATGTATTGAGTCTCAATACATGCGTTTAATAAACGCATGTAATGTACTAACCTATACATGCATTTTAAACGCATGTATGGAGAACTGAATACATGCGTTTTAAACGCATGTATTGGTTTTTTTTTATATTTTGCGGTTTTTTTTGTATTACTAGCATTTCAAAATAATATGAACCTGAATAATTACTGTACCATTAAACCTCTTAAATTACCACCATTCCAAAATAATATGAACCAGAGCATTTACAGTATCATTAAACTCATGCATTATATATATAACATTGTCACACCTAACTCATCATCAAAAGCCATATTAGCATGTGTATACAAAAGTTAGTGCCATCCAAAAACATATTCCCCTGTATAAAAAAAACAAAATAGGTTCCTTAAGAACCAAACATTTAAACCAGTAACTACCTTAGCCGAACCCAAGTATGACATGACTAATTAAGAGCAGACTGGAAAATTGGATGGACATATTTGCTCCACTCCTCAATTAGTTCTCCAACTTGGTCCTTTGAGAGACTGTTTAATCGGCAATCTGGATAATACTGGTGGATGAAAAGAGACGTGTACATTGAATGAGTTTAAATTAAATTTGTGCAAACAAGTTAATAAATGGAGAAAAAGGGTGAACTTACCGATATAGGGGGTTCCAGTTCTTCATGGGTGACTATGTCTTTCATGAATCGCATCACATAGTAGCCACAGTCATTACTGTTAGGCTGGAATGAACACTACAACAAAGAAGCCACAATATCATTAGAGATACCCTACATTTATAAATGATTTAAAACAATTTAAAAGGTTAACGGGTATAACCTGAATTTTTACCCATGGATATGCACCCTTTTGGTCCTTGGCTGAGGAGTAGGGCAACTCTGCATTGCCCCTAAAAGAAGTAATAATGCTAAAGGCGACAAAAATAAATTAATATCATTAGCAAAGCCTACATTTATAAATGAATTAAAATAATCTACAAGTTAAAGGATGCATTATAATAATATAACTAATATTACCTGTTTATGAATCTCATATAATCGGGTTTGTTTTCTGGTAAGCTTGTTTTAATGGGGTCTAAATAATAGACAACAGGTTTTGCAGCCATAGGATTAAATGAGATTAGAATCCAATGGTTCCTGAAATATGATTAAACAATTAAATGAAGTATATACATGTGTTTTGTTAGGAAAATAAAAGAAAATTTAGTAATGACAATAAAGACTTACCCACTACTACAGATTGTCCTTATACCAGCGCACCTTTACATGCGCTCAACAAAAAACGCAGGTATTGATATGCTATACATGAGTTTTATGTAAAAGCGCATGTAAAGAGACAACCTATACATGCGCTTTATGAAAGCGCATGTAAAGAAACAACTTATACATGCGCTATTTGTAAACGCGCATGTAAAGAGAAAACATATACATGCGCTTTATGTGCTTTACATAAAGCGCATGTAAAGAGTAAACCTATACATGCGCTTAAAACGCATGTATAGGATTCTTTTTTAATTAAAAGAATAAGGGTAACCCCAAGCACTTCCCATCCCTTCTTCATTTTGAGCACCCTCCGTTCTCTCACCCGACAACTCCCTTCCCAAAACCCTAACCCAAACCCAATCGTTCTCTCACTCGACAACTCCTTATAAAATCAATTTCTCTTCCTCATCCTGGGATCATCATCGGCATTTCACTCGAACACCTTGCAAAAACTGAGTTTTCTCTTCTATCTCTCGGTCTCTCCCTCTCCGGCGACAAAAGCGCCGATTTCCGGCGGAGCAAGCCGCCATTCACGATTGTAATGGCGAAATCAAGCTCAGGTGATCTTCCTCTATATTTTTATACCCATTTTTTTTTCAGTTTATGCGATTTTGGGAGAGAGGCCGAGTGGAGTTTCTGTTTTATGGACAATAACCCATTAAAATAAAATTAAGGTTTCAATCTAGAGGATAAAGGGATGGATTTGGGTAGTATGTTAGTATTTGAAGAGTTTGACTGAAAAACCCTAAGTTTGGGTACAATAATTCGACATGTTTGGGTTTTTCTAAGGTTTTAAAACTTTAAATTTCTGATTTCGTAAGTTCAATGGAGTTACTAAGAGGTCTAGCATGTTTAATTATTAGAGTCTTATTTGACTAGTTGCGAAATGTGATTTTCTTCCTTATTTTGTGGTCTGAATCGAGTTTGGTGGTTTAAGGTGATTTATTTGTGTGATTTAAAGTTTTTGCTGCAACTACTGTTATGGCTGATTAGGATGAAAGAATAGAGAAAGCTAGAGGCTTTAAGAAAATGGGAAGTTTTGTGTCTATGTTCATTCTTCTTTCATGATTGGAATTTTGATGCATATAAGGTGTTTGCAAAAATGTGTAAAAGAAGAACTTGGTTGAGTTATGATTGTTGAGGGCTATATTGTGAAAGCTATCATGTTAGAATCTAAACACATAAACTAATACGTACATATATGCATATAAATTGTTTTTGCTGGAAGTGCTTGCTTTACTTGGATATTGTTAAGATCGGATTTAGTTGAAACACGGGATAGTTTTGAGAGTGGAGTTGGAAGTAAAAATTGCTTTTGAGGTGTGGTTCAAATCTGTAGTGCATGGGTTAATTTTCAAATCTGTAGTGCATGGGTTAATTTTCATGGTTAATTTTCACAAATGGATATACAAGGAACCAAATGATGATCAAGAAATCAACTTCATGTCAACGTGGCACAGTTCTGCAGACTTTGTTTGCTGCAAAATCCCGTCTTGCTCATCATTTATCATTAACATTAAGAAATTACGAAGCAGCATCATCGAATTCTTGCTTCTGTTCATAGTGGAAGGTAATTTTCATGGTTTGTTTGTTTGTTTTAGATTGAATTTAGTTATTTAGATTAGATGCTCTGCATTTATATGTTGGAAGTGAGAATATTGTAGCTGAAGAATATAATTGAAGATTGGTTTTTGATTTTTTTTTTGCTTTTTTTTTGTGTGGAATGATGAACAGCATTGAGGAAGCTGAAGCTTCTCATGTTTATAGCTACAAACATAGTTTTAGAGGGTTTGGAGCTAAGCTGACTGATGAGCAAGCGTCTCAGATTTCAAGTAATTCATAGTCATTTTCTTATCTTGTTTTTTTTTATACAATTTTCTTATCTTGTTTTAGTTATATGTATTGTGGTGTGGGCCTCAAGATTTAATTAATTAATTAATTAATGATATGGATGTTTTAATTAATTGATAGAAATGCCTGAAGATAATAAAGGAACTATTGATGATGCTCTTATGCTTGCATATAAATCTAATTGAGCTTGGTGATTTTTGAAGTTCAAATTTGGTCATTGGGCATGTGTAATTGTTGAAAGTTTTGGGCTGTTTGTTTTGTGTGTGATGTATCCTTCAAATTGCAATATTGGTTTGGATTTAGTTAGATGAAATAAAATCATAAAGTTGTTTATATTGGTTAACTTTATTACTCTGATTTTTTAAGGAACCTGAACAGAATTCGTTGATAAGGCAAGTTAAGATCCATGTTAAGCTTGTATAGGAAATGGTTCAACTAACATGGATGTCTTAGTTGCATTAGGAACTACAGCATCTTATGTTTATTCTGTTTGTGCTTCAATGCTCAATGCATTAGATTGAATGATGTATTTTTCTTTGCTTATGTCTTGAAAAAACTTGAGCTTGCGAAATAGTTATGAATGGTTTCATGTTTCTGCTTGCTCTGCTGTTTGACACCTGAGTTGATGATGCCGATCATCTCAAAGCATCCTTTTTTACAGAATTTGCATTTAATATATGACAATAACATCACATTCATTTGGTCCACAATTTTGGCCCACTTGGGTCTTTTTGTTCCATGTCAGGCTTGTGGTTCAGGATTTTTTTTATAGTAGTTCATAGACATTTTAACTCTTAAAGATTTCCCTTCATCACACCCAGTTTCATTTATTTTAAAATAACATTAAGGATATTGACATTTTCAATCTTTAATTAGCTATGCTATGATTTACATTACATGGCTTTACATGGGAGGGATGATGAAAATTGGTAGGTGATGGACAGAAAACATACACTGGTTGTTGATACATCTCATTATTGCTAGGTTTTTGGACTTTGGCATAACTCATCTAATTAAATATATATTGATTAGCAAGGAGGCGGTGTTAAAGGTTTTTCTATTTAGTCCGGTGAAACATGATGCTGTGAACCAAAATTTTGAAGGCTTTTGACTCCCAATCACTGAAGTTTCTTCTACAAATCAGTCTTAAAGTTGGATTATGTGAATTCAGTTATTTAAAGTTTAGAATTGAAGAAGTTTCATTTTTATGCAGGTAAAGTTTTGAAGTTGACGTCACTTATCAATCATGATATTGTTTATTAGATATATGTTATTTATATATTAACTATTGTACCATTCTTCATACTGGCAGGTAGCAAGTATATTTGTTCCCACGGTTGTTGCCTTGGCTCTGTTGACATTATCGAGTTGGTAAGATCTCACTGATTAGTTTTCGGCATACCTATAGTTTCTATTATGTGAGCCCATGCTGAGAGTGTGCATATCTTCAATTTGAGAAGCCTCTTGATGGGGTAATTCTTTTCTTGTCACAAGTTTTTCTGGTTGAAAACAATTGTTCGGCTAGGCAGATATGCATTGACTACTATCTAAACTAAGTGGTGTAATTATACCTTTAGTGTCAGCTCATATGTTCTCTTTATTGATAAAAATGCTTGGTGGTTGCATATTATTTAGGCTGCCAATAAGCTTCATGCAGGGAAAAATGCTTATGATTCCATGATTTAACTTTTCTGATTTATTCCTATATTAATATTAGCTTCTCCATTGGATATGGTTGCAAATATTGGCTTAGTGGAACTTGATCAGACGTGGAAGTTGTTTTTTTTAACTTTATTCAATGGGTTTAGCACCCAGCTTTTATTTGATCATATAGTTTTTGGTGTTTAATAATTTTAATCACTAAATGAGTTAGTTTGGACTTATGCATTTGAGCAACTGTGACTTCATAGTATTTTTTGTGCTTATTTAAGGTTTTTTGGTTGGTCTATCTATTTTGATACTCTACTTGTTTAGTTGTAAGTTTGATTTTTGGAGTTTGTTAGTTTATATGCTAGGTGGATGTGTATAAAAAAAACAGTACTGCTGAATAGATTCATCAGGAATATAAATATTTTAATTAAAAGGAGTTGGCTCTTTACATGCGCTCGAAGCGCATGTATAGCTATAACCAAATACACCCTTTTACATGCGCTTTACGCACCGTTTACATGCGCTTTCCTTAAACAAACGCATGTATAGAGGTAGCTATACATGCGCATTTCTTACACAAACGCATGTATAGTGGTGCCTATACATGCGCTTTCTTTAAAACAAGCGCATGTATAGGTGATCTAATACATGCGCTTTTACAAGCGCATGTAAATCCTTTCCCGGCGAGGCCATTGCCAGCGTTTTTTAAGCGCATGTAAAGGCCAAAATGAGCGCATGTAAAGGGGTTATTCTGTAGTAGTGACCATACATTAATTGGGGCCAAAAACAATGTCTTATTTGTGGCACATGTTACCAAACGCTCTTTCACATCTTCTTGATGCCAATAGGCTTGAGATTCAGCCACCATTGAGGTGCCATGAGGATTTATGAATGCGAAAATCACATTTTGCCTCGGCACAATAATTTCATCGTGCAAGTACCTACACAAGAAATGTAACAATTAATGTACTTTAAATACTTAATTATAATGTAGTGTAAGAAACCAAACATACTTAATCCACATGTTGATTGCCGTAGCGCTAATCCAACGTTGATTAACAACATCCATTATCGTTCCCAGGCTGTTTCGGTCCCGAAATCATCATACACATCATAAGATATTTCCGTTTCGTGCACAACCAAGGTGGAAGGTTGTAAATGACAAGCAAAACTGGCCAAGCACTATGTTTGCTAGAGACACTCCCAAATGGGTTGAATCCATCTGTACAAAGGCCAAGACGGAGGTTTCTATGATCACTAGCAAACTCTAGAAAAATTGAATCAACCTTCTTCCATTGAGGAGAGTCAGCGGGGTGTCGAAGATATCTAGAATCAGAATTTCTCTGATCACAATACCACCTCAGATTCTCTGCTTCTGTTGCATTCACGAACAATCGTCTAAATCTTGGAACTATTGGAAGGTACCACATTACTTTCGAAGGCTCACCTTTCTTTGGTTTGCTTGTCTCATCGTCGTCGTCATCATCATCAACACCCTTCCTCTGTTTATACCTTGGCTCCTGACATCTTGGACATACATGTAACCCCTCACACTCATTTCTGTATAAAATACAATCATTCAGACAAGCATGTATCTTCTGATACTCCATACCCATCTTAGTTAACATTTTCTTGGCCTCATACATTGTCTTCAGAACCGCATTGTTATCCGGGAACATATCGCTCAAAGCTGTAAGCATTTTCGAGAAACCCGCGTCTGCCCACCCATTTTCCGTCTTTATTTCTAACATTGTTAGAATGAATGCCAGACGGCTATACTTCTGACACCCTGGAAACAAAGGTGTCTCAGCATCACCACGCACCTTATCGTACTCGTTTGACACAACAAACGACTCCGCTGCGATATCATTTATCATGTTGTTCATGCCAACGTCGCAAACATATTCATCATCATCATTATCATCCACCTCCGCTGCTTTTACATGTTCCACGGTAGTTCCCAATTCCCCATGCCAAATCCACTTCCTGTATCGGCGTTGATCCCCTCACAAATAAGGTCATTCCTTATAGAGTCAAGGCTTTTGCGATCAACATTCACACACTTCACACAAGGGCACAGGTACTTTCCATTCTTACTCGGCACATTTCTTTTGGCAAATTCAATAAACTCTTCCACCCCCTTTTGATACTTTTCACTAGTTCGCAAAGCATCCATCCAAGCACGATCCATGGCTACAAGCTTTGATTACTTAACATTTGAATATTACAAGAACAATCCACAATCCATACACTAGCTAGCAATTTGTAGCTCTCTAATCAAGACCATATCAGCCAGCATAACATTACTAATCAAACCAGTTTATGCCTAATTTTTTTCTCCAAATCAGATTTTAACATACACCAAACACCATTTAGTCCCTATTTCATTCAGTAATGGCAGTAAGGAGTAACAATAATTTCCAATGTACATTATCAATGTACACTATCAATACATCACTATCTATACACAAAGATTAAACTATTCAAATCATTCATTTCTAATTCTAATCGGACAATAACAGTGAACAACATGCTGAAAAAACAAAGTTGCAATTTAAAGACTAATAAGTAAAAGAGAGTCAAAGGGAAATGAAAAGTTTATATTGTTTAAAGAATCAAAAGTTTTATCATAAGCACACACACAAGAATGACTATTACACAAGAATGACATTATGCATAAAGATTTGGAAGCAAATAAAAAAAAATAATGACCTTACCCGAAGTGAGCGGTGGAGGAGTGTGAGAAGGGGAGAGGCGGCGGTGGAGTGAAGAAAGAGGCGGCCGAGAGTGAGAGAGGCGGCGGCGGGTAGTGGAAGAGAGAGGGAGAGGAAGGAGAGGAAGGAGGCGGCGACGACGGTTGAAGAATAGAGAGAAGGAGGCGGCGACGGCGGTTGGCGAAGATGAAAGAGCGGCGGAGGTTGAGCGGCGAAGGTTGTGAGCGGCGAAGTGAGTGAAGAGAGAAAGAAAGGGAGGCGGCGGCGAAGTGAGTGAAGAGATGAAGGAGAGGAAGAGGCGAAGTGAGGAAGGAGAAGTGAGTGTCAAAGTGTATGTTGGAGGGAAATAAAAAGGATTCTGAAGTCAATGGAGAAAAAAATTTCTCACTTTCCACGACCACAATTTTGATTGTGTGGTGGTGGAAGGGGACCTTCCACGACCACACTCCCCTTCCACCACCACACTCTTGAGAGTGTGGTCGTGGAAGGTGCACTTTCCACGACCACATGTGAGAGTGTGGTCGTGAAAAGGCTCCGCCTGGACAGTTATTTACATGTTATGCCACCGCGTTTTTTATCAACGACCATCATTTGCTTTTTACGTGTTACTTATGGTCGTGAAAAGCCTATTTTCTAGTAGTGTTAAACAGATTTTCTGGTCCTTTTTAAACTTGGAGGACTAACTGTGTTAACGGTGTAAACTTGAGGGACTAAAAGCTCGTGTTTTAAACTTGAGGGACCAAAAGCAAACTTGGGTGAAACTTGAGGGACCAAAAGTTATGTTAACCCTATAAAAAATAAATAATTTTGTGGCGATTAGCAACCGCCGCTAATCTCAAAGCTTTTCAATTTCCATGCAATCTTTTCATGCATAGCGGCCCATAATTATACTATTGTAATTCCTAGCTTTGGGGCATTTCTGAAGCGCTGAAAAGATAAGAATTTAAATTTCCCTTCAAGCGCTAAATTTTTTATATGTTTAATTTTACATTACGGCCTTTAGAGATAAATGCTGGAAAGCCAACTTGTCTAGGTGAATTTCCAGTGTTTATTATAAATGTCGTAGTGTCTTTCTGGCGTTTACAACACTGAAAAGTGAAAAGTAGCGAAAATAAGCACAAAGTTTTTTTTGTAGCACTAGTTCGAACCATTGTTGTCAAACTCTCGAGTTGACTCTCCGATTTTACCATTTTTACGACACTACCTAACCAAAACGTGTCACGAGTCACCTAAATTTTCAGACTTTGAAAATTCGGTAGAAACTTACGTGTTCACATTGTGAATTCACCGTTTTTACGTTTTCACCTTACAGAAAATTGCGTTGACTTGCTACTAAACTCATTTTAATTATTTTTAATTGACAAAATTTAATGAATTTAAATATGGATTTTATAGAAATTTATCTATCGAGGTTGATATATATAGTATGTATATTGATAAATTTAAATTTACTATATATATTTAAAATAAATTCAAGTCAATTTATTATTATTTTTTGTATTCTTATTCAATTATATAAAAGAAATACATGTTTTTTGATAAACGTAAACTCTTACGAGTTTACTATTCAATTCTACGATCCGAGTTTACCTTATCTCCACGAGTTTACTTAAACTCACGAGTTTGACAACCTTGATTCGAACTTTGTGAACGGAGAAAATATTTGTTGGGAGTGGCTACCACCAAAAGGTCTCATCACACTGCATACTAAAACAGTATAAAAAAATACATGTAAAGGAAAGAGAGGAATTGTTGATCAAGAAAAAATATGGCACGCGATACAATATTCTGAGAATCCAAAGATGATTCTAAAATCTTTTGCTGAAAAATCATTGTCCATATGCATATTGGCATAACAAGGGCTCTTCAATGAGAGCGTACTCAGTTACTTAAATTAATATACTGTCCCGATAAAGTAATACTACCTCCGGTCCTAAATATAAGACCTAATTGACTTTTTTTTGGAGAGGTTAAGGTTGCGAAATAGGCTATTAAATCATGACATATTTGATATATTTTTAGATTATACATTAATTTATAGGTAAAATAAACTAATCTAAGGGAAAAATTTAGGTAAATCAATTTTATAATTAACTTATTTTGCTTTTTTATAGGATTTTCTAAAAAAGTCAATTAGGTCTTATATTTAGGACTGGAGGGAGTATAAACAATCTTCATATTTCAGTCCAAAAAAATATAAACAATCCTCGTATCAATCCAATGATATATCGACCCGATCAGTTTTATACCGAATATAGTATTAGATGGTATATATGATTCAATAAATACAGGCAGAAGATTTGAACGGCGGATAAAACTATTAATACCATAATCTAAGTACATTAAAACAACTAAATTAATATTTTTTAATTTCTTGCTTCTTTTTACTACTCTTCAATATATTTTCATAACCTTTAGATTATTCACATATATATTAAATAACTAAATAAAATATGTATTGGATAATTGTGCTCCACGCAGTGAGACTGAATTTGGAATTAGCCATGTCAATGATTGCGGGATGATAAAGAAAGAGCTAAGATCGATTGAGCGAGACATCTCCAAGAGTCGCGTTCACAGGTGCTGGATCAGAAAGATTGTGGCGCATACAATGTGAGATTAAAATATGAAGACACCACAATGCTAAAGGAGATTAAGGAGGAGAAGCAACTGGAAGACGCTTTTCTCTTGCAAGATCAATTTTTGTGAGTCAAAGGGTGAGTGATTACACTACAAGAATATTTGAGTTTGCTCGCGGTTACTTTTGTAAAGATTGTGGCGTGAAAAACCGTGAAAACAACACATTCTGTCGGTTTTGATAAACGGGACAAAATGCTGTGTGAAAATATGTTTTTAACTATTTTTCGCGGGTTCCGAGGGAACATGCATGTGTGTTCTCGCGTCATGGTGCGAGAACATGTTCTCGCGCCATGGCGCGAGAACTTGCTGAAGCACGTTCTCGCACCATGGTGCTAGAACGTGTTCTCGCACCATGGTGCTAGAACGTGTTCTGGCAGCATTACGCCAGAAAATGACTACTTATATGTCTAAACAAATCAGGCTATTTGTAACGCACGTCACAATTAGCCTGCAATTTCTAATGAATCAGCATTAAAATGACTACTTCTATCAAAGTGAAGTTGAAGAAAAATAAGATAAAATGAAATTCAAACCAATCTCCTTCTAGCTCATTAGAACCAACAAGGGAGGGATTCAATGACAAAGGGTTAAGGCGTTCAAATTATGGATCATATTTCAAAATAAAGTTATAAATTGGACAAATTAATTAACTAAAGATAAACTATACCAAAAATAAATTCATAAGAAGAATTTCACTGCATTTTTGGTGAGCACAATATGTGCAAATGAGTGGAAATGAAAGAAAGACAAAAAATAGAAGAATGCATTACCGAGTGAGGTGAATGAGAACTTCACTTCATTTGTTTTATAAGTCACAATCAAGTTGATATCTTGAGATACTTTTTCTGCAAATATAGAGAAACAATTAGTACATAAACAAGCATCAACTCTTAAAGTTGTCCTTAAACACATTGAATTCAATACTTCAAAAGTAAGTAAGATATATAAAAAAACAAGAGTAAGTAAGGTTGAAATAATAAAAAATATTAGGAAAATGATTACAAGAGTGATGACAATTCAAAATGGAGAGTGAGAGAGAGAGGAAGTGATAATATTTGTAGGAGAAAATATTTGTAGGTAGAGAAAACAATACAAAATGGGGAGAGAGAGAGGAAGTGATGACAATACAAAAATGGTGACAATACAAAAATGGAGAGAGAGGAAGAGAAAATATTTGAGCGGGAGACAAATTGGAGGGAAGGAAGATATTTGTAGTTAAAAATGTGATATGACATATTTTGGCACCATGGTGCGAAAACATGCATTCTACATGTTTTAGCACCATGGCGCGAAAACATGCATTCTCGAATGTGTATGGATATTGAGTTGCGGCAAATTAAAAAGATTTTTTGTCAAAGGCAAATTAATTTTTTTTTATCAGCAAGGCAAATTAAAAATTTGACTTACCACGAATGAATAGATGAGATGTTCTCATGGTCCGTTTGATAGAAATTAAATTGAATGAATTGTTTTTTATTGCACGAAATTTGGCATGCGCGATTTTAAATTTATACAATGGATGCGTATCACTTCCCCTTAATTTTCGGCTCATTTAAATAAATAAGGGAGTGCAAAGCCATTGCAATTTGCAAAAAATTCTGATCGGAGCATTGGGAAAGTCAACGAGTTAATCATTTGGCATATCTTATGTTAAAAAATCGAAGTCAAACGTCAAGTGATCAGCTGAAAGCACTAAATGGTGAGCTTAATTTTCTCTCCATGACGTTTACTTCGAAGCTTTAGAAGTCCACATGCAAAATAATCTCAACGAAGGTCACTCTCATACGTTCAAAATAAATGACATTTATGAAAAAAATAGTAAAATAATAAAATAGAATGAATCGCACATGTATTTATTTGAACCGTACGTAGCAAGAAAAATTGCTTCTGCACCGAGTCCAGGCTCTAAAGACAAGACAGGTTTTCGCGGTTTCCCGCGAAAACCCAGCTGGGGGAGAAGTGCTCCCCCAGCTGAGGGACGTGACGTCTGAGGGACGTCACGTCCCTCATGGTTTCCGCGGAAACCGCGGAAAACTTCAGCTTTCCGCGGTTTCCGCGAAAACATGCATCACAGGTTTCCGCGCCAACCTGTGATGTATTTTTTTAAAAAAAAAAATTTTAAATTTTGTAGTTTAATAATTTTTTTAAAAAAACAAAATATTGCATATTTTGGCGCTTTTATTATGCGCCAAAAGTTGACCGCGAGAATGACGCACTCTTCTTGTAGTGTTAGCGGCTAGGTTTCAAGAGAGGGAGATTGGAATTTGGAAGTAGGCGTTCCGGTTTTAGGAAGAAATGACACAGTGATATAAGATTAAAAAAAACTGGGATTCTTTGGTAATTTACTGTTATAACTCAAATATTATGTATGTATATATACAACAACAATAACACCACGAAAACTTATCTCAATTACGTGGGGTCAACTAAATGGATCAAACGTCGCCAGTGTGTTATATTAGTAGTTATATTTGACAATATATGACCACACATCCATTTTAAGATTCTCATCACTTTTACCCCTATCTATATGTTTATATTGTCTTTTAAGAGCCCAACATTAAATATTATATAAGATTTATGTTCTAATGGATGTTCGGTAAAACAACTCTTGTACCTTATCTTGGATTTTACGATCACATAAAATCCCAGTAGTTTTTTTCCATTTAAACCATCGAGCTTGAGTTCTATTGTTAACATCGTCATTTATTTCACAATCGTTATATAATCAAACTCAAATTTAAGCTTATCCACTTATGGTATAACTCGGTCTCCCAATTTAACTTCTATATTCTCATGAGTTTGTTTATTATCAAAACTCCATTGCACATATTCTATATCCTCATGAGTTTGTATAATATAATTATTTTTAAAAGCTAAACATGTCAAGCCTAAAAGCTTAATAATTATAGACCAGACTTCAATGAAATAGACCAAACCTATTTACATAGGCTATTTTTTTGTTAATTACCGCCCAATTTAATCCGGAGTCGGGGTGTAGGAGTGTTGCCCACATAGGTAAGGTTGTTTCATCTCCCTATGAGAGCGCTTACCGGGATTTGAACACGCGTTCTCATTCTTACGGGGGTTGTAGCTCACTTATCAGCTGAACCAACTACCCATTGGTTTTACAATAGGTCAGGTCATAGGCCGCCTGACTTATTTTCACCCAACACCAACGAGCAATAACTCAAGTGAAATTGCCCCTCCTCTCCTATTGAAGAGGTAGTGGCTCGATCCTAAAAATCAGAAAAGACTGTGTTTGGGTGTGTGAGTAATCTCTTCCTCTCATGAAAAGAGTTATTAGGATATGATCAGAATAAAATAAAAGAAAGAGAGAAAAGAAATGCTCGACTCAGTTCGCACTATCAGTTCATGCTCCCCTTGTTCTTTGATGGCTAAAAGCAGACAAGTAGGTTAAAAAATCTATTTTAGGGAGATTAATTAAACATCTATTAGCTCCAATGGCTAAGTAATTCTGTGAAACGAAATATCTTTGTAGCACGACATCACAGATTCAAACTTGTTTTAATATCAGATCCTAGCATCAACCGATTTATTTCTAAATAAAACGTCAACTAGATTCTCTCATGCATATATATGCAATTCATAATTATTCTATGATACTTTAGATTTTAATATCCACTATAGTCTCAGTTATATAACATCAATTCGTACAGATGTAGGACCTTTCATAGATGCAATATACATGTGCATTGGGGGGCTAAATCGCTCTTTCGAGCACAGCTTCAGTTTGTAGACTTTCTATTTTCAAAATATATATAGATCAAAAATATATATGATCAGGGTAAAATTGAATAAACTTTAAATTATAAAAAAGGTTTAAGATTTTTAAGTTCATGGAAAGTTATATTGGAAGTGATTTATTAAAAGGATTAGATGAGTGCATATAATATATAATGGATAGAAAAAGGTAAGAGTAATAGTAGAAACTAGAAAGGGAAGTTATATACGGAAGGGGATATTTTCTTTTACCATATATTTGTTGATAAGATGAAATGAGATAACGATGATTGCATAACAACACGTGATTCATGGCAGCAGCAGGTTCAAACAAAGCAAGATAATAAGTGGGAATCATTATGAATTGGTCCCAACAGTGGTAGAAATAGGCAGCAGATACTAACAAATATTCTTTCTTTTGTCTTGGTTTTCGAGTATTTTCACCTTATCAGGCGAGACTAATTCCTCGCTATTCAGAAGTCCCATATAGGGGTATATCGTAGACACCTAACCTCTGAATTTGTTCCTTTCACAAGGGTTAGACATCTATTTTACATTTATTTTCTTGAGATTTGACATTTGATCACTCACTCATTTGTATACATTATGAATTGGTAACAAGCAACCCCACATTTCTCTATGCGTGTCCTTAAGCTCTTATTAGGTAAACCCCTCTTTTTTCTTAGTAAGAAAAATTTTTAGGAAAGGGTTTGGGCCCAACCTAATCCAAAGGTAGAGCAAATAACTCTTGATTCCTGTCCCTACCCACAATTCGTAAGACTGGGACTGGTAAACCCCTCTTTTATATTCCACACACATACACCCACAAACATGTGTGTGTGCACGCTCGCTCTCTTTTTGCAAACTCATCCAACTCAATAGGCTCTATTAAAATCTTAATTTTATTAATGAATAATAATAGTCACTAAAAAGCATCAAATTATTGACAGAACATTTTTATATTGCCGTTGATAAAATTTCAATTACTAATTACGGACGAAATTTCCATTCTTTAGAAATTTTGCCAAAGCAATTCTTGTCAGTAAATTAGCCACAGAATTTTCCCTAATGATATGTCTAGTGACCCTTAGATTTGAGACATAATTTCTGCCATTAATTTCACCGACGGAAATTCCATAAACAATGGCCATTCTAATGCTAATTAATCAATTATTTTATAAATAACTTAGTTATATCTCTATCTTAATTTCAATTTCTGCCATTAATTTCACCGACGGAAATTGATGGTTCGTTCGCTAACTGCAAACCTCTAGCGAATAAATTGATAGAAAGGGTGTATTTTTTGGGTCGATTCGCGGTTCGTTTGTTGAGAGATAACGTCCCGCGAACCCTTTTTCGCAGGTTAGTTGTGCGTTCGCTGTGGGCTAACATCCAACGAACCCCTTTTCATTTTCTCTTCTTCTTTTCTTCATTGCTTCCATTCTTTTGGTGTTCCTATGCTTGTCCATTTGTTCTTACTCACATCAATTGGAAAGGGATGGTAAGTTCCTCAACACATATATATCAAAAGTTAAGCAATTTCAACTCATAATCACACACACACACACAAGTATTTCATATCATTTTCTTTACACTATAAGTATCGCTATATTTCTATATATTTATTTACTAAAAACATATGATAAATCACATACTTATGTAGCCAGCGCACAACCTTTTAACGCATGTGTTATATCTTCTGGTTCTTGTTAGCAGAGGGAACAAGTGGGGTCATGGGTGAAGTTGCGTTGGACAAGCTGCTCATTTTCCTTTGAGCAAAAGCATTTTCCTTTGAGCAAAAGCAAAGAGAAAGTTCTAACTCATTTTCCGTCATGTCACTCTTGGCTTTTGCTTATACTCGCTCGTTTGCATTTATGTAATCATTCGAATTATTGGTCATGTATTACTAGTGGAAACTAGAGCGACGTCCCCACACGTACGTCGGTTTCAATCCTTTTTTTCAAAGAGTGATATCACTCTTTTCTCCTCCCCCATATTGCTTTTCTCACACACTCAGATTTTGAATCATATAATTAATTGTGGAGGAGTTTGTATAATCTATAATTGTAGATTGAAGTATCTATTGTGAAGTTCGATTAAGGTACGATGAACAACGGAAGCATGCATATGTGAACTTATTAGTCCTTCTTATCATCGTGTTTTTGCTTTGTAAAAATATAATATATCATATTTTGTTGCAAAATGAAATCAAATAAAACACTTGCCTATCAGTTCTAAATTGCCTCAACAAAGCTTTATTTTTCTATGCCATCGACGCGGGAAATTAATTAATGAACAGAAATTGCCAAAGATAAGGTAGTTTATCATCAATACAATAATTTTCTCTTGTACTCTTCTCAAGTATATTTTTTTGTCTATATACACACGTGGGATGCATTGCAGGAAACCTAAATGTATTATTTATTTATTTATTTATTTTGTCTTCATCGCTCGCATTATTCAAACCACACAAAAACCATAAATGTTGTATTTTACTACTTGCCACGTCCGTCCAGATAATGCATATATAATTTGGGTAAAAGTACAATTTTAGGAACGAATTATTACGATAGGAGCACTGAGAGGAACAAAGTGTTTTCGGTCTCAATTCTCAATTCTGGGCATGAAAAATAAAATATGGTACTATTTTGGTAACGCCGTTAAATTTAACCGTTAGTTTAACTAAAATGTTGACGTAGACCAAGAGTAAAAGTTTTGTACACATGAGCATTTTAATCAAACTAACGGTCAAATTCAATGACGTTAACAAAATTGCATCAAATTTTATTTTTCATGCCTAGAATTAAAACCGAAAACATTTTATTCCGCTCAGTGCTTCTGACATAATTGTTCATTCCCAAAATTGTACATTTACCCATATTATTTTTAGTTTGTGAAGAATGATGTGTAACCAATATTTGCAAGAGTTTGATAAAAATCATGAAGTATGGTGAAAAAGGAAACAAATCTTGCAATAAGATATATGCAAAGATGAAAGCAAAGCGTTCACAATTCGATCAAAGGATTAAACAAATGAAACAGTAGAGTGTAGAAGCTCAATCGGCTACCATGATACAGTAGCGGGGCAATAAGAAGCTCCTACGCCTTCATCTACTATAGTCCTGATTATAGGGTGTTAACAAAAAAGGACTAAAAGTATATTTTTCAAACATAAAGGACTAAATTGAAACTTGATGCAAACATAAGGGACAAAAAATATATTTTAACTGTTTTAATTTAATAATAATGCAATCACTACTATATATTTGAGTTATTGCAGACAAGAAAATCTAGTTAATCAAGAAATTTCCATATTATCATATAACTTTACCGGCTAAAGTATACCTTTAGTCCCTTATCTTTACGTCAAGTTTCAATTTAGTCCTTTATCTTTGAAAAGTACACTTTTAGTCCTTCACATCTAACACCATCACTCAACTTAACAGAAATTGCTGACTCACCAAATTCTAGTGATGACTGTTCAATTAAAAGCTGACTAAGCATAATACTCCATATTACTATAATATTTTGAGTAAAAAAATAAAATTAAGAGAGAAATTAACTTCAAACACTTCTTCTTCCTCTTCCTTCGTGACGCTGGCTGTTCCTCCGACGTTGTCTTCTCCGTCCTCCTCTCTTTTTACATAAGGGAAAACTAAATCGGGATGTAACACACACCCTTTTTGCTTGATGCTATCAGTAAGCAAGGGAAGACTACGTCAGAGGAGAACTTTTTCCTTGATGCTGTCAGTAAGCAAGGGAAGACGCGTGTAACACACACCCTCATACTTAATTTGCGAAGATAATTGGCACCTTTGCAATCTGCCAATATGCTTGTTCTTACCCCACCAACTTTTTGCTTCCTTTTGTTTATTTGTATTTCAGTTAGATTATTCCTTTGAAATCTTTTATCATTTACTATATTGTTTCAGCAACTATCATTGATTTCATTCAATAGATGTCAAGTCCGTACAACAATGGTTTGTGTGCAGACAGGAACAAAAAAACTTGCAACTTACTTACTAGAGAGAAGATGAAAATTTTGGAATTGATATGTATCAGCCGTCACAAAGAAAAAACCCTACTTGAGACATCATATTAAAATAGATTATTATTTGGGATGATTTAATTGTCATGATTGGTTTTATTTTTTTTACTCAAAATAATATATTTTGCTTTGTCAGCTTTCAATTCTTGAACAGTCATCACTAAAATTTGATGAGTCAGCAATTTTCGTTAACTTGAGTAATGGTGTTAGATTTGAAGGACTAAAAGTGTACTTTCTAAAGATAAAGGACTAAATTGAAACTTCATGTAAACATAAGAGACTAAAGGTATACTTTAGCCTAACTTTACCTAATAATTAGCTAGCTACAATTATTTGACCACAAAAATTAGTTAGCTATACCTCTCGCATTATTTAAGTAGGAAAAACTTTCTCCCTATCATAACCTTAGTGTATGGTCTATGTCTCGCCTTGGTAACTTTTATTTATTTAGAAACCTTTTAATCGGGTTATTGCTTCCAGTGATGTACTATAGATGCATCATCTCGACTTCTTGGATTCTTGTCTTTTTGGTTGTTCTACAAATGAATCAATTGACCACATTTTCTTTTACTACCTCCGTTCCTAAATATAAGAGCAAGTTGACTTTTTTAGAGAATCCTAAGAAAGCAAAATGAACAATTTAATCATAACATGTTTTGTATATTATTAGATTATATGTAAGTTTATAAGTCAAATAAACTAGTTTAGTGAAAAATTTTAGGAAAATCAATTTTTAATTACCTTATTTAGTTTTCTTAGGATTCTCCAAAAAAGTCAACTTGCTCTTATATTTAGGAACAGAGGGAGTATTTTATAAAAGTTGTATGATATGGTTCTCTCATAAGACCTCCCATTATATATCTTGTCGCTAAATAATTTGATGTCATGTTTTAATCAATTTCTCCTGGCTATCATCTTAAGAGCATCTGCTTCACGGTCTTGTCGTTTAGTAAATGTTTTATTTTTTCAAAGGAATGTTTTCGTTCACAAGGGTGATACTGTTCATCATCAAAATGCTGTTCATCAGATTTTTGGTAATATTTCTTTCTTACTAATGCCTTTCTCATTATCTCTTGACATCCCAAAGTGCAGACTTTCAATCATTTTCCCATCGGCCAATTCAAGACTGGGAAGTTACACTTAGAAATGGAAGTGAAGAACCGCATCTTATTGTCATATTATCATGTGCCATAAAGGTCTTCCATTGCAACATCTTTGGAATTGAGAGCTTTCTTCTTCAACGTCATTCTTGCGTGTATTATTTGTGGACTATTCTGTCATCAATTCGTCAAGTTACAATGTAGTTATGTAAGATGTTTAAGCTTTCCTTAATCTCTTTTCTAGTGTATGTTTCGCAACAAGCATGAGTTGAAAATATGTTTCTAGAGTTAATTTATTTCCAATAAATGCAACTTAAAACCTATGTAATATTTCTATTATTAGTTATGTCATTTTTCCTATGATTCAAGAAAAAATAACCTTTATGCACTGTTTGGTTGGGGGTTTTTGGGTGGGAGGGGAGGGGAGGGGGGGTTTATAAGCATATTTGTTGTGTTTGGTTGGGGGAGGGGAGGGGAGGGGGGTTAAAATTTTACAGTTATTTCATGATTCACCCCCATTTTGTCAAACCTCCAAATTGGGGTTTTTTGGAGGTGAGAGAAAATTTTACCATAAAGTGGACAAAAATAGACATGCTATACTTAATCCAATAAACCTTCATTTTCTTCTTTCATTTTTTCTGCCGTGGTCCTTTATGCATTTTTTTTCTCAGCCTTGTGCATTATCATTTTTTAATCGGTAATATTGTATCTCCTATATTGCTGCGTTTTTTTTGTCAAAGAATAAATTATTGTTACAATTAAAAAAATATGGAGTTAGTTATACAGCATTGAAGCATCAATAGGAAAATAAATTATACAATTGTTGACAGTTTTACTTATTTTTTTTCGATAAAATGACAATTATATTAAGTAAAAAGAAGTTACATTAAGGCACCTGCATATAAGCAAGAGCCATCAACACTCATACATAAGCATAAAAGAAAATAAATAAGCAGAATATCAACAACCATCGAAAATAAAAAGGATATAGAGGATGAGTTCCACAATTGATATCCCTCTCTTTCGCGAACGATACATAGAGCTATGTCATCTGGGTTGTTGTCATGATATGAGTTGTTATTAAACCACTGTAGGAGGATAAAGGAGGCCACATTCAGCCATAACACATCTTCCCCATGAAGATTTTCTGGTAATGCCCATTTTGACGTTGAAGTCAAGAAAAGAGTAGTGCCTGGATGCCTGTCCTGCGAGAGGCGGCTGACGACACTGGCCAAGACTAATGCCTGGTTAAATGCTAGGGGGAAGCAAGAACTTATCTTAAAACCATTCGTGTAGAAGATAGTATTAGACCATTGATTGTAACCATCTTTCCAACCATTACCATTATTGAAAACATAAGACCAACTCACCACCATGATAAACTTAATAATAACAAATTGGACACAAAACCAAACATGGAAGACTTTGTTAACTTGGAGATACCAAAAACCAGTCCTAAGTTTCCAGCTGTCATATATCTGTAACAATGGGTTCAGGTTAGCCAAGAAGCCTAAGTTAGGCTTCCTCAACAGATTCCAACCAGTATACAAATCCACACCACTAAAGGATCCAAACAGGAAGGACACATTCATGGTTGTGGTCTGTAAATGTGGAGAGCGACCAAATCTGACATGACTTGCACAAACATTGTTTTCCCAAATTAATACTCCAGAACTCTCCATTTTAACATTGTTTTTCTTTGATAGTTTAAAGACCTCTATTTTTTCAACATGGGCTGAGAAAGGAGTCTCCATACTCACCATTTCAGAATTAGGACAAACCAATGCTAAATTAATTTGACTCACACAGTCTTCAAGTTTTACAGTCTCACCTCTCTTAAATTTTTCAAGAGCTTTATCATGTTCCTCAACTAAAATATCAGACCGACCTCTCTTCAACAAGGATATCTTAGGAGGATAGTCAATTTTCATACCTACTATTGCAGAAAGAGGAAGACCAAACCTGCACCTTCTTTGAATCCGATGAAATACCTTCGTCTTCATCTTCTTAACCTTCCGTAGCTCTTCTTCATTCCACGAACCCTGTTCCAGCTTCCTTTTGTGCTGCTTGATCGAAGATACAGACCGATCTGCAGAAATATTCACCTTTCCTTTTGTGGATTTACTCTCAAACTTCCTAAGGGGTCGTTTGGTTCGCTAGAAGAGGTTTTGATGGAAGTGGAAGTGGAAGTGGAAGTGGAGGTGGATGTAGGAGTGGAAGTGGAGGTGGAAGCCGGATTTTAATGTGTCTTTGGTGTGTGGTAAGTATATATGGAAGTGGGGTATTTTTTTAATATTTATATATGTAAATAAAATAGGAAACTCCTAAAATGCCCCTATACTACCCTTAGCAATTAAAAAAAGAAAAAAAAGAAAAGATGTTCTCCTTCTTCTTTCACCAAACCCACCACCACCACACACCGTCACCACCGACCCTGCCCGCCGCCACGTCCACCACCACCACCACATCCACTCCCACCGAACCCAACACCACCACACCCACCACCATGGAACCAACCTCCACCACCGCCACACCCATTGCAAGCTTCATGGAGAATTAAGGCAAAAGAGCATTCATCACCATTGCAACAGGAAGGTGGCGTCGGAGCATCGGAGCAGTACCCGTTGCGGTGGTGGAGCGTCGAAGCCGACGCCGTCACGGTGGTGGAGCGCCGAAGCCGACGCCGACAACGGCGGAGCCATGGCGAGAAAACACTTTAGTGAGTCATTTTCAGCTTGTTCCTGAGGCGGCGGCGGCGACGGCTGACGAAGGTAGACGGTGGCGTTAGTAGAGGAGGAGGCCACGGCGGTGAAAATGGTGGCGACTAATAGAGAAGGAGGAGAGAGAGGGAAGGACGAGAGATAGAAATGAAGGAAGGAAAGTGAAGACAATACGACGGCGTGGTGGCGGCGGGGTGGCGGCCGTCTGTTGGCGTCCATGGGTGTTGCAAGAATGAGGAAAGAGAGGGAGGAAGGAAGGAAGGAGATGAAGTATGCTCGTATGGGTGAGGGAAGGAGGAGAGAGAAAGAAGCTTGTGGCATTGTAAAGTTGAGGGCAGAGTTGACAATAGACAAAATTTTTAAGGGTAAATTTGTCAATAAAAAATGGGTTCCAAGGAAGTGGTCCACTTCCATAGGTTTTGGGATGGAACCCATTTTGTGATTTTTGATGGAAGTGGAAGTGGAAGTGGAAGTCACTTTCCATCACACCAAACATACAAAGTGGTGATTTCCACTTCCACTTCCATTTCCCTACCCCCAGTTCCAGCGAACCAAACGACCCCTAAATCTTCTTGGATTTGGGTTTGACACGGACTTCCCCTTTGGGGATCCAAGGAAAGAAGGGTTTAGGAATCTTTGTCCCTTTCCCCCATAGAACATGCCACAGAGTACGGATCCGCCTTTGCATGTCTGATCGGAGCTTTGCTCCGTCGAAGATCTACGATCAGGAGGTTGGGCATCATGGGAGGGAAGAGAGAGAGACAGATCAGAGTTGTTTTGAGTTAATTTGGATTTGAGAATGGTTGGGGTTGATTTGTTTTTTGGGGAAGAAATAGGAGTTGATCGGTGAAGGGATTTGGGATTTAGGTGGAGGAATTTGGGATTTTGGTGGTGGAGGTGCGATGAACTCTGCTTCATTCGATTGGGATTGTGCTAGAGAGAGGCTCTCTACTGGCCACTACTCGACAGTTTTACTTATTTGTATACATAAATATAACAATTTTTATGGTAATATTTTAAATATATTAGTAATAAATCTAAATATTGTAGTAGGGGCATATCTGTCAATATTTATTAACCTCCCCTCCCCTCCCCTTGTGAACCAAACAAAAACTTTAACCTTCCCTCCCCTCCCCTCCCCTCCTATCCAACCAAACAGGATTTCATACCTTACTCAACCTCCCCTCCCCTCACTTCATTTAACCTCCCCTCCTCTTCTTTGAACCAAACAGTGCATTAGTGTAAATAAATTACTAAATAATCTATTTAAATTTTCAGTATTGAAGAATCTTCTTAAAATTTCAGTATTGAAGAAAGTTTCCAATACTTGGAAGCATAAAGAAATAATAAGTCTTTATGTATGTATTTTATGTCTTCATACACGGTGTGATGTAGAGATTTAAGGACTAAAAGTTATATTAATTACGTCCTCTCTATTGAATATAATACTAATGAAGACTTTTAAAACGTAGAGATTTATTGAAAAATGATGTGAAATATAACTAATCAGGATCAACTGGTAGCCATATAGAGCAATTTTGTTCACCCAATGTCCATTGAAATAGTCGATTATGAATAATGATGATGTTCCTTCAGTTAAAAAAGCAAATAATGATGATGTTCCCAATAAAGAATTGATATTTCATCCTCCTTTTCGTTGGGCTCAAACACCAATTTGCTCAGCCCATGAAAGTGTAAACCAGAATCTACCTACAATTGATCCTAATATATATATGAAAAATTTAGTTATTTGATCTTTTTTTATTACAAACTGAGAACAACTACATACCTAGAGCTACGAAGCTATTTGCAAACACAAAAAACTATACTATAATTCTAAGTTATTGGATCTTTGTGAAAATAGTAAATGGTAGCAAAAAAGAAGAAAATTCTTCCGTAAACTTGTAGCTACACATCATCTATGGCCTTTCAATTAGAATACATCAATTCATATCATTTACTGCACAGAGAAAATTAATTGGAGTGAGGATTATGTAGTTTCAAAGATAGAAAATGACAGGACTAATTCGTCAATGTCATGTTTGAAGAACTCCAATTAACCTTCGTTGGCGGATTGCATTCATAAAAATGTCAGTTTTTCACCAAAAATGAAAACTGTCGACTTTAAAAGCACATGAATGTAGGCATATAGCAGTTTAAACTGTATAAAAGATCAAATAATTTTTTTTTTTGCTCAGAATAAAAGATCAAATGATGAAGAGTAGAATATATGTTTTTTTTAATGGGTACCTCAAATCACCCAAATAGACACGAGAAATTGGATAAGATCAACTAATGCAACGTTTTGGATCCAAATAATGATTTAAAACAGAAACGACCAAATATTCACTCACCCATTGCCATTTCCAAAAGGATGGTCCGACACTAACAAAAGTATGTTCAACATCATCAGCTCACAATATAGTGTGAACGCTTCCAGCAGACACAAAATGTATTGGAGATATATTGCCATTGGAGAGTCATCGTAGTTTTGATCAGTGGCAAGTACATGAGAATTCATTTTCTAAAGTTATACCCATACGAGTCTGTCTTCCACACCCTTAGAAGATCACTGCAATAGTTACATTGCCCATATAAAGTATATAAAATCTACACACACACCATACACACTAACCATTACATATACCACTGCCCATGATCATTACTCTACGAGATAATACCTTTTCTTTTTGAATACATACTATATAATTCGATGCAGATTAAGATATTCTGACACCATTTATTCACGAGCAGTTTGTATCATAGCTTGCCAGTCCCAGCAACTCCGGACCTTCCAACCGAGGGTTATTTGCAAAGCTACAGATTAAAGTAATACAAGGTCATCTCAAGTATTTTGAGAAATGCAGGCAGGAAAACAAACAGATAGTAGATAAACAAACATTTAGGAAGAGAGAAGGTAAAATTCTTGTGATTTTCCAAATGAATCAACTAGATGTTGCCGGACATAAAAACTCATTGGAGAAGACAAACTGGCGTGTTTTCCAAATCAATGGGCAAGATATTGCAGGGATAGGTGAAGGAACACATCAGAATTTCTGAACAATTAACTGAAGGATTTTTATCCTCAATCGTGTAAGAGGTGAGTTCAGGGGGTCAGCAAATCTCAGTTTATCTATGCATGACCGACAGTATGTGAGTCGATGATACACTTCTCGAATCATTGGTTTTAGGATGATAATTGGAAGTACACAATCTAATCTAACACAAGGATAACAAAAAAAGAGCAATATGGCAGCATAGTGAACAAACATGAACAGAAGCTAAATGAAATAGCAACTCTGTTACAGTAGTCAGGGAAGTTTTACAGTGGCGGGCTACAGTTTCGTTTCCACATTTTATACTTTTTCCATCTAATGGCATTCTATTGTAGTAATTCACAAAACAAGAATGAGTAGGGATGAGAATACAGCATGTATGGCTAGCCAAAAAAATCAAGTAATAAGAGACACAACAATATTCTTTTTTGAGCAACAAGAGAAAACAATAATCTCGAGTAAAAATATGCAGAGATAGTATTTCAAGATAGACCATCAAAGGTAAAATCGCACATGTGGCAGTAATAGTGCAAAAGGAAGCTCATGAAGATGCAAGCAACATATTGTTCAAGGCATAAATATCAGTCGAACAGCATAGACAGGAAGAGTATTAAATGCTTAATCCTGAGAGAGGGATGGGGAGCAGAAGAATAAAATGCTAACTAAGTGAGTAATATGAATTAAAATTGAAAATAAGATATATCTGAGAGCCTACTTTGACAATAGAATATGCTCAAACGGTCCAGTTGTAGGAATTGTTCCGCACAAATTATTGTTGGATACATCCCTGAAGAGAAAGAGAGCGTTACAATTGATTGAATTTTTAAAACACAGTGGACCATGAGACCATCAAAGAATTGGGTGAAAATATTAAAGCAGTTCAGCTTACATGACTTTAAGGCTTGAAACAGCAGCAAGTTCCTTAGGGATTGGGCCGGTCAGTTTATTGTCATTTAGTCGCCTGCAAAGGAAATGAGAATAAGAGAGATATTAGATCCAATAAAGAGTAGGCAGTAGATATTAGATCATTGGGTCGCGACCAAATAATTTGGTTCAGTATCTATCAATGGTTATTTGCAACTTGTCATGTCTTTAGCTACTATATGTTTATGTTAACACTTAATATATTGTTATTGGAACAAATGTTAGGACTTAATGAGTCTCAGTTTAATAAGCACATTGCTGCAGCCATAACATATGAGTTTCAGATGATTGAGATCAATATAGTGTTGTTTTAATAGCCCAGATATCCTGTTTTGTGAAGTAAGCAAGTTAAAGAACGTTTCTTATCCCATTTCATTGTTTCTGAGATCAGTGTCTCCGCTTTGACTGCTAAGAAGCAATGAA
This sequence comes from Mimosa pudica, assembly GCA_029929735.1. Lineage (NCBI taxonomy): Eukaryota > Viridiplantae > Streptophyta > Magnoliopsida > Fabales > Fabaceae > Mimosa > Mimosa pudica. The sequence goes on along the minus strand of JAKELP010000040.1, from coordinate 158,507 downwards.
GCGTGACAGGATGTTGAAGATATAATGTGTGAAGTTATTGAATGGGGGGAAAATGGAAGGCATATAATATAACAGTGAATTATATGGGTATAGGAGAACAGAATGTGAGAGGAAAGAGGATTGAATGCATAGATACAGGGCAAGCATGAAAGAAATTGTAGAGGAAAAGAGCGTGAATGAAAAATTGGGGGGGAAGGAAAGATGGGGAAGAGGAGGGATAGTGGAGGAGACTTACAAAAAGACGAGGGCCTTGAGGTTGGCCAAGGAAGGAGGAATGGGCCCCGAGATGTTGTTGCTGTACAAGTCCAAGCTAATGAGACTCTTGAGGCTTCCAAGCTCTGCAGGAATGGTGCCTTGGATGTTGTTTTTGTAGAGCTCACTAAAGGAAGCAGAGGGAGTGAATGAATGAATGATAATGATAATTATAGAAAAGGTGTAACAAAGAATAGAGAAGATAGAGGATAGAGCACAGGTACTGAAGGTGCTGTAATTTGCCGAGTTGGGGTACCAGATGTCCGGAGAGGTTGGAGTTGCCAAGATCCCTGCAGAGAGAGAGAGAGAGAGAGATTAGGATAAAGAAGGAAGGAAAGGGAGAGGGAAGGAGATAGATAGATAGATGGATAGATGGAAAGAAAGAGACAGGCGGGTGACTCGGCAATCCTGGTTGCAGGTGACGTGGAACCAGGTGCAGGGGTTGACGAGGGTGGGATCCCAGCTCTGGAGGACGTTGTTGGGGTCCGACAGGCTCCGCCGAAGCGTGTACAGCGCGTCTCCCTCCGAGTTCCCACAAGCCCCCCGTGATGATAAACATGATGTGAGGGCTAGGGTTACCCACAACACCCCAACCCAACTCCTTAACCTCCCTCCTCCTTCCATGCCCGACAATGATAATATGATATGATATGATATGATCCCACCGCCTTCTCCTTCTACTAGGGTTCCCCTTCCCCTTCCCCTTCCCCTTCCCCTTCTCTGCGCTGCAAAATACCCTTTCACGCAAATAAATGGACGCACCTACACTCAAACCCAATCTATCTCTTAATTTACTTCTACTTCCCCCCTTTTCATCTCAATCAATCACTTCACTTTATATATACCACTACTATTCAATTTAATATCCTCCCCACACCCACACTTTATTTAACCCCTCTTTGTTTCACCCCCTTTCTACTAGTACACTCATTCTCACCTAATCACTCCTCTAATCTCTCTAAATATTCTCCCTCCTATTCTTTTTTTGGGGATCATTGAATTGGTGCGGTCAGGTTGTTCCCACTGCCAAGTGCTGCCTGCTGCTGATTAAATATATATTTGGTGGATTTGGTAACATTACGCGTTCACAACTTATCTACATGTTGAAGTGAAATCTCACATTTGCCCCCTCAAACAAAAGGAACAGATTCTTCGTCTCTTTAGGGGGAAAAGTGAAAACTGCTCTTTATTTTATTTTTATTGCCTGTGCCTGTGAGAATATAGCACCAGTATATATGATCATTTCAGCTGGGAAACTAATCAAAAAGATTGTTTTAGACAAAAAGATTCTTTATTCTTGTATTGTTGTTATTATATTTTTATGGCGGACTAAGTCAAGTGGGAGGGAAAATTAGTAAAAAATAAAAACAATTCATCCACAGTTTTTCTTAACTGATTTTTTTTAACTGAAAATTCATCCACAGTTCACATCCCCTCAAATAACCAAAGAGGCATATAAAATTTTAAAGGCATTACTAATATTTATTGGACCGGTGAGTGGTTTGGTATAGGATTGAAGGCTGTTAAATATTGAATGGGTTTGGTGTGAATTTTTAATTAATGGGTAGGGTGGTTGAAATTTACGGTGAAAAATAGTATTCTTATCAATAATTTTTTTATCATGAATCGTGCGACCATTATACTCTTACTTACAGTTTTCTTTTACTTTGTCTTTCATGGAGTTAAATCTTATAACCTCCCGTCCATAAGTTTGTGTGAGACATGTTGAATTTAGTGTATGTTAATTAGATTGTTAGACACATTCTCTTCTTGTTATTAAATAAATAAATACTCCTATATATTTATTGTGTTTTTAACTGAATAGTAGGTTTCTAAAAAATTGATTAAAAATAATTTCTTGTGTGGGAAATATATTTGTTCCTAAAAGTGTCATTGTTTATGATGACTGAGATTTTGAAAGTAAATGTAAAAAAGATAAAAGAGAATATGTGAGAAAAATTAGTTACATTTACTTCTTAAACAAAGTTAAATAAGACTTTAGTAAATGGTACAAAAAAATTAAAAAAATGGACTTATATATTATTGGGACAGAGTGATGAGTAAATTAGAATGAAATAATAATTCGTATATTTCTTGGTCTGTTTGCTGATAAATTTGAAATTTTTGTGGAGAATGATATTATTTATATGTGGAGCAACTAGACTTATAGTATTGTTTATCATAGCAAAGGCACGTAGCATTGGAATTTGTCTTGTATAATAATATCGTCTCTATTAATTATTTTAAAACATATTTTTAGAAGATTTTGGTATTTCTATTTGTAAAACACTTTGAAAATTTAAACAGTGCATTATTATGTTTCTTTGTTGCTTGAAAAGGAGAGCTTTTACTTTTTTTTTTAAACAAGGCAAAATGATATTAATTATTAAAAAAATAACAAGGTTCTAATAATATCTCTAAAAAGGAAAATAGTAGTCAAGCAAGGCATTTATATTTTTAAAAGCGATGGTGTAATTTTTAAGAGTAATGTAGTTTAGGTAAGGTAGATGAGAATTTGGGGGAATAACTATGAAATTTTTGGAAAGACTTTATTGTTATGATCTATGAACTCTCACAGTTATATGAAAAATGTAATAGTAATACTAATAAGTACTAGTGTATGACATAATAGCACTTCGTTTATCGTTAATATTTTTGTGGTAACAAAGTCTAATACCTGACTCAGATCATTAAAATGTACTCTAGTTGCTATTGGCCTATTGGAGGATTGCAGTGCAGTAGTGTCGACTAATTAAATTGACCATGGAATATTGATTGATTGATGTTGGCCCTTTCATATTTGTCAACGCACTTTCTCAGCCATTAAACTTAATCCTCCATCCCATCATTTTGCCTAAACCTCATCCTCTCTCTCTAATCTTTTTGGACGGTTTCTCACTTTACATTTCTTAATTTCGCCTTCGATCCTTCCTGTGTCTTATTTGGATTGATTTATTTCGTTTCACATGCTTTTTATACAACCAAAAAAAGGGAAACGCAAGTCAATAGCGTGTTGGGTGGCAGCTGTTTCTTGCTTTATATATGCTACAAGCATATACTTTCTTTTCTTTGAATTTATATTCATATTATTATACAGGAAAAATGTCATTTAAATACCTCCGAATATACAAAAGGACAACTCAGGAACTCAAACTTCCAAAAGGACCATGAAGGAACTAGGACCTAGTTGACATTTTAAAATTGTGTGAAAAGACAAAATTGCCCTAATCATAAAACAGAAATTACTAACCGTGGATAGTAATTTCTGTTTTATGATTAGGGCAATTTTGTCTTTTCACACAATTTTAAAATGTCAACTATATCCTAGTTCCTTCATGGTTCTTTTGGAAGTTTGAGTTCCTGAGTTGTCCTTTTGTATACTCGGAGGGATTTAAATGACATTTTCCCTATTATACATTACATTTCTAATAAAAAGTGAAAATCCTAGTTCTGGTATTTTTACTGACGCTGTAACAGAATCTGACATTAACTGAGTTGGCTACCCTTGCCTAATGTGTGATTTCATCAATATTTTTACAATCCAATTAACCATATAATTAGTGAAAAACAACAGTTTATTTTTTTTTTTTTTATCATAAGACAACAGTTTATTTAAGAATCACTGATTGGCACACACAAAAAATAAAAAGAAACAATATTTCTGTTTCAGTTTTGATTGGCTCCTAATAAATTATAGGATAAAGGTCAATTATATTCCGAAAATGATCACAATATAGCATTGGTATCCGGAAGGTTTTTTAAAAAAATAAATTTTGTTACCTGACTGTTAAAAACTAAAAGAGGGAGCAATATTGCCTTATCTCTTTTTTTGTCGGAAATTTTGCCTCATCTCTCTTAAGAAAGTTAAATTGAAATGTTAAATATTTACTGACATGGCTCCTCATCTCCACCTTTACCTTATATGTCATTCACATAATTTATAAATTGCTTTTTTTAATATATATATAAACGAAATCAATTCTATGTGATTGATGCAAAGAGACAAGCCAATCTGACGGGTTGTCGTGAGTGATAAGTATTCTCGTCCTTTAAACAAGTGGTTGAGGTTCGATCACTAATTCTTGCGAATGGACTGGTCTACCCCTATATGGGACTTCAGAACAGCGGGAGATTAGTCACACTTGATATGCGGGTAGGATACCTTGAGAAACAAAATAAAAGAGAGACAAGCCGGATCAAGTGTTAATTTTTCCACCTTTGATCAACTACCGTCTTTCAAAACCAAGAACAATTTCTTTGATGCAACACAATCTACCAAATATAGTGTACAGATCTAATAATGATCGACGCACTGAGGGACATTTCTTGGAATGCATGTGGCGAATGACGACGGTCTTCTCGGAAGTTGAAGGAGGTGTACATGGAGGAGTTCTTGTGTTGGAACTACGTAAAATTTCGTAGGTGATGAATTAACGTGACCCAACATAATTCATAAATTCATAAATTAAGAAGTGGTCGACAAGATTAAACTTAGCCCACTGTCCTTATTATTTACATAAATTTCAAACCTGTTTTAGCATATATACCATTTTCAAAGAGCTGATTTAATGATTTTTGTTTATCATGAATTTTTTTTAGCTTGTGAGTTGTTATATTGAAAATTTTTGGCGATGCATCATTCAAAGTTACATACGTTAACTACTTGTATCATGACAGTGATATATATTTCTGACTTTCCATGTGATAAATTGCGAGCATATGAGTGGAAATATTTCTTGATGGATGATGATGATGTTGGAGTGGGGAGGAAGAAGAATTATACAAAGCTTCAAATCTGGTTTAGATTACTTCATGTTGGTGAACTTGGAAGGGAGGCAGTGACGCAGTAAATGAAGGAAGAAAGTGGACGGATGTGTGAACTGGTGAGAGAGAATGCCATATGTGTGCCACATAAGCAATTTTGGTCGAAAAGAAGTGGGCTACCGGTCAAAATGAACTTTCTCACCGAAAAGGGGCATTATTATTGCTCCCTCCATTTTTTCACTTACACAACCAGGTTAATCCTAAATGGGGCATTATTGCTCCCTCTTTTTTTTCACCATAAAGACAAAAGTAAATTTTAGTATCATTTTTGCTCTTTCACCAATTTCATTAGATATAGAGAAGTAAATATCCAAAAAAAAAACAGAAAACCTCCATGCATATTCACACTTGGTGAAAAAGGGTGAAAGGCTTCACACTACTGAACATCCTCTTAAAATATGCAACTTTATTTGTCAAAGAACCCTATTTGCGAGGATAGCCATTAAAAACGGCATAGCAAAATATGTAACTAGAGTACCTTCACAAGGGATAATATATGATGGAGGGAGGCTTTAGGAAAAACATCTTCGACTTGCAGCATGTCATTGTTAATCTGACCCGTGATTTTATATTTCTTTTGATCGAGTGTAATTCATACTTTGCTTTTGGCGGCCTTCACCAGCACCTTCAGGAAGAGCCCTACGGCAAAACTGAATCAATTTGGTGATGATAAATTGATCAATCACATTGGGTTACAGTAAACCGAGTCTTATTGCAAATTTGGCAAAGCTATTTGAAGTACTAAACCTCGCACATTTTTTTGACACCATTCCTATTTTAAATAAAGGGCATCTCCCCCTTTTTTCCTTCTCTAGACTAGTCTATTAGCTTATGTACAACATCCTCCAACTCCAATGACCCAGAAACAAAGGATGCATTCGGAATTTTCGGAGACTTGGCAATCAGCAGCCCTCACAAAGCAAGGTTCAGGCAATCCAAACCAATACTGAACAAACAAAAATAATCTTGCTCTTCACGTTCAAAACCTCAAATTTAAAGGCAGGCTGCTTCTTCCTCCAACTCACTGTCAGGTTAGATTTCAATTCAAAACTGGGGATGCCATCAAAAACTCTACCGAAAGGATTTTGTATTATTCATTTTTTTAGTTGATGTCCTCTTTCAACGCCTTCCTTTCTTCAGCTCGAAAGTCCTCTAAACTTCGGTATTTTTCTCTGAGCAATTTATCTAACTCTGGGTGTTTGCTCAGTGGATCTTTCTGGTCCCGTACTGCACGAAAGTGGTGAAATGCCCTGCCATAAACAAAAGAAACAGGTAGTTTTAAGTGTGATTGATAGTGTAATAGCCCCAAACAATCCTATATAAATTACAATTCCACAATTGTGCCATAAAATGTTGAGACGAAAGAGCTAATTAACTACCAATACTTTTCCAGGCCATACAAATTGCCCTTATGGTAAAAGTCCAGAGTCAACTGTTCAAAATCCTTGTATAGATCCTCTCTGAATTCCTTCTCCAAGCCATAGCTGAAACAAAGAATTGCTCAAAAATCAAAATAATAAGACAAACCGTGTACAATGTTTTTACTTGGCCATTTTAAAAGCAGTTTAATCTGTTTTCTAAAAAAAATCTTGCATGTTTGCAGGCCTTAAAAAGATATTTCCTCAGATACTTCTGTTACATCAACCTAAGTCACGCAATTTCCACTTGTTCCCACGCCATTTTTTGCACTTTTTTTAGAGAGGAGGGGGATGCTTAATTTTTTCTGTCATGCAGTAACTTACAGAGTAAGTTGTCTATTCTGATTGAATACCGGCCAAATCCTTATACGCAATTTCTTTTCTATCATTTTAGTTTGGAATATAATTATCAGTAAAACAATGTGGCACTATTTGCTGGTGCGCATGAACCTAATGTTCTAGTCTTCTAGCCCTGGCATGAGTAATCAGATAGGGTTTAGTTTCTCTGGCATATGCGTAGTTCCATACAAAATTTCCTTGTTTGACATGCAAGGCACTAATTAAAATTTATGATAAAGATATAATGTGATTACCTGTAGAATCTGAAAAGGCACTCTATACCGTAATAATACTTGGCTAATGCATCCTCCATTGCTAGTTTCTTAAATTCATCATACATAGATGGAACAAACATATTCCTGAGGAAGTATGACCAGAACCTATATAATGTATTCATTTCCTGCACAGACAAGCAAATACGACTTAAATGAGTAATTATGCATTTGAAAGTGTAAGAGGCCAGAAAATAAGAGTGAATTTGTAACAAAAAATGTGCATATGGAAAGTGGTATAGTACTGACAAAAACCCAATTTAACAAGACTTCATGAAAAAAACCAATACAGATTGACAATGCCAAATCACGACATAGTTAACTAATAAGGGAAGAAATAAGTTAAAAAGGTGAATAAAACCAAATAAAATATTGCAGAACTTACATAGACAATAGACAATAAAAACAGACAAATACTAAAATTGAAAGAATTAATCAACCCTCATACCACCAAAGAAAATATAAAAAAATATTAACTTCACTATTTGATCTTTAACTATGAATTGAATTGTTTCAAGGGAAGTTTAGAGTTTTAGTCCACCTCACTGCAGCCAATTCCAAGTTTCTTTCTATCATTCAGGCACCGCCTATGATACTTGAAATACCTATAGGGAAAAATAATCACATAAATGACACTATATTCTTCACTCTACAGGTCCTCATGCACAAATACTAAGCAAGCAGGAGCACTATCCCTTACTTCTGATGTTTGAAACCATTTTCTTCTAAAAGTTGGTGACTCGGATGCTGAAATGGTGGAAAAGGCTTAGGCAAGGAACCCACAGGCGGGCTACTTCCAGACAGACTCCAATGCGGTGAAACACTCAATTTGGAAGGTCTGGGGCTGCAAGATAGGAGATAATTATTGCGAAATTTCACATTCATCAAACAGAACAATCAAAACCACAAATATACCATTACATTTAGCTTTAATGATTTGCTCCTCATACCAATGATCACTTTCACTGTGTTAAGTTGGGGAGAAAACTTGGGGAGGAGAAAATGGGAAGAGAAATCTAAGTGTTGAGAATTTATTTCATCCATGTTTGATCAAAAATAAAAAATGGGCTCATATGATTGTTTCTCATCAGCCCATTTTTTTTCCTAATCAAAAGCAGATAAAAATTCATTTTCTCTCCCATTTCCCCCCAATTCCACCCCCCACCCCCCCCCCCCCCAACTAACATAGCCTTCATGTTATTACTCAAAAAGAAAAACAAAAACCAAAACCGTACTGTAAAACTTAGGGAACAGACAATTTCAAACTGACCTATGATTTTCAGGAGGCGTAGAAGTAAAGAAAAATCCAACCGAATTACTTGGTGGACTTTCAGATATAATTCCCAAAGAGTTGCGAGCAGTTCCATGATTTCTAAAATTACTAGAGAAAAATCGCTGCTTATGGGAAGACTGCAGCTTGAGAGGGCCTTTCTGTTTCCACCGGAGACTGGCGCTTCCAGACTCTTCAAGGGCACTGCATGCAGTGGTGTTTTCTCCCATCTTTGTATTCGATACTCCTGGAGTATTGCTTGTAGATTTAAGCTTTCGATCTCTATTATCAAAAGTATTCTTTCTACGATTTGACCGCTTACTTTTAAGTTCCTGTCAATAATCATGCGAGTAACATTAATTCAATGTTGAAGAGATGATGACATCCTGTCAAAAGCAAGAAAAAAATATATGCTTTTTAACCTGTTCGTAGAAGTAAAGACCATCATTTATTGCAGAAGCAAGTTCACTGGAAATGGAATTTGGTTCTTTGCCACAAACATTAGATCCTTGCTTAGTATCACTATTCTGCACATTAAAAATAAAAATAAAGAAATAATCCATTTGTGAAGCTCAATGAAGTATCAAGAAAAATCATAATATTATAGTTGTTCAGTTCCAGCCACTTTGTAGCTACTTAAGCAACCAAAATCTATTTGAATTTTCACCAATTAAAATGCCTATATTATTTCTCCTACTTTAAGAAAATTAAGTAAAAGAGATGAAGCAAGGGCAAAGACAAAATCCTTAATGACTGATGCCACTACTTAGGTCTCCCATCTCTTTAAATAAATAAAGCCTCTGATCCTATTTAAGATACTTCATAATATTTACAAATTAATACAGAATAACAAAAGAAATGGTGAGATACACGAGATCAAAGAACATGGAAAGAAGAAAGCATTACTTGGGCCGCTGTATCACCCTTATCCATATTACTAGTTTATCTAGCATGTTTTTCCCATCCTTCTCTCTGGAGTCACTTAAATAGATTTAGCTTTTCAGTTTAAAGGGGTCTCAAAAAGCTTCCTAACATGTGTCTACATTTAGTGTAGGATGAGAAAACATCATGCTTTCCCCATGGTGTCTTTCTCACTGTTTTATTCAGACAAGTATTTATGTCAAATATGTGAATATGTGACCTTGAAGCATTCTTTACCTGCTGTTTATTGGATCTTGGTAGGGTTTTCTAGTATTCTATATGTTATATACCCTTTTGAGTGGGACATAATGTTATCCTTGTTTACAATCTTTCTTTCTAATAAAGCTCTTGCTCTTATAAATAAATAATAACCAGTTTTTGAGGGGAGAAGGCACTTTTATTTAGCTTATCAACAAAATACCTGGGTAACAATTACAAGTCTCTGAACGTCCTGGTCATTGACAACCATCTCATCATCTTCATCATCAATCCTTTTAGGCAACAATTTCATCAGATTACATAAAATCAAATGTAACACAAAGTAGTTTAAAATTAAATGGCAATAGTAAGGGAATCACCCACTACATTCCATATTGGCTTCAAACATCTCAAACAGAAGATACTAACATGGGTTTAAAAAACAAACAAACAAACAACTTCCTCTTTCTGATTATAGGCAATAGGGTAATATCAATATTGAATGAGTCTAAAAATGTTATTGGAAATAAAAGTGTCAACCCAGTTCAATCCCCACTTGGTGAAGGTGCTGGGAAGGGAATATACCAAAAAGTCTTACCTCTGCATTTATGCAGAGAGGCTGATTCAAGCCTAAGACCTCAGACCTCACGGCAAGCATGCTTACCGCTGAACCAAGTCAGCCCTTCTAAGAATGTTATTGGAAATACTAAGAAAAAAAATAAAAACTAGTATGTTGCATATTGCTTATTTTAACGTAAGCATAATTAAATATTGATCTACTTTGAACATAAGCAAACTTGTATGAGATGCTGAAGGAAAAAAATCCTCTAATAATCAAGGAACCAGCAATAAAGGATAGAGATTGGGATAATTCTAGATAATTGTGGAAACAAAGAAGATTGGGAAAAAGTCTGATACATTTCTCTTACTATTATCTCCCTTTATATAGTACAAGAGACTCGACATATCCCATGATTATAGGGATTTGCATGATACTAAAAATAAAAAAGATTCTACCCTAATTTATTTTCCTAATCAAATCATATCATTTCCTTATTCTTATAATCCATAATTATGACTTAGATTCTACTAGTAGAAAATTAAAAACATAATTCCAACACTCCCCCTCAAGTTGGACTATAGTACAACTTGGTTACAAAACTTTATTCTTCAACTTAGAGACATTTGTTTTTTTTTCCAATTACGTGGGCAATGACCGTCCCATCGTAAACATGTGAGAAATGACCATCTCACTAACAAAACACTTATGCGTGGAGAATGACCATCCCATCGCAATTCACATACGCATGTACGTGGCGAATGACCATCCCATCGAACTATGCTCTTCAACAATGCCTGAGTCGTACTCCTTCTTCCGAGTTAGTCCTTCAGGTCTGCCTGAGCCGTACTCCTTACTGGGTCGATCCTTCAGGTTTTCCTGGACCATACTCCTATTTGGGCCGATCCTTCAGGTCTTAAGAACCCTTTTAGGGTTTTTAACTACAAAGGCAACCTAGTTGCCTAGGGATCAGACTAAACCTAAACACCTAGCTCTGATACCATGTGGAAACAAAGAAGATTGGGAAAAAGTCTGATACATTTCTCTTACTGTTATCTCCCCTTATATAGTACAAGAGACTCGACATATCCCATGATTATAGGGATTTGCATGATACTTAAAATAAAAAAGATTCTACCCTAATTTATTTTCCTAATCAAATCATATCATTTTTTTATTCTTATAATTCATAATTATGACTTAGATTCTACTAGTAGAAAATTAAAAACATAATTCCAACAATAATAAATGATAAGGAATAAATAAATGAACATAAATTTCATACATTAACAATTAACAAATCATTAATAGTCATAAGTCAAAGTAAAACAAAGCATTTCCAAGATTCTTTTTGGCCAAAAATGTTAATGATATGCATGAAATGCTTTTCAATGAAAAATAAGACAATAAATGCACAATTATAAAATACCGATCTTATTTTTAATACAAATGATTCTTCACTTGTTGAGTGAAAAATTGCAGATCGAAAATTGAAAGCTTGCAATCGTAAAGAGAATATGCAAATGCAATTAAATAATTGGCCAAGTAAAAAACTGATTCTGTTACAATGCTTTTAAAAATGTTATAAAATGAGATTTTTGGAAAAGAAACTTGAGAGCCAACACAAACAATACACAAAGTCCACATATCTCTCATACATGTATGTATGTGAAAGAACAGACAATTTGCCACCCATTTGTGCAATGTCAAGAAAGGTATGGACATACTTAAAAAAAAAACCATGGCTCTGGAGTATGACACTAAAGAAACAGTTTAAAAGACCAGGAAACTCATGGATGAGAAAATCATATTTCCTTTTTAAGTTTTTTTGTATTACATAAATGTTTTAATATATTTTGACAATAGCGTCCATAATCAAATATTCTACAAGACAATTTCAAAGACCTGGAAATTTTCACCATGTCTTTCTTCCCCCTTGTGATCCAAGCCACTCCCCTCAAATCATAGCTAGGACAATTTGAACTGTGGAACAATTAGATTCCATACCTTCTAGTAGAAGAAAGGTCAGCCTTCTCTGGCATCTTGTTTTCGAGCTCTATCTCTTCATCAAGCATAAATGTAGTAGCAAAATCATTAGAAAGATCTTTGACATCCATATCAGTTGGAGCTTCCATGTTTCCAGTCTCATTATCATCAACCTTTTTTATTTCAGTACCTTGTGAGTAGAAGCATAACTTATTGTTGCTCATGTCATGATCAGTGAATTTCACACTTTCATCAGTTACCGCTTCTGATTTCTTATCAGAAAGATGACACTCAGCGTCATGTTCTGTGTTCATTGGTGTAAAGTTTGACCCATTTTCATTTGGTTGCATATATTCCCCTAGAGTATTAAGAGAGGCTTCAGAAATTGCCATCGTCCTGTCTCCAGTGGCATCACCATTTTCAAGACATTTGATAGTATCATTTGCAGGTTGGTTCTGTTGGCTCTGCTGACTATGAGCCACTGATGTTGCTGAATTTCCTTTGGAATCATGAATCCATTTTGACCAACTATCACGTCTCCTAATTTTTTCATCCTATAGAAATAGAACAAGATACAATTAGAAGCGAGAAAAAGAAGTAATATGCAGGCCAGCAAAAAAAAAAACACAAAGTACTGCAAATAAAATCTGACCAAGATATCATGAAATTGTCAAGCTTTTGACGCTCTAGTTATAAAGAGCTAGCTCCGAAAGCATTACTATGTTATTCCTAGTATAGAGTCTACAAAGATACAAGGTTTAAAGATATCTCATGTTCAAGAGTAAAGGCATTTTAACCCCTTATTTCATATATTGAAGCCATACTACATTACAGTTTAGCTTAGACTCAGCCCAAATGATTTACCCCACCACCTCGCACTTTTAATTTCTCAAAAGTTACAAACATGTTAGATTCAATATGCGAACGTAATGTGTTCCGAAAATAAATTTTAAAATAATTTGATAAAACAGTATCCGTGTCTTTATTAAACTACTGAACATAAATTATACCTTATCAAGTTGACTTGAATGAGCAAGAACCAATTTATTAAAAAAACAGTTGTCCAAAAGGAAAGAAAACTTAACACCTTGTTGTGCCTGTCTTGAGATAAAACAATTTAATTGTAAAGTTACACAGAAATCATACAGTAATTTGAATAACATACAAAAAGGGAGTTAGTTATTTATACCCAAGACTTTGAATCAACAACTCTTTAAGTAAATTAAAGAACAAAACGGCTCCCAACAACTGAAACAAAGTTACATGTTCAAACTTGCATTGTTGCAGCCCCACACTCAAGCACACAAAAAGATACAATGTTGTGAAAGCTGGACCAGTCATTGAACCAGTTAAGTTACAAATGGATCCATACTCAAACCGTGATGACCAGGTCATAAATCAATAAAGTGTAATATAATAAACTAAGTATCACAAATAAAAAGAGCATTCAAACTTGGAACAGCAAAAACAACCAAGTCAAGTGAGAATCTAACCTGCACTTCTATGGTATTAGAGCTCTGCAGCGCATCAAGGATGAATGCTATGTCCTCACTCATCTTCTTAACCTTTAGAAGTTTTATAAATAGTTTAACATCAGAATTACATTACTAAAACATGAGAAAAAATAGTCTACTAGAGATCCCACAACTTGACAATTGGCATTATATTAATAGGAGTAATACAGATTAATGGATGCACCTGCATGAAGCACGCAATTAAAAATTCTAATGACAAACTTAGAAAAATGACAAAATATTATTACAAATAATACAGAGTTTAATGATGCACTTGTATGAACTATTTGAAAACTGTAACATAATTAGGAAGCAAAACATTTATACAGACCCTTTTAAAGTCAGCTACTTTGGATATCGGAACCCATCCTTGGTTATCCATCAAGCCAATGAGATAATGGTCATTCTGAAGGTTTTCATCGCTGCCAAGAGAAAGCATTGAGGTCAGCAGTTTGCCGAATGAGTAATTTTATCACGTTGCTCACTATTATATTACAGGAGTCCTCAAAACATGTTTCATACTCATAAAAAATCATTGCTACTTTTATGGCACAACTCAAAATTATATGCCTAATAGAAAAGACAATAATTAACAGCTTAATTACTTTCACTTATCAAAGCAAGAGATCAATCATCTCTCATAGTTCCATTTTAGCAGTAAAATCAATCCATTCATCCTCACATAGAAGATTACACTGATATCAAATGGTCTAATTTAATGAGACACCACAGCAAGATGAAAACAATATTAACAACATAAAATCAATATAGAACATTTAACTGTAGCCAATAGCACCTGTACACTTGTTATGGAATAAGAATAAGTAGGTAATTAGGATAACAACACTTGAAAGAAAATGTCCACAAATGATTTACTAACCTGAAATAGTATTCTATCTGTCTAACAATGCTGGCCCTCAGAGATACAGTTTCTGGAGGCATTGGCTGGGATCCTGGATTGATAGGATATGGAACAAAATGACGAGGATGCGGTCCTCTAATAGAGCCTGGGGGTCCCATGGGGGCATACCATACAGGAGGAGGTCCTAAGCAGAAAAATGATGATTGAGATACAGAACCAACCAATGGAGAAATTTAAGAATTAAGAAAAAAACAGAGAAGTCTCCTAAATTGCTCAATAAAGAAAACTCCTGAGCAGAGTTCTGCGTACATAGAGCCATAAGATCATAAACAAAAATATACCTGGGAAGCTTGGAGCAACCATGTAACCAGGAGGTGGAGCGTAAAAAGGAGGTCTTATAAAGGTCCTTGTTCCCATACCCTGTTGCATAGGAAAGTTTGTTCTTGGGGGGAATACTCTTTGATGATGCCAAGTATTATTTATGTGGTCAACTTGGTCTTGCATAGGAGGCCTGCCACTAGAAATGTTAACATAAGCATTGGGGTCCCCTTGCACTGATGGTTGAACATTTTTTCCATCGACAGTATGGGCAGTTGGAACAAAGGCTTGTCTTGGTGCCTGAGATGGAGGCTTAGGTAAAGAATTTTCAACACTTGGAAAAGGTGCTGGTCCAGGAGGATAAGCATAGCCAGGGACAGCTATGTGAGGTGGAGGTACTAGAGTATGATAGACGGGAGGAAGTGGTGGTTGATGATAAACCATTGGTACAGGAAAAGGAGGTGCACTGCTGGAGTTACGCTTAGAACCTGATTTCTGATTACGTGATGATGGGATCTTTTGCGATGAATTAGGGTTTCCAGAACCATTTGACTTGTGCTGAACAACAGGCCCCTGTGATGATATGGATGAAGCAAAGCATATTTAACATCAAATTTAAGGCTCTTGTGACATTAAACGATTATTTCAATGTAACAAACAGAAGACTAAGGAAATGTTGAAGGGGGAGTTCAATAATAGAAATCGCAGCAATTTGTCACAGCTTTCAAAGTTCTAATCATGCTTTCTCTATAAATGAGTGAAACATAATTGAATGCTCAAGTTATTGGTGATATAGCTTCCGGTAACATTGCTTTCAAAATGCAAAGGTTGTGTAATGATGATATGAGTACAGGGGAAGAGAGGAAGAGCTAACCTGGGGCATATGCGGAGGGCGGGAGGGGGGCTGGTGGAGGAGCTTGGGAGAGGAGTCGGAGTTGGTGGGGCGGAGAGAGAGAGCGGGCCATGACTCCGACCCCATCATACTCACCACGCACCCCTTCCCATCCGAAGGAGTCTTCCACGGAGATTTAGGGTTGGGGGCCCTCTGATCCTCTCCCCCAACATCACTCTCGCCCTCGGCAATCACCATCACTCTCAACACCCGATCACGCTCTTATCGCCAAATTCCTTCCTTCCACCAGCGCACACAATGATCAATTCAGAGCCAATGCCCGAAACACGATCCTGATCAAGGCTGGTTGCAGAAGGCGGGCGCTGTGGCTCAGAATGGGGGAATTAGGGTTTTTGAGCGCAGACACAGTGAGTACTGAGTGAGGAATGGATGATGTGATGAATAATGATCCTACTTAGTACTAGTAATAGTAATGGTAATTTAGTATGGTGGCTGCTTTTGCCTTGTGTGTGCGGCAATAATAATAATAATAATAATACAATAAGTTGTTAGGTATGAGTATTATTCGGAGTTTTTTTGGCCGAAGAGTATTATTCGGAGTTGCACCCCCTACAACTAAAATACATTATATTATAAATACATAAACATACAAACTGCTATGAATAAAATAATAGGTGAAAGGGGGAGCTCCTTCGATCAAGAAAAAGGGGGGGAGGGAGCTCCGGGTTTGGTTTTGAGGCCTTTTATACAATGCCAATGCCAATCAATGCCAATGCCTGCCCTATCCATCATGTTCACAACATAAGTGGTACTGTGGAGTAGGGACTAGGGTGTAACTCATCCTTGTACTTTCCATTCCATTCACCAATTCAAATGCTCTCTTGCGTCACAACAAAAGGGCTTGGCCCCCTCCTCTCCAGTTTAAGACCAAACTCGACTCTCCTTAATCCAAGCTAAAATTATAGCCTACTAAATCCTATTCTTTCTTTATTTATTTTTTTTTGAAAAACATATTACATTATACTCCCTCTGGTCCTAAATATTAGACCTAACTTTTTTGGAAAATCCTAAAAAAACAAAATAAATTAATCATAAATTGATAATTTGCGAGACGAAAATTATAGCCTACTAAATCCTATTTCTTTTTTGCGAGACGAAAATTCAAAACTCAATAACGTCAAATTATTCTAAAATTCTCTTAAACTACTAAAATTTTGATTATGATTTGTCAAACAATATGACATAGTACCTCCGATCCCAAATATAATAATTATTTGAGGAGATGGATTTGGTACTAATATAATACGTATTTATAATTCTTATCAACTTTTATCAAAATTATCCTTATCAATGCTCCCCAATAATAGACAAATAAGAGAGGGAGTATTGAGGTAAAAATAGATGTTAGAGTATTTTAGTAATATAATGTTATTTTAACTAACTTAACTAAAATCATTAATCTAATTAAATTATATAAATAGATTTTATATTTAAGACGAGAGGAAGTACCAGATTTATATTTCACGTAAACAACTGCAATAAAAAATTGAAATGTTTGGGTTACTTATTCCACTATTGAGAATTTGAGCTGCAAGGAAAACCCTTTAGATGTTGTATACACATTTATTCCACTATATACTCTTCATTCAATCTATTCATTTAAATTTGTAAAAGTATTTTCGACCTTTAATTTGGCAATTTTAATCTCATTAATCTTTTACTCAAATTTAGGAGGTTAGATAGTTAATGTAATATGTTTATTCTAAAGCATTATTTATCATTTCCATTGGTTCATTTATTATCTCTCGTATTACAGTTTATGGAATATTAATACGTGTAATTCAAAAAATCAACAAAATTTAAATATGTCTAACCATAATAGCATGACCAACTTCTCATTTATATGTTACATTGAAGACTAAATGAGTATTAAATTATTAGTTGGTTGCCGAATATAAGTATACGAGCTGATAAATTAATATTATGGAGATTAAGTAAGATAAATAAATTATTTAAGCATCGCTTTCTTTATTAGTTTGATTGTGTCCTTCGCAAGTCATATTGAAGGTTAATTAAGATCACAAAATTTGGACCAAGAATTACATCATAGTGGTGCGATCCTAGATCATTTGGTTAAGGAGTACTATTTTACTACCTATGAACGTAACTGAATGTCATGAATAGAAAATGCTAACAAGGGTTTACTTCTCTGCAAAAAACCTGACAAAAAAACAAGGGTCTGCTTGAATTTAAATGCAGATATGCACCATGAAGCTTAAACTACGATATCTTTGGCAAGTTTCACATAAAAATGACATAGTAGGATGAAATTGTTGGCAAACAATACAAAATCACAATAGTTGACAATGTGATAGGCGACAATCTGTTAGGCGACAATGTGATAGCTGACGATGTGATAGGCGACAATCTGATAGGCGACGATGTGATAGGCGACAATGCACGATCGTTGGTACTGCACAAAACAAAGCGACGAACACAACAATGTAATGATCTGAGTCGCGTCCTCAGGGACACTGTCCTTTAGAGGTATTCCGCAACCACCGGCAAGCTTAGGAAGCGGCTCTCCCCAGGATTAAACAGACCCGTCCTGCAAATGCAAGGAGCTACAGAACAGCAGAAGAAAAAAGTAAACAACAGAGGTATTTTCAGAGGAGGAAGAGAAAGCTCGAATACTAGAGCTGGTGCACTTGGACTGACTGCAGACACTGCCTTTTATAGGTGGTAGATCCAAGTGAACGTTGGAACGGCAGTAATGACACATTATCACCCATTATTTTGTTGTTACAAAATAATGACAATAAAAGAACGGTTTTTGAACGATAAGCAGAATAAATATCCGGATAAGCACACACGCATATACAAGTCAACAATTTTAGAAAATAAAGGTTATCAAAAATTGAAGCCTCAAAATACAAGGTAGCCTAGTAAGCCATTTAATATTTATTTATTTGTAATTTTTGCAAAACCCGGATAAGTAAAAATGTGCCGACTCCGTATTTACCACGCGCTTTACCACGCGCGCAGGGGGGGAAATCGCCGGATTTCCACTACGTTTGCCTCAACGGTGGCCCAACTTGTGCGCGCGAGGTCCATTCCTCCTTTGACCCTTTAACTTGAGCTAGAACACAAGTGTCTTATATACACATGTATGTTCTCACTCCCAAGCAATGTGAGACTTCTCTTTTTGACACACTCACATGTTTTCATTGGAAACTCTCACAATCTCCAACAGAAATGAGGGATAAACATGCAAAGAAATTGATATCTTGAGGTTAGGTTAGGTGGCAAGAATT
Source organism: Mimosa pudica (assembly GCA_029929735.1). NCBI lineage: Eukaryota > Viridiplantae > Streptophyta > Magnoliopsida > Fabales > Fabaceae > Mimosa > Mimosa pudica. The sequence continues at coordinate 139,607 of JAKELP010000040.1, read as the reverse complement.
GTTTTGTTTCATTAGGTGTATAGAAATGCAACTAATAAACTTGAATCATTTGGTTAGCTCTTTGAGAGAGTTCAATCAATGAATGAAATTTATAATACAACAAAAACAAAGTCTTATCCTAGCTACTTCGTGAGATCTGCTAGATAGATCATACAATGTCATTGTACTCTGTTAGTAACAAACTCTTTCGGAATATTATTCACTAATAGATCTCTTTCTATAAGTTCACCGAGTGTTTGCCATAGTCCCCCTCCTCCTCTTTTGATTGGTCTACTATTTTCATTAGCACATTAATTGATCTTCTTTAGATATTTCCAAATGACTTCAAACACTTTTCTATCGTTTTCTTATTAATGGGAGTCACTTTAACTCGTTTTAGTAGATGATCATTTTGAATCTTATCATTTCTTGTATGACAAGACATTCATCTCAACATCCTCATTTTAACTACCTCTTTTTATATTAATAATGTTATCACTTCACAGTCACACATTCACTTACATATAATACAACCAATCATATAGGAGTATGGTAATTTTCATATTACCTTATGAGCACTTTCCTATCACAAAGAATTTAAGTAGTTTTTCTCCACTTACACCACCAAACTTGGATTATATGATTGACATTGTCATCAGTTTCACCATCTTGCCGTATAATTGATCATAACATTTAAACTTTCACTTGAGAGATTATTTGATCTCCCAATTTAACATTCTAATCGCATTTAAATTGCCTGTTTGCAAAAATAGAACACATATATTTTCTTAGTCTTACTTGGAAGGAAATTCTTGGATTCTAATTGTAGGAAGGTTTGACAAAGAATTAGAAATGGAAAAGATAAGATGGAAAGTAGGGGTAATGATGAGAGAGTAAAGTTTGTGGGTCCCACGATAAGTGTGAGATGGAGAGAGAAAACTTGTGGGCCCAGGATATATGTAAATGATCATATTACCCGTTAACTTTTCAATTATTTACTACCCACGTTCTTGGATTTCTTACAACCAAACAAGCCATAAGTGTTTCCACATATCTCTAGTTGAGCATTAATTTTTTTCTTAAATGAATCTCACTAAATTGATTGACCCATCATGAAACTACACAATTTGGTAAGCATGCTGAGTTCTTGCTCATTAATAGAATCACTTGTTTATCTATGACAAAGGATAATGGATAGTAAAAGGGATTTAGTAGAGGGAGGTTTGAGGGAAAAGAAAGGAAGTGCGTGGCGTGGAGGATGAGGGAGAATGAGATGCGATTTTGATAGAGTATTTGGGAATTGGGATGGGGCCGTGCTGAGCGGTGAGCATATTGGGTATATATATAAATAGCCTACATCTAGGCTCTTGTGACTTCAATCATCTCAGAAGGAAAGAAAGAAAGGAGCGTGTGAAGTATAATCTTCCTTCCATTGGGCCACCCACCCATCCACCACCGTCACCGATGGCTGACCAGCTCACCGACGACCAGATCTCCGAGTTCAAGGAGGCCTTCAGCCTCTTCGACAAGGACGGAGATGGTCTTTTACATCTCCTTTCTTTCTCTTTTTTCAATTTCAATTTCTATTTCAATTTCTCTAGGTTCCTTTTTCCTTTTCTTTTCTCATATATATGCCGTACTCTGCCTCATTGGATTGTGCTACTGCTTGTCTGCTACTATCCCACCCTTCTTAATCTATACTACTTTTCTTAATCTATACACAAGCTTTTACCGTAATTCAAGATGTGGAAGGGCCTTCGTGCAATTTTGCTTTTATCCTATTTATTTATGGAACTTTGTTTTTAATGCTTGCGGATGATGAAGTGGCCGGGTCATGAGTTGATGTATCAGTGCCATCGTCCTGTGCTCACCAGCTCCACTTCTCTTTCCAGCAATAGTCAATCGCGTTTTTCTGTATCATCTACGTACAGTCTGTCTCTGCTGGTGTGTAAAAGTAAAAGGGAACCACTCATTTAGTATTCCCTGGGGAAGAGGAAGCTATTTATATTCTATTCACTCAGCGTGTTTGGCTCGACTTATTTTGAGAAATAAGCCAGCTTATTTTGGATTTTCAAGGACAAAAACCCAAAATAAGCTGGCTTATTTTTCAAAATAAGCCGAGCCAAACACACTAACTATCTATCTCTTTTCTTTTGTGCGCCATGTCATGACTGAGTCAAATACTACTTGTTAACACGCTAGCACGCTGCAGGTTGCATCACCACCAAGGAGCTTGGGACTGTGATGCGCTCACTGGGACAGAACCCCACAGAGGCAGAGCTCCAAGATATGATCAATGAGGTGGACGCTGATGGGAATGGCACCATTGATTTCCCGGAGTTTCTCAACCTCATGGCCCGAAAGATGAAAGACACCGATTCTGAGGAGGAACTCAAGGAGGCCTTCCGTGTCTTTGACAAGGATCAGAATGGTTTCATTTCTGCCGCTGAGCTCCGCCATGTCATGACCAATCTCGGTGAGAAGTTGACCGATGAAGAAGTTGATGAGATGATTCGTGAAGCTGATGTTGATGGTGATGGGCAGATTAACTATGAGGAATTCGTCAAAGTCATGATGGCCAAGTGAGCACCAATCAACCATACCCTTAATTTGAAAAGCATATAACTAGAAAAGGGGCCGGGCAGATAAGTTTTTGATGAGAATTCTATTTCCATTGGGACATCTTCTGGTGTCATTACCTCTTGTTTGGTGGTGTTCTATTTTCTTGTTTGCTTTATTGGTACTCCTCATTAGTATTCTTGTTTCTTCTGTCCCTTGTTTTCTTACTTTTTATTAGCCGTGTCTCGCCATGCATTTGTTCTTCAATTTTTTACTTTTTGGCTATTATGAACCGAGAACAATTGGATGCAATTTGTGTTTTTCTAACCTTTTCGGTGGCTAAGTATGTCGATATTTACTACTGCCATGAATAATTTTGCATATTGTGTTGGACGATAATCGGTATGAACTGTGGAATGATTTCCTGTTTGTAAAGGTTGATTGTTGAATGGGTGCATCTCCTACCCTTGGTTTGATTATCTAATGGTACATATTTATGTTTTTCACTAGGAAAGGAATTGTCTTTTCTCTTTCAAGTTTCAAAGTTACTCCAAAATTTATCATTGTGCTGGCTGCGCAGACCCCCTTTTTCCAATTTGGATTAGACAAGCATTGGTGGAACTATGTCTCAGACATCAGTCCAATTTTATAACTCGTCAGAGGGAATACGATTAGTTTGTTAGGTAGAATATGATTTTATTTGAAACTAGACCATTCCCCATAATGGAGAGACTCGATTTTGGACGTTATTTTTCCCAAGTTATTTTTTATATACATGGCTCATCTCAACTTTGAGAGTGAAGTTCCAATCTTTTCTTACACTCATGTCTTCTCTTGTCTTCTTCGAAAGTTGATTACAATATCTGAGTTATAAATAATTTTTAGGAAAATAATTCTGCCTCAGATCTCCCTTTATAAATGGAATCTTTGGGTTTGAACTCTAATCTAGTTTGTCATTTGAACATTTTGTATGAGGGATTAACACAACACAATAGAAAAATTATGACATTTCTTCTCTAATTTTTTGCAAAATGGTTAGGGACTGAGAGAGAAATATATTTTGTCAACAAACAGTAGATAATAGATTTATTGTTAAAAATGCAAGTAGATATTTAATGGATTGCGGAATTTATATCGGGAATTCAGCGTGGGCGTAGTTGCCGTTTATTTTATCGTATTCTGATTTTTTGAAAATAAGCATACCTTGATCATTAACATCTGCTCAGTGTTTCGGGCCACCCTTCATTTCTTAATATTTGTATGACTAGGTCAGATAATAACTATTCTTGAGTCTAATTAGATACTGCTACGTATTTCCAAAGGAATTTTATGCATTTACACCAGATTCTAATATTTATTTTCGGTCTCCAGCTGTTTTTAGATCACAGTATCAAGTTTTCTGGTATAGCTAGTGATTTCTGTTTTTTGTAATTATCAAATATATGATCATAAGTTAAAAGTTTTACCTTTAGATCATGTGTAAGTGCAACCCCTTACTAAAATTTTATTTTTGAGAAATATAGAAATTAGGTTACGATTTTCAGTGAAGGTAGTTTTTCTTTTTGCTTAGAGCCTCCAATACCCCAGGATCTTGAATTTGCACAGGGAGGACGTGCCAAGTATTGAATCTAGGATCTTGAGGGTGGGGAGAAGCCTTATCTCTCCTTGCTAACCATCAGATCACTGGTCGCTTGACAGTGAAAGTAGCTTTTTCGTTACGATGGGTAGAATAAAAGGCCTCAGGCTATTTACATAGAAATAGTTTTCATGTGATAAGTTACCAAGGCATCTGATGCCATGCCCTAGAGTTGGACTCCATAAAGCCTTTTTTGGAATCTCAGATTATTGCGCCCTACTTTATATGATCGAGATGGCGAACATGTGCTTATTTTCACAGTATGATCTATTAATATTTGACAGATTTCGTGGATCCCATGTGTTTTACGTGTTGAATAAACTCTTCTAAAAGTCTCTCATAATTGGAACATCAAGTTCTGTGCTTTGGCATTTCACTAATTTATTTCTCTAGACGTTAAAAGTCAGATTTTAGATGTTAATATTTATATTTCTTTTGAACTAATATTTTATTTTTTTCTCTCTAAAACCATTTTTTTATACAGGTTCTAAAATTTCAAATAAAATTTATAGTTTTTAAATAAAAATATAAAATTTAAAAACTTCAAAGATATCTGTAATATGGATTCATCTAGAAGTGAATAAGTTTTTTTAAAACCTGTAAAGTGAATACATTGTTAAAAGGGCGAATATAAGAAGATATATCTTGTCATTTTTTTTAGACAAATTAGTCATGCAAAAAAGACTTGACTTGTCTTGATGAGATTAAGATTCTGCATTGAATAATGTCCATGTAGGTGTTTTAGGACATGATAAAAATGACATGCATGATTAGGAAATAAAGCGACTGGGGTAGAAGGTAGTAACCAAAAGAAAGAAAAAGGATTGAATTAAAAACACCAATCTTAGTGGAGAGCGATTCTATATGGTCCGATCCATGCTAGCGTGTCGAGACCAAACGTCAAACATTACATGTTCTGAATCTGACCAACTTTACTCAAGCCCGAAAAAAGGTGAACTGTTTAGTTTTGAGCGAGCAAAAGAAACCGAATAGAGATTAAGGCTAAACTAATGGGTAAAAGAAGAGGCTCTAAGGAGAAATTAGATGCCGCTAAGCTAGTTAACGAAACCTTAGCATATGCAGAGCATATAATTAAAGCTAGAGAGTGCCTTGAAGAAATCAGAGTTGCGTAATTGTAATTGAGAAGTGTACAGCTTCATCCACAATGTAAATATCCATTTTATTATTAATGAAATTTCCTTCCATTAAAAAAAAAGTATATAATGCCATTCCCAGCTTCTATTAACGGATGTATATGTTCTGATTCGTTGCAGAATGAAAAGGAAAAGGATGGAAGAGAAGCATGGCAAAATTGGGGGCAGCAAAGGTGGGGTGAAAGAGACGAGGAGACGTCGTACCCGGGATCGAGTACGAGAATGTTCCATCCTCTGAATGCAATTCTGCCTCCTAAAAGCATGTGACTGGAATGTCTACCATCTAAAAATGGAAATCAGATGATACTGATGATTGTTCCATTGTAGTAAAATAAGCAGTAAATAACAGCCGGATCATCAAGATCAAGTGGTCAGGTGTGATGCTATTGTGATAAGTAATAACTACACAAATCTATAAATTCGAATTGCTAGCATTTGTTCATTAATATGCACATGTTCTTAATGTCAGGCATCAGCACAAAGCTTCATTTGTCCTTTTGGCCTTTTTTATCTTTCCCCTCTTCTGTTTCTTGTCCAATTTTGATCGCCGGAACTTATCCTAACCCTTAGTTCGGATGGGAAGAAAAGTAGGGGGAATACTATAAGTAAAAACATCAAAAATAAAATAGTACTCCTTCAGCCCTTGATATAAGACTTGATTAGAGAATTAATCTTGATCATAAATATAAGTGAATTTTCAATTTTTCTTAAATTACTCATATTAATTAATGCTCCCTCAATCAAAAGAGGCGGGATTGAGTGAATGAGGGAAGATTATTAGAATATTTAAGAAAAACACAATATATATGATAAAGTTGTTAATCGCTAATAACTTAGATGTGCATTTCCAATTAGAATGCTGCTGCTGTTGATTTCAATGTTGTTGTTGTTAATATATATATATATATATATATATATATATATATATATATATATATATATATATATGATAGAGTTGTTAATCGCTAACAAATCAAATGTATATTTCCAATTGTTAATTAAAATGTTTCTGTTGTTAATATCAATAATTCTGTTGTTAATATGTGCGTGATTGTTTTGAGATGACGACAATTCAGATGTTTCATTAAATTTAATAATATCAATTTAGTGCCTATGACTTAAGTTGTCTTTTTGGAAATTGAGCAACCTTAATTGTCTTTTTACATATTCAGAAGGCTTTATTTGTCTTTATCCTAAAACTAATTATAAGATATACAAAAGAAAAATGTAGTTTCTTACACATGAAAGCTCTTGAATAAGTAGGCATATATGTGGGTGTTGATTGAGGCAAAATAGGGATATCATTAATCTTCATAATATATGTGTGTGTATATTCATTGAAAATGGGTTAAAGGTTCTTCTAAAAAGAATAAAATGAAATTGTGTACACTTGAAGTCTCTTGAACATGCTTTTTGACGAGAATGATTGGGAATTGAAGTAAGCACAATATACCCTATATACACTACAATACTTTGACAAAAAGCATGTATGTATGTATGTATGTATGTATGTACGTACACGCGCACACACACATACACAATGAGATGTGGTGGCTGCGATGTGAGTATGAAGGAGTGCTAAAGAGTGAACATGAGAGAGGAGAAATAGAAAATAAATAGGAGTCTAGGATTTATACAAATGACTTTCTACAATTGGGCTCATCTTACTTGAAAAGAAACTACACAAATATATATTAACTCCTTTTGTTTATATTTGCTCTCCTAATATATAAAAATCATCCACATAATAAGATTTTTATTTGTTTCTTTTTGTTTTAAACCAAACTTATTATTTCTTCAAAAATCGTAATTTACTCTGTTTTTAATATAAAGCTTGTAAAGACCAAAAATTTTGAGTGCTTGGAAATAAATAGGATGTTACAGGACTTGTGACAATGCACCCCACGAGAGAGTCGATGTCACGACTGCTCCACTTTATAGTACTTCGATCGGCGCTTTACTCATCCCCTTTGCCGTTCAACTCATCTGGTCAAAACCCTTTGTAAGTAGCCCTCTCTATTTGACCATTACACTTAATAAACATCAAATGGAAAAGCTATTACAACTTGCATGAATTCAAAAATAATAGAGCTCATGAAGAAAATTACATAGAACAACTGATACAGAGAACACAAGAAGAGATAGCAGAAACCATGGGATAAAAGATAAATCTAATTGCATATGTATGTAATAAATCACAAATATAATTACGCTTGGGGTCTAACTCACAAAGGGTGGACCCTAATTCCCCACACTTATTCTATTAAGTGATGGGTTTAAAAATGAAAATTAGTCTATAAATACATGATTAATTAACTGTTAAACAACAAGTATATTAGACTTTACATAAAATATGAACAACAAAGATTTATTATATCTGTTGTTGTAAGTTCATAACAAACTAAGAGAGCTTCTATGGAATAGCCAATTAACTTCGTAAAAAGAAAACACCTGAAGAAGCCAATTAACTTTGTAAAAAGAAAACACCTGAAATCTTCATTCGAATCGTGATAACTAGAATAGAGATTGTGGTGTATTACCTTCTCCAGAAGTTCAAGCTCAACTTTACAACAACAAGACACCAAGTGTGTTGAAAAATACAAAGTTTGTAGTGACTTTTTTGGAAATTTTTTTTAACCATCCAAAATCGGAAATTTGTCTCTTAAATAATCTTAAAATCGTTAATTTCATCAGCTTCACATACATGAAACTTGTATGTCGCTTCCAATAATAAATATAAAAATTGGTTACGGCTCACCATTATGCTAGCTCCACAACTAATAAATGGCAGTAAAAATTTGAATCAGAAATTTATGTATTTTAAAATTACCAATTATATACTTCCCGGACTAGAACATGAGCAAAGGGAAAAAGTAAGTAAGAGTACAAATATACTTCTTATATTCCTAAATACTCCATCCGTTCCTAAATATAGGACCTAGATAACTTTTTTTGGGGAGATTAAGGAAGGCTTAGTTTTAGATGTCTTTCCAATAATACCCCTCCTTAATTAGTTTAATTACTTAATAACTCTTTGGGAAATTTAATTAGAGGTCCCTCACAAGGGAGTTAATACTGGAAAAATCCCAAAAGTTGAAAATATTAATGTAGGGTCCCAAGGGACCTCACATTAATATATTTGAAAAGTGAAAAGACAGTTTTGCCCCTAGTCTTAAAAAAAATTTACCCCTCCTCCCCCACCCCCCACCAGCCTCCCCCCCTCCAGCCCCACCCTCCCCCTCCAGCACCCCTCCCCCACCCCACCCTCCCCAGCGCCCCCCCTCCCCCACCCCCACCCCCACCCCTCCAGCGCCCCTCCCCTCCAGCGCCCCCCACCACACCCACCCTCCCAGTCCGCCTCCCACCCCCCACCATCGGCCCCCCACCCCCACCCCACCCCCTCCCCCCTCCCAGTTCGGCCCCCACCCCCACCCCTCCCCCCTCCCTCTTCGGCCGCCCCACCCCCTCCCCCCTCCCTCCTCGCACCATTTCCTCGCACCAGTTTTTGGGAGGGGGGAGGGGGAGGGGGTGGGGGCCGATGTGGGTGGGGTGGGGGTGGGGGCCGATGTGGGGAGGGGTGGGGTGGGGGTGGGGGGCCGATGTGGGTGGGGTGGGGGTGGGGGGCCGATGTGGGTGGGGTGGGGGGTGGGGGTCGATGTGGGGAGGGGGTGGGGTGGGGGGTGGGGGCCGATGTGGGTGGGGTGGGGGGTGGAGGCCGATGTGGGGAGGGGGTGGGGTGGGGGAGAGGAGGCAGGAGAGAGGAGGGAGGAGAGAGGAGGGAGGAGAGAGAGAGGAGGGAGGAGGCTGGGGGTGGGGGGGCGGAGGGTGGGGGGGAGAGGAGGGAGGAGGAAGGGGTGGGGGTAGGGGGAGGAGGGAGGGGTAATTGTTTTTAAGGCTAGGGGGTAAAACTGTCTTTTCACATTTCAAATATATTAATGTGAGGTCCCTTGGGACCCTGCATTAATATTTTCAACTTTTGGGACTTTTCCAGTATTAACTCCCTTGTGGGGGACCTCTAATTAATTACCCCTAACTCTTTCTCCCTATCAAATTTGATCAATAATTACTTAGGTCAGGGGTCCAGCGCAGGAGTTTGCGGAAGAAGTCGAAGGAGAGGTAGCCAGGGATGATGTGCTCGCGGAAGAGATCGGGGAGGGAGCAGGAGGAGCAGGAGCAGAGGGAGAGGTCGGATGGGGCGAAGACGGTGGAGGGGCCGCTCCAGGAGGAGGAGGAGGAGAGGGAGGGGGCGGCGGCGACCAGGTCTTGGAAGCCGAGGTGGGAGAGAATGGGAGGGAGGATCCGCGTGGGAGATGAGGTTGGAGGAGTGGTCGTCGGAGGGGAGTGGTGGTTGTTGTGGTTGCGGAGATGGTGGTAGGGATGGCGGTGACAGTGACTGGTGATGTGGAGGAGGAGAGGATGGAGATGGAGAAGAGAAATATGAGCTTGATTGAAGAATCCATGGCGGACAGAGAGAGAGAGAGAATTTGAGAGAGATGAAAGAAAGAAAGAAGAGAGTGAGAGTGAGAAAGCGGTTATGAAAGTCATTAGGGAATATCACGCGCGTGAAGGAAGAGGGTGGGAGTTTTAGTTAGGATTTTATTGTTAAGAAGAAGGAGGGTAATTTAGGAAAAATGTGAACAAAAATGTATCTAGGTCTTATATTTAGGACCAAAATTAAGTCTCTATCTAGGTCCTATATTTAGGACCGGAGGGAGTATAAGATATCTTTGACGTTTTTGTTGAAGTCAAAGATGTAAATTATATTACTAAATTATAGCATATATTATATGTAATTATATCATATGTTATTTATAAGAAGAATAAATTGGTTTTGAGAAAAAAAAATAATTGTAAACATATTAAAGTGATTAATTTTGCATCCTTAATTTCTGTAAAAAAAAGTCAAAGAAGTCTTACAATTAGGACCGGAGAGAGTATGAGAGAGAAAGATGGGTCATGTCATGTGGATATTTGTAATTGGAAAAAACTTACATCAAGTTCCTTTCTCCAGGCTCTCAAATTCTTTTAATATAGGAGTGACAGCTGGCCATTAGATTGAATGAATGGTTGTTATAAAAGGACATGTGTCACTCCTATATTAAAAGAACTTGAGAACCTGGAGAAAGGAACTTGACTTAAGTAAGGTCCTTTGTAATTTTGTATTAGCCTAATATATATTGGGTTGAGGATATTAGCTCAGCATAAGAGAGAAGGGAGTAATGTATATAGGGTGGGAAGTGGGGAATTAGCTGCCTAGGAATTAAAGGTGACTGGATTTTTGGTTATATATACATAGAATGCGTAGAAGTATGGATCAGAAGAAGTCAATGATGGGCTCTCCGAGGGTCAAGTTTCGTTCAACCTTCCAGGGCAAGTTGAAGAGCTTAGCCATTATAAACTTGAAGATCTTGTTCACATTTATGTTGTGCCTTGCACTTGAGAAAAAAAGTGTCGCCTTCATTGCCCTTGCATATGCCCTCGCCTGCCATGTCAAAAGAGCGTTGAAGGCTTTATTATTTAGAAGTAGAGGAATTACGCTCTACAAAAACTAGAAGTGTTTATATAAATTTGACTTTAATAAACATGTTGGGCCTGATACGCCTATGAACTATGCTTTCACGCGCAAACCCAAAGAATTTGGCAATTTCAAGAGCGCCAAGATTGCAAACACGACTTTTTCAACAATCAAAACAGAAGACTTCAAGTCTTCAACCCAGTATCATATTCCTCATAAAGTCATAATCACCCCCCTCAGGCCTTTTGTCTGCATTTATAATTATTCCAGGACTCAAAGCATTTTCGATATATTTAGTTAACTTTATCCCCATGCCAAACAGATATTTTACCTTATTTTGAGAATATAATCCCTTAGTATAATGATCTTATTCTTACAAGGATTTAACATTGTATTTGCCTAAAAAGTATTTCAGAGAAATAGCTATGAGCAACTTGAAAAAATCATGCAACAGTATATTCAAAACTGGTCATATTGTTCCCTTTTAATATTGGACAAAATCTAACTCCCTTTATTTCTAAATACAAGATCTTTCGAGGAGATTGTTTTGATCCTAAATATAAGACATCTTTCTAGTTTTTTTTTTTTTACTTTTTCTCAAATTATTCCTACCAATACCCATGAAAAATAAACAAATAAGGGAAAGAAGAGGGAATAAAGATAGATAGCTAGTAAGGTTAAAGATCATATTTGCCCCTGAAGTTTTAGGGTAAGATTAAATTTGTCCCTGAAATTGAAATTTTTTTGGATCATATTTGCCCCTGAAATATACAAAATGAACAATTTTACCCTCTCATCCTACATGTAATGTCAACTCAGCCTCCATGTCAAACTTAAGGCCACATCATCATCTTCTCCATCCCTCCCTCTCCCCCACCACCTCCTCTCCTCCCCTCCCCTCCCTCTCTCCTCCTCATCTTCCACTTCTACTTCCTCATCAGAACCGCGCCCAAGATCACTTCTCTATTGTCACAACCAAACTCGCCCTTCACCTCAACTTGTCTCCCTCCATTGCCGCCATAACCCTCTTGGCAGGCCTTTGCTTTTGTGGGGTTTTATTTGTTCTTTTGTGGGTTTTTGTGTTTTACATGGATTCGGGATTGGCAAGTTGTAGGGATTAGGTTCAGAGTTTTGTTGCAGATCTAGAGGGACAAAAGGAACCTATTACAAAACTTCAGGAGTTCTTCGGGAATTCTTCAGGAAAAGAAACACAGTCCTGAATTTCGCCTCTACTTTGAAACGGTATGAGCATTGAAATTGTGGGGTGGGGGCAAGGAGGGATAGAGGCTGAGAGGAGGGGTGGTGGAGGGAGAGGGAGGGATGGAGAAGATGATGATGTGGCATTAAGTTTGACATGGAGGCTGAGTTAGCATTACATGTAGAATGAGAGGGTAAAATTGATCCATTTTGATTACAGGAGCAAATATGATCCCAAAAAACTTCAAGGGTAAATTTGATTCTAGCCTAAAACTTCCAGGGCAAATTTGATCTTTAACCCATAGTTAGTATCTTCAGGTACTATCATGCGGTTTTAACTAATTTAACTAATATATAAAATATAACTAATTAGGTAAATAGATCTTATGTTTAAGAATAAAGGGAGTATTGTCTTGTTAGTACTTAGTAATAAGTGACTTAATGCTGACTATTAGAAAATAGATACTACTGTACATCAGCTTTTAAAAATTTATGTGCAATATTGCGGTACAATTTACAATGCTCGTAGTTCTTTCAAAAATTGTTACAAGATAACAATGTATTTACACAAGAAAAGCCGAAAGTCTTTCTTTCACAGCAAATTTTATCTTTCAAATTTTAAAGGGTTAAATATCAAATTTGTCCCGAAAGTTTTCACCGAGAGTCATATTTGCCCTTAAAGATTTTTTTAGATCAAATTTGTCCTTAAAATTTACAAAATAGATCAATTTTTCGTCCCTACAGTTATCTAAAGTTAATTTTGACCGTTAAGTTGACCAAACATCTCACATGTCATGCCACATAATCAGTCACCACATACACACTATGTCATCTCATCATCTCTTCCAAAAACTTCAAAGTTTTATCGATTAACTTCAACAAAGCATCAACGTCATTTAATCAACTATGAACTTCATTTTTACCGATTAAACAACCCCTAATTACCCAAAAGCTCAAATCAATTTCCCTCTCAGATCTCACCAATTGAAGAAGTAAAGTACGAAATACATATGGGAAATAAAGAGAAGAGGATTGACCCATGTCACCAATGGCACTGGAAATTTGCAATGTTGGTTTAAAGAAAAGAAGGAATGGTGAGAGAGTGATAAATTATGGTGATAATTTTGCTTTAAAATAGGAAAGATGTACTAATCCAAGACTTATGAAACTCCTCCATATCATCTTCTTCTCATGACTTCTTCCCAATAATAATTTGTCTTCGCTTTCTCTCTCTTTCTCCTTCCTTCCTCTTCTCTCTTCTTTCTTTAATTTCTTTCTTTCTTCTTCTCCCCTTTGTCTATCTATTAATCAACCCCTTCGTCTCGCACGGTCATGACGAACCATTGAAACCCTAATTTCACCACACACCACTGTATAGTACTCAAAATCCAGAGCCCCTTTTAACCTTATTGTGATTTAATTAATGGGTCGACGACAATTTTTTATTTTGAGTTGTGTGGTTATTTGGTTTTTTTGTTCTGTTTTTTTATTTGATTGAAGGGGGAAGTTGAGAAGCGGAAGGGGAGGAATTGGAAGATAGTGGCGAGGGAGCAGAGGGTGAGGAGGGCAGTGAGGAGGAGTTTGAGCTATGCCTTGGGAGTGAAGGTGACAGTGAGGGGAAGAGAGTATGACATGGTATAATGGGTATAAGGTGGTTGATTATGTGACATGACATGTGTGATGTTCGACCAACTTAACAATTAAAATTCACTTTGGGTAATTGCAGGGCAAAATTGATCCATTTTATAAATTACAGGGGCAAATTCGATCTTTAAAAAATTTAGGGGCAAATTTGATCCTTGATGTAAACTTTCGGAGAAAATTTGATATTTAACCCAATTTTAAATCAAGAACATCAATTAGAAAATAATATCACACCTAATTGTTAGTTTTTTTTATTCGCCCTTACCTGGGCCACAATGGTCCACTGCACGTCAGGAGGTAGTCTAACAAAATCATCAAATTTCGTTCCTATCAAAATGGGAAGTGCTGTCTGCAATAAGTTGAAAACCCAATTATGCTTTCGGGCCAAAAAAACCCAATTATGCTTCATAATATTAATCCCTAAACAAAATAGTCATAAATTCTTTCGAATTAGCTATTCACGGAGTAAAATAAAAATGACACGTCAAATAAAGAGTGTATGCTTTATCTTTTTTAATTTTCTTTCTATTTATATATTTTTCTATTTCTTCATACCAGTTTATTTCTTAAACAGAGTATATTAATTAAGAAAGAATCTAATTTAAACTCTTGTATTTTAAAGATCAATGACTAATTGACTATATCATGAACACATGACATAGAAATAAATTGAATACAAAACATTAATCATTTAGACTTAATTACCACACTTATTTTTAGGGTTAAGAATAAATACAAATATGATGGTCAAATGTTCATATACTTGCAAAGTTTAGTTGGGTTACCTGATTCCACTTTCTTGCCTCACTAAACCATCCAACAACACTGCAGAAACGAAACAAATACAATCCACAAATCATTCATTAACTTCCTCAAAAGTTGAGCACCTTCAAAGTTGAAGTCCACAAATTGATTGACCACCTAATCGTATGGTTAAAAGCCCAATTAAAGAAAGGGAGATTCGAACATAATATTTACTGCGAAAAACATAATCAAAAGTGTCTGCAAAAAATGACCAGATTGATTGTTCTGAATCTGCTAAGAGAATATGAAAGTAAAAAATTCACTTTCTCGTATACGATAGATCAGTTCAACTTTAGTTTTCAAATTTATGATGTAAATTGGCTGCAATGAATTTAAAGTGAAAACAGAGTACCTATTGAGTGTAGGGCGACTGGTAAGGTCGAACAAGAACAGAATAGCTACAGCATCTTTACAAGCCATGGGAATTTGATGTGACGCTTCTCTGTCACCTGCATCGTTCATCATTGTAGAATCCGAGAAGTGACATTAAAAGAAGATAGAAAAAAGGAAAAGTTGGATTTTGAAGTTTGAAGCACCTGCAACGTCCCAAATAGTGAAAGAAATACGAGCTCCCCGGACAAGCAGAGTCTTATCCAATAAAGTGAGGCCTTTCATCTGCAGACTCCTCTTTTGCTGCTCATCCCCCACATACTTGATGAGAAAAGAAGTCTTTCCAATAGCTTTGTCTCCGAGCAAGGAGATCTTGAGGGAGACCGAATCGGAATCGGAATCGGAATCGGAATCGGAAGGGCGATGTGTGGGGGCGGAGAGGGGAGGGGAGGGGAGGTGGTGGCCGTGCAGGTGCAGCTGCGGAGGCAGAGGCAATCGGGTGTAACGAGGGGGAGGGGCGAGAGAGCACACCAGAAGGCTGTCCCAGATGAAGTGGAAGAAACGGCCGACGAAGGAAACGTCCACTTTGCGGCAGAGGCGGCTCACTCTCTCCCTCGTTTTCTCAATCATTTTGCTTTTCCCCATATATGCCAATTGCCAATTGCCAATTGCCAACCGAGGAGGAGGGAGGATAAGCTCTTCTATTTGTCCCACATACCTACCTATATTAGCTCTGCTTGGGGCTATCGCAGGTAGGTAGGTGGGCCCGTTGACCCCTTTTTCTATTCCATTTTGCCGGCTCCATTTTGCCGGCCAGGCGAGTAGGCGACCCACACCATTTTCGTCCATTCCTGCATATGGACAACACGCAAGCTGCGTTAATCAACCCTACTGCATTACCACTTTCTAGGATAACATATTAACATTGCATAATCATTCATCCTGCTGCTCCTGCTCCTGCTCCCCTCCACCTTCTCATTTAAACTAGTAGTCATTCACACAACAAATACAATTTGCTCCCATTCTCTCTTCATACAAAACTAAAATTCATATTTTAGCAACCTTTTCTTGTTAAAGTTGATCATACGTTAGCACAATTTTCTTATTAAAAAAATAATTCAAAACTTAATTTCATATTTTTTATTCTTTGAATAATTCGAATGTCTAATTAGGATGATTTATTATTTACTTGAATAGTTATGGAAAATTTAATCAATTCAGCTATATCAGATTTTCTAAGAATATTCATTAGAGTATTTATTTTTTAATTATTTGTAATTGCAATTGTAATTATATATATATATATATATATATATATATATATATATATATATATATATATATATATATATTGTTGATACACAAATTAGAAGATATTAAAGAAAAGAATAGTATCTTTATTCAGAATGAGTGGGCAAACCACAATGATAATACAAGAGATTAATCGCCTAGACTTTGGTCGACTAGCGAAAGAGAGAAATAGAGAATACAAGATTCAGAAGGTATATCATGCCCTCTTTGCATAGCATTGGGTTCTATATATAGTCTACAGATTTCTATATCCGTTGGAGTAGTTAATCTCCTCATTTACAGCCTTTCCGTTTCGATTCTCATAAATGTAATGGTTACAAATGTTGATTTGCCGTTACAAAGTGTTGATGATGTCTTTGACCAGAGAGGTGAGTGCTTCGGATGATTCAAACGTGTTGGGCCTTGCTGTCTTTTTGGGCTCAATGGGTCTTCTTCTTCTAAACGTGATAATGTGATAACACACACACACACATATATGTTCTATCGCTAATAAAAATTGGGTTATATGGCCTCCTTTTGGTTCGCCCTCTCTCCCGTTTTCCTCCCGTTTCTTCTTTTTATCCAACATTTCTTAGCTATTAACATGTATGCGATTTTTAATTTTTTTTGAACAGACACAAAAGCGACATTATTTCTTTGCTTTTATTCCAACTATTTTTGGAGTTAATTGGGTGTGTCATGACACCAATAATTAATCCCACAATGTGTTCAGTTCAAAAAAAAATCCCACAATGTGAGCTCTTAATTTAGGAGGTAAAATGTTGGCCACGAAATGTTCTCCTTTTTCAATGGTAAGATTTAAATCCCACAACTTTGAGCATGAGACCAAATGCAAAACTCTTAGGTCACACCTGTGTGATTTTATCCCAACTATTTTTACTTAAAGGGATGCACATTAATTGTCTAAAGTTATAAATGAGACTGAACTAGCAACATTCTACTTACCATTAACATGTCATACCATTTAAAAATATGTCTTTGATCCCCAAGAAAAAAATTAATTTTAATATACAAAATTTAAATAATATGTAAAGGTAAATGATATTAAAGAGAAATAACACAAATATAATATTTTCATATGAAAATTGCTCCCTCCCGGGCTCTACTTTAACTGTTGATATTGTTCCTAAATATATGACACAATTCTAATTTATGTCAATTTCTTCTCACTTATCTTTATCAGAGAAGGGAAGGAGACAAGAGAAGATGCTTAGTGTTTTAGAAAAAAATTTAACATTGTCAAAATCTAACTCGACTCGTGTGAATCTAACACTTTAAGTGACTTGTACAACACTTTACCCATGTTCGTATAGTTTTGGGGCCATAATTTGATCCACCAAACTGTATTGTTTTGGCTATAGATTCACCAACCTTTGGTGTTTGGGTGTGGGCTGTGGGGCATCGCGAAACTGCTTTATACCTTCCCATACTGCAAGTCCAAGTTGCCTTTGACGGTCAGGATGGCTTAGTTCATTGTTTTTTGGATTTACTGATTCTATATATAGAATTGATAAACCGAAGATTAAAGGAACTAAATGAAGACCACATAAAGGAACTAGATGAAGACCACGCATGGCACCTCTAAAACTTCCATATTGTCCTTTCTATGAACATTTTCAATATCAATCAACCAATCTCAATTTAACATATGATTAAATTTTAGTTCTTTATATATTTTAAGTGATCTTGTTGGAATTGGTGCGCAATAGTGAAAATAGACTAGGACTTTAATAGGGGTCTTAGGTTTGCCAATTCCAGGCATATCTAAGGTTAGACTTAATAGGCCAAAAGCTCAGTCTTAGGCTTTTCGTAAAGCGGATTTAACTAAAAAGGTCATGCCTAGGCCTTTTAAAAAAATCTTATTGGGACTAACACTCTAAACAAGGCTTCTTATAAGGTAAACAATATATATTATACCCTTAATTTGAAATAAAATTACGCGCACACATATGTAGGTTTAGTTTCACTCACTCTCATTGACACCTCTATTCTTATCAATATGTTTACACTTTTCATTGTCACTCAATGTTTCCCACTCTTAGATAGGATTTAATGATCTATTATATTTGTTTTCTTTTGAAATAAATTTGTACATGATATATGTCACACCTAGTTCATTTTTATTAATTTCTTAAAATATTAAATATCATTTAATTGAAAAGAGTGATTTTTGCTATAAAATAAATAAACTTTATGGTTTGTAACAGGTAATCGAAAATCTGACCAAATCAAAACTTTTTCATGAAATGAATTTTTTGGAAGAATTCTTTCTAAAACAAGTTGTGAATAAAACCTTTTAAAAACAAAATGAAGTTAATTAAGATATGTAAGGTGATTTATATTAATTTTATTTCTAACTACTATTTCCCACACTAAAATGTTTATCTTTTACTTTGAAGTTTTGCTGATTACCCAGAAAAATTTACTTCCAAAACATGTAGTTTTTTGAATAAGCACATAGTAGTCTATATATGTCTTCAAAATATTTATAAAGTATTGTGCTAAAAAAAATATATTAATTAAGTACAGTAAGTCTCCAGAATTCATTTCCTATAAAATTTATATATATTACATGTTAGCCAAAATAGAATTAAACAAACTCTTCCCAAAATATAACATTAATAAAAATGCAAATATGAGTAGACATTCCTACATTCCTCCTTTTCTTAATCACTCCAAAATTTCCTATTTATTGTGTACCTGAAACCAAATTTACCGTAGTTTATTTCATACACTCTAATTCATGCATTCACCTATAAGCTAATTCATTTAATTCCACTTCAGATAATGATAATGCGCTGATGTTGATGATTACTGCCTGTTAATAAAACACTAGGGCCCTACCTTAATAATACGTTTGTTACAGGTAGAATACTGAATGTATGTGCCTATTGCCCCATCTCACTACTTATAGTGATAAATTCGCTTCGTAGTAGGCATATATGACAGGATTTTCTAAGAAAATAAATTCAACAATAACAATATGGCATAGGGGTTGCAACCCTCCTTATGCCTGGAGTACTCCACATAAAATTTAAATGCTGGAAATAAACCCTATCAATATAGGATGTGCATCTGAGCTTATTTTGATTCCTTTCCACATATTTTGAAGCTACATTTTGTTAATTAAGCAGGAGAGAATGTTAGTTGTTATGAGGTACAGGAATGGGGATAAGGGATCCCCTGTCTCACGCTTCTGGATGGAATAATTGGACCGGAAAGTTTTTTATACAAGAGGACTTGGTATTGAACATATATATTTGGTGCATGAGAGATTAGACAATCCATTTGGAGGGGAAGTTCATTCGATGAAACACTGCCTTTATGAAATCCCATGATAATCTATGAAATGCCTTTAGAAAAATATCTACAAGAAATTTAGTTCAATAAATGATAATCACATACCACTACCAGGAAATAGGGTGAAAGTCACGTCATTGTTGTCGCACAAGGGCAGAAGGCAACTCAATGATAAGTTTAATAAATGATAATCACATACCTAATGAATTAAAAAATTACAAGAAATTCAGTTCAATAAAAATGTAAGAAAAATGAAATAATGGGGCACATAAAAACGACATTTGAAAAACAAGGTTGACCAAATGATATAGCGTAACATTTCATCACTGTTATGACTTATAGTCATCAAACAACCAAATATAATTATAATCGAGTTACATAAAATTATGAAAAGCTGTCTACAATTAATTATGTTATTGATGAGGACAACGGCCAATGTTATTTCTTTCTTTGATTTTTGTATTTGTCAAAAATGGTCAATCAATATAATGGGTTAAGATATTATCAAGCCTTCAAGGGTATGACAGGCAAATCACAACACACACACGGGAGACAACAAATGGAAATGAAAGTGAAAAGCCATATATCCCTTTCAAACCCAATTAACTAATCTTTCTTGATTGAAGGGGTTTCACTTAAGCTTTCATCGTGGTTTTGATAGGTAAAAACCGTTCGATGTGTTTTAGAAACACCGTTTTCTTAAACAAAATTGGATCTGGGTCCTAGATGACTTTTTTGAAAAATCCTAGAAAAAGCAAAAAATAAGAATTATAAATTGATTTACCTAATTTTTTCTCTTAAACTAGTTTATTTTACCTATAAGCTAATGGATAATCTAAAAAGATATCAAATATATCATCATTTAATAACCTATTTCGCAACCTTAATCTTTCCAAAAAAAAGTTATCTAGGTCTTATATTTAGGAACGGAGGGAGTACATATTTATAAAATAAAGAAATAATCACTACACTGTAACGGACCTCTAAAGATGAAAATCCGATACAAGCAATATCCACAAGAGCAATGGAAATTACTAGAGATAATACTCTAGAGAAGACTTGAATTAAACCAAAAAAGGGAATCCATGTCCAGAATTGGCAATAAGGTTTCTAGAAGATTACAAGCAAATGAGAATAAAGAAATTACAGAGGGAGGAAAAGCATGAGAGTAACAGAAAGGAGAGAGAAATAGAAGTCAGAGAGAAAGATTTTTTTCACAATACTCTTCACTGCTTCTCAATTGGTTCCACTTCTGCTTATATTCTCATCTCAAACCCCTGTTTGTATACCAACTCCTTTGGCCCATTTAATAAGCTTTTGGCCCATTTATTTTTATTTAAGCCTCTACATTCAGTACCGTAACATTGCCTTCCCCTTGAAATTGACCTTGTCCTCAAGGTCAAAAGTAGAAGTAACACAAGAAGCACCTTAAGTTGCCCTAAAAGGCGGATCCAAACCATTCCAAGCAACTAAATTGAAGCACACTAAACATAAAGCAATTGAACCTTTTTGTGTTACAATAGTTGAAGTAAGACTCTGATGCAATGCTCAAGCCCACTACAAGAGCAATGGTAACCACCCTCATACCACTTTGTCCAAGGTAAACACAACTAATAGCACCAAAAGACATCATAAGCATGTCATAGATTCTATTGGTAAAATACAATAGGCATATCATAAGGTGGTAATCAAGATCTTCATTATTTACGGAAAATGCCTCATGACAATCTTTCAACTGGAGGCAACTTGATAATTTTGATAAAAGTTGTTTAAGAACACTGACCCCTTTATATGTAGTGTGCTTTTTAGTCGTAAATTCAGACCACAGCAGCAGTCCAAAACTCTGTACAGCTCCGGGGTCAAATACATATATAAAGAAGAGGAACAATGAAGGAGATTCAGCTAATGAAACATGCATTTTGATGAGACAATTGAACAAACAAATAGAGTGCATTGTAGATGGAACATAAAAGGATTGGAATACAACACAAGGCTTGAAACAAAAGTGTTTGAAGGGTAGTGCCTGTATCAGAAAATCCATATGCACCTCAGGAAATTCACGCAGGTAGAGTAGATATATAAACACAATTTCAATAGTGCCAAAATAAAGTCCACCACCTAAGTGTATTGGCCAATTAGAATCAAGATGGAACCAAGCTGGTTTCAATAATTGTCCAGTAAAATTAGCAAAGTAAAAACCAACAAAGTCACCAACAAGAACATGGTATATGCACTTCATATCACTCAACTGATGTATAAAGATATAAGGATATGAAACATCCATACCAACAACATATCGAAGAGCATATGACCACAAAACCAGTTTCTACTCTGTGATAAATGCTATCAAACTACCAAAACAATCACCAAGACCAAGAAATGGTTGCATAATGGCAGCTGTAAATAATATTCCACTGGCAGTGAGAAGAAAATTGTGATAACTCCAGAAGTAATCAACCTTAGAAGTGCCTGGATCAAAAATATAATGACAGAATCGAGCCAATGATGGAAGGGAAACATTTGAACCATGTACTTGATTGCAGCAATGTATCGAACACTTAAAAGGCGTTGCAAAAATAGTGCTAGTAAAGGAAGCTTGCATCATAGTAGCAGCCAAATCAGAATTGGGGATGTAAAAATCAGAGTAAATAGATGTCATACTTGAAAAGAAATTGACAGAATTATCACAAGGAGGAAGATGTACTTTCTGCAATGGAATCAGAGTATCCTTAGAAGCACTATTGCAAGAGATGTTGAGAGAAATTGGCGATGGTCCTCTAGCTTCACCCACCAAATATGCATCTATTATTGTTGTATCATCCACCGCTAGTGAGGTTTCTTGTCCAATGTCATTGAGGTCATCTCTCTTGTCATTATTTGTATCATATTGGAAAGTTGCCTCAACCACAATTGTTTCCTCCTGCTCCTTCAATATGTCATCAAAGTGGTAGGAGCAAGGTGTGTAGCCATCGAAACTGAAGAAGGCTCGACGGAAAAATTGGATGTGGAATCAACAATAGGAAAGTTAGGGTTCACCGGTCCAAAAAGAAGATCAAATTTAGAATGTATGGAGTCCAATTTTTGTTTCATGGAAGCAAGCATAAAATCCATACGATCAAAGCGAGCCAGATCATCAATACGCCTGCGCCCCATATTTGTCACAAGATTTGAAATGGAATCTGTCATGGTAGTAGAAGGACAATGAAAGCACCAATGTAACGGACCTCTAAAGATGAAAATCCGATACAAGCAATATCCACAAGAGCAATGGAAATTACTAGAGATTCTAGAGAAGACTTGAATTAAACCAAAAAAGGGAATCCATGTCCAGAATTGGCAATAAGGTTTCTAGAAGATTAAAAGCAAATGAGAATAAAGAAATTACAGAGGGAGGAAAAGCATGAGAGTAACAGAAAGGAGAGAGAAAGATTTTTTTCACAATATTCTTCACTGCTTCTCAATTGGTTCCACTCCTGCTTATATTCTTATCTCAAACCCCTGTTTGTATACCAACTCCTTTGGCCTATTTAATAAGCTTTTGGCCCATTTATTTTTATTTAAGGCTTTACATTCAGTACCGTAACACACACTTATTATGAGCCAGTCCAAATCATTTTGATTTTTTTATAAAAAGTTTTCAATTAAAATACATCTCATCATCTTCCAAGTACAAAAGAAAAGTGGCATCTTAATTTGGACCACTAGAGAGGCCCAGTTTCATAAGGGGCCTTTGACGCCAACATTTGGAGTGGATTACAAGATTTTTGTGGCTTTAGCGTGAAGCCTATGGAGTGTAGTGTAGTGCATGGGCAAGGTTAATGCTATTGCTGGCTCATCGCAGCGGAAAAAACAGCTTTTGTACTGGGCAGTGGTGAGTGGATGCGGTAACGAGGCAACGAATACAATATTACAATATGGAGCTTCTTCTGCAATCTTCACCTCCTCTACTTCCGTCTTCTTCCTATCCTCCCATTCGCCGGTTAGCCTCTCTCTCTTCTCTTCTTTCCCTTTCCACTTTCTTAATGCTTCCTATGCTTTTCTTTTTCCTTGGACACCCTGTGCCTCTCCTATGTATTTCCCCAGTCTTCCCTTGTGAGGACATATTGATCCTTGACCTAATACTATTCTGGTGAAGTATTTTCATCAGATTCTTAGTAAAGTTTTGGTCTCTTGTTTGGTTGGTAGCTCCATACTATCTCACTTCTCTCGCTGAAACACGGAATTCACTACCATATTTCGACAATACTGGCTTTTATTGTTTTTTATATGATAAAATGTCATTTCGCAAAATGCAGGGAAGTTAAAAGAAAAATATTGGTTAAGTGCTCGTTGGAGAGCCATCTATCAAGTAGGTTCCTGTCAAAGCATGTATTGTCTGGTCTTGCTGCTTCATTGATATTCATTTCTCCCATTAATCAGGTTTGTATTGAGATCCAGAGTGTTACAAAATCAGGTCAAGTCTGGCATGATCTCCTGCTTACGTATTTTTTTTTTAAAAAAACAAATATTATGCATATTTGAGCCACAAAGGTGAGTGCCTTGTACAATTTAAGTGTAACTTTAGTATCTCTTGTTTTCCAGGCTAGAAGACTTTTAAGGGAAGATAGTGTTAACCTATAATGTTAGCATTGAAGTTTTGGTCTAACAGAGCACCTTAGATTTTTTTGGGAATGCCCTGAGATTTATTTTATACTCGTATGATTTTTGTGAATGCACCTTATAGTCTTCTTTAGTTACTATATATTATATCATCCATGGATAGGTTTCTGATAAAGTTGGATGCTCCTCTGGGGATTCATGCACAAATTTAGGTTTTTTTGTTAAGGAACGGGCAAATATGTCTCTCTGATATGTTGTCAATGAGATTATTGCAATGCCCCTTGTTTTTTTGTCAGCAGTCTGCTGCAGCAAATTTATCTGAACAAAATATTTGCCAACTCGGCAGTGTCAGTAGCAATAATGAAGTTACTCTTCCACTTGATGATGGGTCTA
Source organism: Mimosa pudica (assembly GCA_029929735.1). Taxonomy (NCBI): domain Eukaryota; kingdom Viridiplantae; phylum Streptophyta; class Magnoliopsida; order Fabales; family Fabaceae; genus Mimosa; species Mimosa pudica. Next base: position 115,186 of record JAKELP010000040.1, on the reverse strand, counting down.
ATGAAAATGGTAGAAATCTCATGATGATGAGGGGCATGACAGCCAAGGATTTTGACCCTGTTAGATATTCTGGAAGATGGTTTGAGGTTGCTTCACTTAAAAGGGGATTTGCTGGACAAGGTCAAGAAGATTGCCATTGCACACAGGTAAAAGCTAAAACTAATATGATTGTGAATCTTATGGAAGACATTTATTTTAGGTTAAAGGCATATTGGGCTTAGGTTTCTGCCTACTTTTCCTATATTAGACTTTTTGTCCTTCTTAACATATTACTGCAGCGTAAAAGCAGAGAGGTATCACATGCATTTGTTTGGGATTTTTGAAAAGAATGAAGTTGAGGAATTACTTGGTAATAAATGTTTCATGTGGTAGAGATAAGGAAAATAATATCCATCTTGCAATGTTAATTATACTATGGTCTTCGTTACTTGACAGTTTATCTCCTATTGCTTCTTGTTGCTTGTTAAAGTAAGAATGTGAGGATCATTGTACATCTTCAAATAAATTTGTATTCATTCTATTCTTTTTCCTATCAATTTCCATTTCTTGTACTAGATAGGCCCTAACAAAGAAGTGTGGAAGAGTATAAAGTGAGCAGAGGAAGAGTTCCCAGTTCACTGTTTGGTAATTTAATGAAACGTGGATTGTACTAGAGTCAGTTCCAGTTGTTTACTCTAATAAAAAAAATAGTTCCTGTTGTTAAGAAGTTACACAGTCATTAATGGAATGGAAGAGATTAAATAAAATTTGCAATGTTAACCTTTCATAGAAGCAAGGAAAGGTGAGGAAAAATCTGAAGGCAAGGGGTATAACGGTAGGAACAAAATGGAGGGGGATCAATACCTCCCAATCACCCACTTGATATTATTATAAAAAGTCTAAGGTTTATTTCCTTATTAGTTTTAATATCTTAGAAATAGCCCTTCTCATCAATTTGGTGGATGCTAAAATAGATTACACTGTTGATGTAACTGTTGTTTTTCTTGAGTTTGGTGTCCATAAGCTTCTTGCCATTAATCTGGGAGGACAAATAACGTTTCAGGGGGTGTATACATTCGATACGCAGACTCCCTCTATTCAAGTGGATACCTTTTGTGTTCATGGAGGACCTGATGGATTTGTAACTGGAATTAGGGGAAGGGTTCAATGTCTTTCAGAAGAAGATTTGGAGGAAAAAGAGACAGAACTGGAGAAGCGAGAAATGATTAAAGAGAAATGCTATCTCCGATTCCCCACATTGCCATTCATCCCCAAGGAGCCATATGACGTGATCGCTACTGATTATGACAATTATTCTCTTGTTTCAGGAGCAAAAGACAGAAGTTTCATTCAGGTATCTTTGTCAGACATGCTATCGCTCTAGCTTTTATGCCTTGTTTTATTTTTACCTATTGATCTTCATGCAATATTTAGTCTAGTTTTTCTCAAAACCCACATTGTATTTGGTTGGAAAGGAACTTCATTCTCTTCCTACTTTCGTAAAAGCCCCCTTTTTATTATTGTTGTTTACGAACAAAGACATGAATAGTCGTCGTTTTCTAAAATTATTTTGAAATTGCACATTCCATTTTATCATTCTGCACTCTGTGTATTAAACAGGCAACGCTAGGTTGTGTCTAAATGATGGAGATTATAAGAAGTTGAACTCCTGAGGTTAAGAATCAATTTGGAACTCCTGAGGTTGAAATGTCTTTAAAGTGATAGAGTGATACAGTAAAATGATACAAGCGTAAGAATGTGCATGGGATTTTTTTTGGTCAATAATGTGCACGGGATTGATGCATTCATTTCACAAGCCTTTGATTTGAAAAGGTCTAAATCTGTGTACAACTACACTCACATGTGCGTCACGTGCTTGTGTTATATTGTGATCGTAATTGTAAAAGCCAATTGTCTGTGTCGTTGAAATTTGTTTGGCCATATGGGTAAAGTGAAGGCTTATTGATAATTTTGGAAGAAGGATTAAATTCTGAATTACTTATTAGTCAGTGAAACTTTCACGCTAATGCTAAAATATTATTTTATATCAACGTTTTATAATGACTTAAGGCTCCATGAATAATAAGCTTTTTGTAATCACCCATCTTGATGATTGTGATTGATGCATTCATATGCTTGTCTTCAATCAATATCTCAGATATACTCAAGGACACCAAATCCTGGCCCTGAATTTATAGAGAAGTATAAAGCTTATCTGGCAAATTTTGGATATGATCCAAGCAAAATTAAAGACACACCTCAGGATTGTGAAGTGATGTCGAATAGTCAGCTGGAAGCTATGATGTCCATGACTGGAATGCAGCAAGTCCTAACCAATCAGTTTCCTGACTTAGGGCTAAAGTCTCCTGTTGAGCTTAATCCCTTTACTAGCATATTTGACACTTTGAAGAAGCTTCTCGAGCTTTATTTTAAGTAGAAACAGTACCAATTAAGTCTCATTGTGCTTTGTTTTGGAATCATTCACAGCTTGAACTCCTATTAGTCTATTATATTGCAATTAAATACGAGTAGATCATATTAAAAAGGCATACAATATTAAAAGTGATTCTATATAACAAATTGTTTGATATATTCTTATAATACTATTTTGGTGAATGACGTGGTTTACATGTTATTTTACAGTAAATTAATGATCTAACTCGCAATTACCAATGTTTGAAAAATCAAATTAGACATTGAACCAGTTGAGGTACTTTTTCAATGGTCAATGATAAACTTGGGGTCAGAACTGTCTAATTGAAATACTATAATTTAATATATTATAATTTATCTTATTAATAATCTTATGTTTATTCAGACTTTTTATTTCCATTTTCTATATTTAAATCTTTTTGATATGGTTGAATCTTTTTTTTGTTGGGAAATTCTTTTTTTTATTACTGACCAAATTAGAAATAAAAATCTCTTACTCATTTGTTTCTATATTAATCATCCAATTATGATGGCAAATTGCTCTGAACCTAAATGGAAAATTATGTTCCAAAATCACCCAAGTCTACTATTCATTTTTTAAAACTGTTTTTTAAGTGAAAGGTATTATAATTATGATGAGAATAATAATATGATAATGTGTGTTTGAGATTATTTCCCCCCACATTTGCAAGAGGACACAAATGTTAATAAGTTCTGTCACGATTAAAAGAAAAGTTCTGGTTGGATTAACCACTCGCAACAATTTTAAGTTGCAGATATTGAAGTATATATGGGAAATTATAGCAAACACTAACACCTTAAATATGAGACTTATTCTAGTTTATCACAATTTTTTACTCAAATTATTCTTACCAATGCTTCTCATCAATAATCAATAATAAACAAATAATACATAAATAGTAAATGATATTATTAGGATGTGTCGATAATATCGTGTGACTTTAAATAACTTAACTAACTTGCTTTATATAATCAAATTAGTTAAACATATATTATATTTAGGAACAGAGTAAGTATTCATAAACATTTGTATGTTTTTTTACCAACAATTAACATTTGTATGTTTATTTCATGTTTTTGATATGAATAATCTTATATTGTTTTCTTGTCGAAGTTAAGGAAGTAAATTTGACCACTAAATTATATGTTATTTTTAATTAGATTATAAGTTAATTTATAAGTAGAATTTAGTAGATTTGAGGAGAAAAGGTAATTTTATGTGTGTGTGTAAATTTATGTGACTAATTCTTCATCCTAATTTTTTTTCAAAGAAGTAAAATAATAATTAGGAAAGGTGGGAGTATATCCTAACTATTATTGGAAAACACTGCTGCATTTTTCTTATCAATTGATCCATTGTCGACTCAAGGTATGGGATCAGCTTCTCCATGACAATCCTTAGCGAAGCTAGGATATTGAAGCTTATTTTGAGGTTGTTGAAAACCATCTTATCTGTCCACTTCTACTTGATATGAATTCTATATCCGGTGATGGGACAGAATCATGTCCACTCCTCCCAACCTTTATTAGATGAAGAGTTTTGCATAGTAAAAGTGTGACGGAAGTATAAAACAAGTAGTTTTGGTTTACTCAACCTTCTTTTGAGAATTTTTTTATCATGGCAACTAAAGGCCACGTCAACTTGGGGTTTCCAGTGAAAATGGGTACAAACCACTTCGTGAGCATTGTAAGAAGATTGCTTATGTGAAGGATAAATACAGAAATTTCCTTGGCACAAAATTATTATCAACTTCTAACTCAAGAAACAAGGGCCAAGTGGCCAGCTATTACAACAAATGGTGAATCGATTCATAATGGAAATGACAATTGATTGATTCTTTGAAGAATACATGTCTCCCAAATGTCAAAGTCTGATAATAGTGTCTTTGCTATACTTTTTTGAAAAGATATGTCGTTACGTAACAGCAAGCAATCAGGGTTTGTAGTAAAATTGGTCTAGCAATGATTTTTTTCCGTTAAGATGGCATATAATGGCATGGATTCATGATGGTAGAAGTTCGTGGGGGGAGTTTGGAGGATGAAGATAACTCTGATGCAAAAACCTTTTTTATGATCTTGTATCCGAAATCGTTGATTGATGAATGTATTTCAAACGTGAGCCAGTTATGTGAATTTGGAAGTGAAATGAGTTTGCATAATACGTTTTTGTTTGTGTAACCATGCCCAACTAGGCCTTCATATCATTTGAATTAGCATGGAAAGTAAAAGGGCAAATGCACTAGGTTTGGAGAGATTGAAGCAATATTTTTTTCCTTTGATACCCTCAAGATTGTATTAGATTCATTATGCTAATCCTAAAGTATTATTTGTAACTCTGGAAGGTTTATTAATTTTCTTTTCTTTTTACCAGGTTAATTAATTTTCTTGTTTGAGAAATTCTTTGATTTCCAAGGTACTCGTTTTTAATTTTCATTATCTATTAGCATTTCAATTGACATAATGTTGAGCCATGAACTTCACACCTTCAAACCCTACAAAACGCAAAATAGTGTGTGTGTGTGTGTGTCAAAGGAGCAAATTTAGGCTTTAACCCTACAACTACTAATTATTCCTTCAATCTAAATATAAAATACATTTTTTGAAATGCAATACTAATTTTGAATCTAAAGTTAAACATTGTTGCTACCCAAATAAACCAACTAACAATAGGACATTTTGAAAATAATTTGCAAATGCTTCATTACATTTTATTCAATTTTTTTATGATAACAGCCAAGCAAAACTTGTATATTTAACAGTAATAACAACATACATGAAGGAATATTTGTTTTTAGAACGAAACAGTCAGTCCAATCAAATACTCATACCACACTATCTTGTACATTAACTAATGATTGAGTTCACTATTTCAAAATGGTAAAGCATAGTTCGAGTTTTGAAGTTGGCACTTGGGAGTGACACAATGGAAACAATTGTGTGACATACAAAGAGAGAACGAACTAATCATGCCTTCTGCACTGAAAAATTAAGAATGAAAGCTCTGATTTCATCGTTGGCCCTATCAAGCGCCGTTTGTTCAGCAGCATCTTTGATATCATATTTGGCTCCAGCTCTCAAGAGTTCCTCCAGTTTCGGCTTGTCACCCTCCGAAGCAGCTAGCATAAGCAAGATATCCACCGGGTGGATATTCTGATTTAAGAGAGCTTCCATTTTAGAGTATGATCCCTCCACAGCAAGCATCCCCATGTAGTTGAAGTACTACGACAGATAACATCAAAAATATTGTATATATTCCTCTTATCATCATCATCATCATCATCATCATATCAAATGGAACGCTAACAAGAACAACAACAAATATGACGACACTGAGTTAAGAGAATTATAACCTACTTATGAAAACTCGTCATCATTACTGTTATCTAGATGTGGAAAAAACTCTCTCTATCCCTTATTATTATGATAACCATTTTTTGTAAGATTTTGGAGTATGTAATGAATTTTTACCCATTTTGTCCCTCATTATTTCTAAATATTTCATTTCAATCATTGTTACTCGATATTTCCATCTCAAAATGGACGTAATACATTAGATAACTTTAGCAAGAAGTGTTAAGGTTGGGAAAATGGCAAGAGCTTTGAGAAGCATTGATCCCAGATTCATATCAGTCCCAACCTAAAATTCTAAAGCCTCCAGCTCTACAGTAGACAGAGAAAGAAAAAGGAGAATGTGAGGGTGCTCACTTGCTCAACGTCGTCTCTGTCGAAATCATCGCGGGATTGGCTGCCATAAATTCCAGCTCCTTCAGCGTCCACACCGTTCTTACCGAATTTGAACCAGCACTTGAGTCTGGAGCCATTGGAGGGTCCGATTGCAGAGGCCAGCCTGGGGGCACCCAATCTGCTTCTTAAAGCGAGAAAGGGAGACTCCAATTTTACTGCGGAGGAGACAGCGCCAGGGGAAGCGAGGGATTTGAAAGGAGTGGCTTGGTGGGTGCTACACAAGGGAATAGAAGCCATTGTTGACTTTAGTTCAGTTGAGATGCTCTAGCCTCTAGCGAAGACCGTGAGTGGGCACTGCGGATATCACCGTGTATCTATCAGTTATCACCTTCTGCTCCGCTCTCACATCACAATTCTATCCACATCTGCATTCTAATGGCAAATTCATTCCACCTTATGTTTTATCAAAATCTTTATTCTATTTACTAGCTTCCATAACTCCCAATTCTTTTTATGGTACTAACTTGTATAATGTTTAACAATTTCAAATGAAAGAAAAATAACACATGAATTTCAAAATCTTAGAAAGTGAATTTTCAGTAGTAAATGTCTATTCTCAACTAGTTTAAATAATTTTAAAATTTAAAAGACCCTTGATTTTTTTTTGGTCGAGAAAAAGGCCCTTATTAGGATTTTCCCTTTTACCAACTTGGATTAATATTTACGACATATGTATTTCTATTTATCAACTTTCCTAATTTTATAAACTCCTCATGTGTTCCTAACTTCATATAATTTTTAACAACTTCTAATAATATTTTAACAAAATGTGCTTTTTCATTTACCAATTTTTAATGTTACCAAGTTCAAAAAATGGTTTACCAACATCTCTACTTCCATTTATCAACTTCTTGTATGTCTTCAACTTTGTACAATATTTCAGAAACACAGTCATTTTCATTTACCAACTACTTGTCTAATGTTACCAGTTTCTTATGCTTTGTTACCAATTTTTCCTTGAGTTGCCAACTTTAATTTGTCCTTATTGTTACAATTTTGGAAAAACACAAACAAAATTTGAAAAAAACAATCAAAATAGAACGAAAGATCGTGTGTGTTTGTATATTTGCACTAAATGAAATGGAAGGGATTGGTATGTTGGTGGTAAGCCCTCATAGGTTTCCACCCTCCATTTGAATTTGTACAAGTTTGCCTCATTAGTAAAATAATAATTAAGTGGGCTGGTTGTAGCCATGTTTTTGTGTTCATGAACAAAGTTTAAAACTTTTGGAAACCATATGATAATAATGTGGTTTTTCAGAAAATAAAACAAAAATGGAAAAAAGAAAATGCAGTGGATGCGAATAAAGGGGGACGATCGATGTTGGATGCAAATGCGATGGAGAGCTTGGTCAGAGTTTTGAGGGAGAAAATGGAGGCAGAGGTGGAGGTGGCGGAATATTGCGTGGCAATGTTGTACGAAGTATTATCTCCCGCACTTAATCTTTGAACTCCGGGCAAAGTCATGCAAGAAAATTAAGCTATCATATGGCATAGTGAATCCAATTGAAATAGGGTTAGACTACAAGTTGAAGATTTCAATCTTTCCCCTACACATCACATAAGGCGAATCTAAGCATATAAAGTGGGTGAGAGTTTAACATGGAACTAGAATTAGAAAGGAATGCCAAATGAGATTTCCTCACCGGATATAAGTGTTTGCACTCATTCTCTCAAATTAGGAATAATTCCTTTAGGGACATGTGAATCACTCTTTGGCTCAATTTTTCCTACCTCTCCATAGGCTTGTAATCCCTCTAGGTTCTCAACCCATTTAATGCATAGCACACCTAAATCAATGGGACTTTGGGGGTAGATGAAAAGGCTAAAAATGAATGATGGAATAAAGTCAATGACCAATAATGAAAACAATTATCCACCACATACAAATGCATTACAATAAATGGTAATTCAATTCATAAAAATTCCATACTAGCATGCAACATGTCACTCTTTTCTCACTTTTCTTTAATAAGCACTTTGTGCTTCATCTTTTTTTTTTTTTTTGCCTTTGGCCACATTCTTTTCTATTCTCATGCTTTTTTCTTGGCCTTTGGCCATCTCTCTTCTTACTCATGTAGCATGCCTTTTGTAACATATAACAACAAAAGAACAATGGAAAATGCAAGTGTATGCTATGAATGCATGCTTCCAAATTGGTCAAGGTGGAAAAAAAGAAAGTGAATGACTCAAAGGGGTGAAACAAGGGATATATATTTATTGGTTAAGTGTTTGGGTCACATGGTTTAGAAATGAACGCCTCTATCATCTTTAAATATGTTATGCTATGTGTTAAAAAAACAGAGTTAAGACAAGTTCTAAGTGGTAAGAAAGTAATTGGCCCACTCATAATCGGTTGAAAGTCTTATCTCACTTTTGGTAGCTTACTCAATTGGTCAAACCCCCTAAAAAGAGTTGCATGAGAAACTAACAATCACTTTATAGTTAAAAATGTCCCACACAATGCTTCAAGTACTAAATTCAAAAATTCAACTTGCATTCTAAACAAATTTCAAAGGGATTCAAGAGTCATATTCAAGTTAATCCTCCTACAAAGTCATGTCATGATAGTCCAAATACTAAGTGTGAAAACTTTGAAAAGACCACTAAAGACCAGTAATACCCTCATACCCCCACACATAAATGTCACATTGTCCCCAATGTGAACATGTAACATAAGTAGTAGAATTACAAAAGTATCCATTGCAAGTGTAAAGATGACAAAAATATTTCCAGTTCCATATTAACAATGAAAATCAATAAGAACCACGACAGTCAACTATAATCATCACACACATGCATATATCAGTCAGCATCAGGATTCACTACCAAAACAGTTATCAGTTAAACAAAATCAATCAAAAGTTAGAAGAATACTCCCCTTCCTCTTCTTGATTTGCGCTCTGAACTCCTAATCCATCAAAATCAAGCTGAAGCATCCTTTGGGATCACCAAAAAAAAATCCTACAAACTCAAAACAAAACATCAAATAATAAAAACCTTGGGTTGCCTCCCAAGAAGCGCTAAGTTTAAAGTCTTCAGCCAGACTTTCCAAACAAATCTCTAGTTATAAGTATCATACACCATAATCATATTGACTCCATTCCTTTTCAAATAGAATAAGTGATCAATCATAGTATTGACTTGTGCCTTTTCAATCATAGATAATTTCAAAGAACAAGCAATCGCTGATTTCAAAGGAATTAGAATATGCTCATACAAATAAGTAGATGTATTTCTTTCTAAGAATAATGAGCATCCAACAAAATCAATCTGACTCTCATCAGTAAGAGACACAACAGTAATAGGAGAATAATCCAAAGTAGTTATAGGAACACTCACATTAACATGTATATCAGAATCACAAGCATTCAAATTCACACCTTGAACATTAATTAGACACCCATCAGTTTCTTCTAAATCAGCTTCTTGCTCTAAATCAATCTCTAATCTTTCCACAATTTCATGTTCATCCCTATCCTCAACTTCCTCATATTCAGTCTCATTAGTTAACAAAGGGGAACTATGATTAAAGAAGGGATTTTATTTTACTTCTTCAAGATCTAAGTCCAACTTTTCTTCTAAACAAGAGTTTACACTTTCCCCAAAATTGTTTCCTTGAACATGTAAATAAGATATGAAGGGTGAGTCTATCGCATGTGAATAAAGATCTACATGTGGGTCCCTACACTCATCTTGCTCAAAATTCCAACTAGGCCTAGAGAAATTATCAACATAAGTTTGTTGCCTATTGAAATCATCTCCTATAAAATTTATGGTATGTAAAAATGGACAATTCCCAGGTATATGATTATTTCCACAGTAATAACAACGATACCACTTATAATTAGGCTCCGAATAGTCCATCTTTTATTTTTCTCTAAAAGAGAAAAAAAACTCAATCTAAAACTACTAAATGATTTCTATTTCTAATTATTACCAATTGTCTTAATAAAAAACTTGATGCTACCAAAATTTTTTCCGCAAGTGTACGGGTCGTAAAATAGTAAAATAAAGGTCGATCCCACAGAGACTTAGACAATTTTCTAATTAGACACTAGATTTCCTACTTTCGTTTAAGTTGAGTAAAACAAGAGAATTAATTTTATAAGCTAGTGAAAAAAAAATAATTATGATCTAAGATAAACTACGTTAACATGAGTGAAATTTACGACTCAAGAGATCAACTTAGAGTAACTAATCCCTTATTTGTTTCTTAGAATTTATTCCCACAAATTTAATTATGAATTAATCAAAATAGCTAATCTAGAGTACTAGTGTCTATAAATGTCTTTCGGTTTTCATCTATATCCTTGCCTAGCTTAATTATACAATGTCTTGCACTAATTTACTAGGTCTAATTTAAACCGGTACCGCTCTAACGTGACTATGTAGGGCTTCTAGGTATATGTCTATCCTAGTCGCAAATCAGATTAAAAATCTAATCCTACACTATCTAATCTCATGGTCTATCTAAAATTCCCTCTTTCAAGTTCAATTCTAAATTCCCTAAACATGTTCAATGGTGGCCACTCACTAAACAATAAACAATAATAACAAGATTTAATAAACTAAATTAAATTAAACATAATTAATAGTGAGAAATAAAATATCTAAGAATCAAATAACTTCATAGTACTCTAAGTTGAATAAATAAATTTAGCTAGACATAGGGTTCAAATCCATTCCATAAATTATTAAAACTGAATCTGAAAACATAGTGACAAATAAAGTTTTAAGAAGATAAAATGATTATCCGTACCAAATCAACACAATTTTCACAAAAGAAAAGATATGCCTCTTGATTTTCCTTCTCCTCACATCGCGTGTGAATATATATGTGTGAATCAATAAAATCCAAAACTAACTCCTTCCTCCTTTCTTCCATGCGCGTGAATCTTGTGTGAATGGATGAATAGTGAATTCCCAAGCAGCTGCAAGTCTTTCTCTCTTCGTTCTCTCTCTTCGTGTTAGGGCTTTAGTGATTGGAAGAATTAAAACCAACCTCTTTGTTAGGGCTTTAGTGATTGGCCTCTCTAGTCCTTCCATAATGATGTATATATATAATACTACCTCCGTTCCTAAATATAAGACCTAGATAACTTTTTTTTGGAAAGATTAAGGTTGCGAAATAGGTTATTAAATCATGACATATTTGATATCTTTTTAGATTATCCATTAGCTTATAGGTAACATAAACTAGTCTAAGAGAAAAAATTAGGTAAATAAATTTATAATTAACTTATTTTTTGCTTTTTTTAGGATTTTTCAAAAAAGTAATCTAGGTCCTATATTTAGGAACGGAGGGAGTAATAATTTTGTTGCTCTCTTCCCTCTTTTTCTCCAAAATATGTGCGTAGATCTCTCTCCCATTTTGACTAAGTAATTATAGCCGTTAGCTGCTTCCTTCTTTCTCTCTTTGACCGTTAGCAAGTGTATATTCAAATTCAAAAATACCTTCCCAAGGCCCCTACACATCAAAAATGAGAAAAACCAGTGAAATGACCAAAATACCCCTAAGCTAGCATGCACATTTGTAAACCTCAATAATGAATAAAAATACCAATTAAATCCCACAAATTAAGCACAAATGCACATGTTAGGCTATGTAAATATATGTCTAATCAAGTATTGTGTGGAGGATGTTGGAGATGATGAGAGGTGAGGAAGACGATGGTGATGGATCTCGAGAGGGGAAGAGATTTGATTTGGGAGAAAGTGTGATATAGGAAGTTCAAAGGAGTTTATTTATTTTAAAAAGAGGATTAATTAGATGACATGTAAGTTTTCGTACTCATCTAACCACATCATTACAATTACGGCTGACATGTCACTTTATTTAACATCATCAAGTCTTCGTAAGTCTTTGTCAAACTACATGGACCATTTGTTTGAATAAAATAAAACTTGAAGACCAAAACCTCTTCTTTTAAACTATAGGGATTAAAACCAAAATAAATGTAAATTACAAAGACCAAAACCTTCACTTTTAAATTTCAGAGACTAAAACTCAAATCACACCAAATTATAGGACCAAAAGTTTGTTTAACCCTTTTATATATTTAATTAATTATTGAAATTTTTCTGATAAAAACAATATTGAAATTTTTTATTTTAAACATGAATATATATTTTTTATTAATTGAAGTTTATTTAATAATGATTGAAATAATTTTATTGTATTAATTATTGAACTTTCAATTTTAAATATAAATTTAAAATATTTATATTTATATTTATTAATTTAAATATATTTAATATATTTAAAATGATTTTAATTTTTATTTATTAAATTTTCAAATTTAATTTTTCATTAATTTAAATATATTTTTGTCAAAAAGATTTAGTCATCTCAAAAAGATTGTCTGTCAACTCTATTATTAGAAGGAAATGGGAACAACCTTAATTGTAAGTAAGTCATTCATATATACATGGAGGGGAGAATCTTGTCCTTCTGGGACATCCAGACATCTAATAAAATTGGAACGATATAGAGAAGAGTAACAAGGTCCCTGCGCAAGGATGACACGCATAAATCGATTCTGCAAGTCTTTGAGGCTCAAGTAATTTATTTACATGTCACCGTATCTAACTTATATACATATAGAATACAATGGACATAGAGCCGAAAATCGCCCGAGTACATAGAGCCGAAAATCACATGTAACTTGAAAACTAAACCAATGAAACTAGTCAAACGCGTAATGAGCAGCTGGTTTGGGCCATTTGCTTGTTCCCATGGACGATCATGCTCTGCTTTACTTTTCCCAGGCCCATAAACTGGAACCGCGATTCAGAATAAAAAAGAGACTGAAGTGAAAGAATCTTTGATTGCAATCACAAACCCCATTATGGAACCAAAGTCACGTATAATGAGGAAACATTCCTTAGATTCAATAATGAAAGCGGCACCATGCACAAAGTAAGCCCTTTCAAAACCAATGCACGGCCTCCATACCATGACTGATCAAATTTCAGACCAATCTATTTTGCTGAGTACCAGTTTTGAGCACACTTAGCATCAACAGCGAGGTCAACTTGAAGAATATTCTTGCCATCAAAGGGTTTGGACATACAGTCAACAACTATAGCCTTCGCAATATCAGCTGATTCTGTTGGCCCTTCAAGTATAACTTCATCATGAACCTGCAACTTACAGTCATCAAACATCATACAATCTTAAATAGCAGGTGACATAAAACATATACAACAACAACAAAGCCTTATCCCACTACATGGGGTTGGCTACATGGATCATAGACTACCATTGTGCTCTATCATTCACCAGTGACACATGGACAACATCTACCACCATCCTTGACAAGAAGGTGATTGTTTATCAAATTCACATACCAATAATCTAGTAATGATAAAATCTAGGTTATCCCGACAACATCTACCGCCAACCTTGATAAGGTGAGTGTTTATCAAGTTCACGTAACAATAGCTAGTATTGATAAAATCTAGGTTACCCCAACAAAAAAATGTCAAGAGAACAAGTAACAAAACTATATTTTTGCCTTAATATCAAGTTCGTCTATGTTTCACTCAAACAAAAACTTATCATAGTCAAACACAAGTCAATAAGTGTGAAATAAGTAGCTTTGCCATTTACGTAAGTTTCTTAGCTGTGCCAACGCATGACAAACCTTTACCCCAAATAAGTCAGCATGCCATGGGAAAATGATAGTGCATGTCAGACACATTGACAGAAACAAAACAAACTTCAGAGGAAAAATTCACAAAATGAGGTTGACCTGTAGAAGTAACTTCCATCCAAGCTCTTTCAACAGTGTGTTTTTGGATATTTGTAACATGGCGCACATGGCAACATCAGCTGCACTACCCTGTGGCAATTTCACAAATCAGAAAAACATGAAGAAAAGGATAACTAGGATGGGGTTACGAGCTAATCTTTGAGTATGGACCTTTACTAGAGCATGACACAAGTTTAATAATCAGTCGTTGGATACAAATGAAATCTGCTTGCATAAAACCATTTTTGGAGGGCATTTTTGAAGAGGCGCAACTCACTGAAGGACACAATCCCTCTGATTTATTTATTTATCTCACTTGTTGATCCATGTTTATGAGATTCAACGGGTTGTTGTATTTATTTCACTAGTATCCTGTCTCAATATCACCTTTAAATTTTTTTATTATAATTATCTATTGCAGAAATCAAGTGAAATGGTGGCAGGCATGTTGTAATCCTCTATTAATTTTTCACTTTTCTGACAGAATCAAATAAGAAATCTCGAGTTACTTTATTCAGAAAATTGCATAAGAAATTGAAGAGGTTGACAATGCTGGTAGAAAAATGAATTCAAAATCGTGTATATTTACAATGAGGAAAACATTATACTTCAGATACAGAGACAAAAGAGGGTGAATGCTTTATTTTACTTCCTCCGGTCCTAACTATAATATCACTTTGATTTTTTTTTTTTAAGTTAAGCAAACAAATAGACCACTAATTACATTATACTCCCTCTGGTCCTAAATATAGGACCTATTTGGAGACTTCATTTTGGTCCTAAATATAAGACCTAATTATAGTTTTACTCCCTTTCTTCCTAAATTGCCCTTAATCTCATATTGCTAATTACTAATCTACCCATCCACAAATTCGCCCTCCACAAATTGTTCCTGCCGTCTCCTTCGTGAAATTCTGGTCCTGCATAAGTGCGAACTCCTTTAACCACCGCAATCTTATCCTTCCTAAGATCGACTCCTTTAACGTCAGATCAAAACGAAAGCTCACCGATACAATGCGATTGATGATGATAAAAACTGACTCTGTTTAATTCTGATCGGAATGGTTCTCAACTGTAGATTTGAAAGCCGTGGTTGGTGTCGGCGACGAAGCAAGAAGATTCCTGATTGAAGGAAGTGTGGAGGAGTGCTAACTATGGAGAATTTGAAATTGAAGGATTAACTATGGAGGCAAGGCTTTGGTAATGGCAGCAAGTTCAGATTGATGCTATAGTGTGACCAAGCAATGAATCGGAGGAAGAGGATCCAATAGATGGTGTCATATGAGGGGTGTGGTGTGGTTGATGCACAGTATATGGGTGAGAGAGTGAGGAGGGATGAAGTTGTAAATGTCAAAGAAAACAAACTAATTAATTTTGGAAGAGGAGCATTATTGGAAAAACATGTAAAATTAACTAATTTAACTACCTTCCTTAATTTCCCCAAATTAGGTAAATAGGTCTTATATTTAGGACCGGAGGGAGTAGGTTAGTTTATAAGTAGAATAAATTAGTTTTGAAAAAAAATAACTAAAGACAATTTAAATTGATTAACTTTGCATCCTTATTTTCTCCAAAAAAAGTCTAAGTGATATTATAATAAGGACTAGAGAGAGTATTTGATAGAATGAAGGACCTGAACAGGTGTATTAATAGCTGCTCGTTCAATGTGACTTTTCTGATATGATGTAGCTTTAGCCATCAAAGGGAACCGCCGGGCTCTCCCTAACAGTGTGTGTACACAATGATGCTCACATGCTTCTTTTTTACGCTGCTCTTGCCATGCCAATACTTCCTTTCTATCATTGTACCAGAGCTTAACTGTTTCCCTAGCTTCTTTTACAGAAACCTGAGAAAACATATCCATTAACTTGTCTATACAATCGAAAGATATCTTTCATTAGCAATAGAATTCTTGATACCTTCCAATCCCTGGCCAGCCCCACGGGAGTTTTTCCATAGGCAATTGAAAAGTTAAGCATTTTTGCTTTCCTCCTTTCGGAAGCAAATGCATCCTAAAACGACAAATTATGAAAATTAATATGAATAATTCAATAGAAATCATATCCAACGATGAACAATACTTCACACCAATCTAGACTTTAACTTATATGTTCAGTACATGTGTTGTCCAATGTTCTTACTATAATAAAAACCACTTGAGTACATTTATTGTACTGAAAGAATAACACAATTTAATCACTAAGTTAAGGGGAAAGCAAGAATATATATATAGCTTAGTAGCTTAGCTCCCATATATCAATAGAAGCATTTTAGAACATAGATCATAATGTAGTACATCCTCTATGCCCTCCGATGTTCTTCTGAACCTCTTTTTCTTCTACTAAACTTCTATCTTCCCTACCTATCTCTGTCTGATCAGAAATACAACAGACACCTTACTAAAACTCACGACCCCTCCCACTCTTATCTTAATTCATGATTCCAAGGATGATTCTTAGCATGAAACCCTCCCCCATCTTTATTCACAATTCCAAGTGCAAGGTCAAAGCTCGACCTCCCAACACTTTGTCAATCTCCAGACCTACTTCTACAAAAGTGGTGCAAGCGTTCAACGGATTGTTTTGTGCTTGTAGAACATCCCGAAAAAACCTGTTTGGGAAATTTGTTTGAATGTTAAATGATTATTTAGGTCTGACTGTATGATTTCAGTTTTTTTTGTTCATCAATTTTCTAAGGGCTGTAGGTTATTGATAAAGCACAATGAGAAGGTGTTATGTATTTTAAAAATAAATTAGTGGTTGATTTGACTGATTGATTCAGACAATTATTAATTGATTGACTCAATTAATTAAATTAATTGACTAATTAAAACTTTATTTTATTGGGTTGAGTTATTTTGTTTAATTGTTGCCATTTATTATTATGTTTCATTATTAGGGTTAGGGCCTATATAAACTAACATAGAGTTACATATTTGTAGTTTTGAATTTGATGATTATGAATTGAGTTTTGTGTTGTGATGGCCAATGGCCGGTCTCCTTCCCTAACTTCCCCTTCTTCTTTTTGAACCCTCTTTCTATATTTCTTCCCTTGAAACCCTCTGATATCTGTTCTTCTTCCCTTCTACCCTAAATTCTTTATTACAAAATATTAATTCTATAACAGAAGGATTGAAAATTTATGCGATGGAAATAATGTTTGTCTCATTCAAAAGATAAATGAAGGTGTTGTACTTGTACATATACAGAGTAATTAGGTTCAATTCGAACTCACAAGGAAGAAATCAAATCTGGTCTCAATTAGCCAAAATCATGGGGAATCAAATACAAAATAGATAAGATTAAGTAACAGAAACTAAGAATAGAAAGTAACTAAGTCAATGGGCCTAAGATCTGAACTTTGGATTGTACTTATAGTCATATGAAACTATATTCATCCTTCATAATATAATTATTTCCTAATTTTTGCTTCATTCACTTAGATGTATTGTCTCATCTTTGTCGTGAAGGATTTTTTTTTTCAAGCTAATATAGGATTATCTATCATTTCATTACTTCTTTAAGTCTACACAATTATTTTGCACAACAAAACCTTATCCCACTAGGTGGATTGGCTAAACGGATCGTAGTCGATCCATGTTCATAAGATTCGACAAGGTTTTACTTTGCTTGTTGAGGCCTAACATAACCATCCCCCATAAAAAGGGCCAACCCATTTCTAGTCTCCACTTGATGAGGGTGCTGGGGAAGGAAATATATTAGGCAGTCTTAGCCCTACCTTATGCAAAGAGGCTGATTCGAACCGCAAAAATCAGACCCCATGACAAGCGAACTAACCATTGAGGTCTAACACAGCCATCCACGATATTTCAGTGTAAAATAAATGGCAACAACCAGACTTGGTCAGATCAATTACCATACACACCAAAGAGTGACATTACTTGCAAATCTCTATGCAGAGGGTGTTATCATCTATGTACACTGCAAGCGTCCTGTAGTAATCAGCAGATACATACTAGTACCTTTAGTAGAGGAACTGGGGGTTTATCTTCACCCGGCTGAGGATGCCACTCCAGAATCACTTTCTTTTTTTCAATCGCTTCTCGAATATGTGGATACATATTCATTGCAGTCCTTGAGTGGAAATCTCCACCAGCTTCAAAGGCCTCCAGCATACTCTTACAGCTGGCAAGGTGTGCAAGAATCCTAAGCTCCAGCTGTAACACAATAAACATCTCGATCAACTGAACAAAGTTTCTTGCAATCAATGCAAATAGATCAATAACATAAACTGCTAACCTGTCCATAATCCGCAACTATAAGAGAATTACCAGGAGCAGCTATAAAAGCTTGTCGGATCTTGTACCGGTCCTTTTCCAAAGCAGGTTGATTCTATTTTATAAAAGCATACAAAGATTAGATGAGCTCTTTTTCAAAGCAGCTTGATTCTATTTCGTTAAAAGCATACAAAGATTAGATGAACTCTTTCCCAAAGCAGGTTGATTCTATTTCATTAAAGGCATGCAAAGATTAGATGATCTCTAAGGTTTAAGAAAAAATAGTAATCTTGTCAATGTACTACCTACATGTGAAAGTCTGACTGGAAACCCTTGAACAAATATTCATGACACCATCTAACTGTATAAATCAACACCATCAAACTAATAACTAATGGAATAAAAAGACTATGTAGACATCCGAGTTCCAGCAAAAAAAGAAAATGCATCTGAAGAAAACATCAATCGTCAACAAGCAAAATAGATTTTCATCCCCACCCACGCATGTTCAACAGAATCCCACCTTACCTATAATGTGCTATTAATATAAAGAATAGAAGAATCAGAAAAGGAATGAACAGTTCATTCATTTACGCTAAAGAAAATCATAACCGCAAAAATTTTCCTTACCAAAAATACTACCTCCTGTCCTTAATATAAGAAACAATTGACTAATCTAACAAAATTAATGAAGCTAATTAAATAACTTAAAACTATTTTTAATTATCATTTTTCTCCAAACTAATTTGTTGTTTAGCTTGTAAGTAAAACCCTCATACTACGGCACTAGCATCAAGTTATAAAGTAAATTGTCAAACAATGAGTGATCTAACTTCTCACTAGGACAAACACATACAAATACAAAGATTGAAGGGCAATAGTAGCACTTATATAGTACGGTACTTGATCTTTTTCAAGTAAACCAACATTTAACCTAATCATAATCATAAAGATGACTTTAATCATGACTTTTAATTCAAAAGAACCTGTAGATTAGGCCTCCTAGCTGACAAGCGTCCTGTCTCTGTGTTGATATTTAAGGAACAGTGAATGCGCCCATTCCTTCCTGAAACATTACTACCCTGCCACAGAAACAAAAGCAACAAAGTTGTACAAAAAGAAGAAGAAAAATAATAATCTTATTCAATGAAGCATGTGTGATTACATTATATAGGTAATAGGAAGCCCAAAGGGAATAAGGCCCAATAAGGCCAACTATTTACTAAACCCTAAATACACATATTTACAACAAACCTTAACACTCCCCCTCAAGTTGGAGCATATATGTCAATCATGCCCAACTTGTTACAAAGATAACTAACCCGGTTCCCATCTAAGGCTTTAGTGAGAAGATCACCGAGTTGATCACTAGATCGCACGTGTCCAGTAGAAATAAAATTCTCCTTTAGCTTATCACGAACAAAATGACAATCAACTTCAATGTGCTTGGTACGTTCATGAAACACTGAGTTTGAAGCTATATGTAATGCTGCCTGATTATCACACCAAAGCTTTGCAGGGAGAGAGGTTTTGAGGCCAACCTCCTTTAACAACTGATATATCCACACAACCTCACGTACAGACTGTGACATAGCTCTATATTCTGCCTCTGCACTAGAGTGTGATGCAACCCCTTGTTTCTTACTTCTCCATGACACAAGATTCCCACCTACAAAAACACAATATCCAGTAGTAGATCTTCTGGTTTTCTTACATCCTGCATGATCAGCATCACAAAAACATTCAATGTCTGTGTGACCATAGTTTTTATACAAAATACCACGACCTGGAGACCGCTTAAGATAGCGAAGGACATGCTCCAAGGCTTCCCACTGACCAACAGTTGGAGCTCCCATGAATTGACTAAGAAAACTCACTGAGAAAGTCACATCTGGGCGAGTTATAGTCAGATAATTTAATTTACCAATCAGTCTGCGATATCTGTCAGGATATTCAAATGGTTCTAGCTTCTTGGGATCAACTTTCTTTCTGATATGCTCAGGGAGCTCTTCAAATGGTATTTTATTATCCAGCTCTAGGTAAGGATTGACAATCATTGGTGAATTGCTTGGTGCAGCTCCTAACTTCCCTGTTTCTTTTAACAAGTCAAGGACATATTTCCTCTGGGTAAGAAAAATACCTTTCTTGCTTCTCATGACCTCGATACCCAAAAAATACTTTAACGGCCCTAAATCCTTTGTCTGAAATTGAGAGTTAAGGAAGACCTTAAGAGACGATATTCCATCCTGTAATCACAATATCATCAACATACACAACTAAAAGAATCAAGCCAGCATCCGAGTTCTGGTAGAATACTGAATGATCACATTTACTTTGAATTAGCCCAAACTTCCGAACAACAGAACAGAATCTATTAAACCAAGCACGAGGACTCTGTTTAAGACCATACAAAGAGTTACGAAGAAGACAAACCTTCCCATTCTCCCCCTGAGCAACAAAACCAGGCGGTTGCTCCATGTAAACTTCCTCATTTAAAGTGCCATTGAGAAAGGCATTTTTGACATCTAGTTGATGAAGAGCCCAATCATAAGTAGCGGCCATGGAGATAAACAATCTGACTGATGAGAGTTTAGCCACTGGAGAGAAGGTTTCAGAGTAATCAACCCCATAGGTCTGAGCATAACCCTTAGCAACAAGACGAGCCTTAAGACGCTCAAGAGAGCCATCAGCCGTAGTTTTGATAGTAAAGACCCACTTACACCCAATCGCCTTCTTCCCTTTCGGTAAATCAACAAGATTCCAAGTACCACTTTGTTCAAGGGCCATCATCTCCTCCTCCATTGCCGCACGCCAACCCGAATGACTTAAGGCTTGGTGAAGAGTGGTAGGAATAGTAATGGAGTCCAAGGAAGCTATGAAAGACTTAGAAGTAGGAGATAAATGGTTATAGGAAACATAAGAAGAAATAGGATAAGTGCAACTACGTTTACCTTTTCGAAGTGCAATAGGCAAGTCATCAGAAGTAGGGGAAATATCATGTTCTGGCTCAATGGGAGGGACAGAATTTTCCTCATCATGTGGTTCGAGATCCGACGAAGAAGCAGAAATGGGAGGGTCACCATCTGGAACAGCCACATTACTCTCTTTTTTACGCTTCTGATAAACGTAGTGGATTGGAGGTCGTTCTGGTACCTGTACTGGCAAAGGTGTACTAACAACTTGATAAACCAAGAGATCATCAGCTTCATTAGGAGAAGACGGGGAAGATGCTATGGGAAAAAATGGGGTGGACTCGTGAAAGGTAACATCAGAAGATACCAAATAACGATTTAGAGTAGGAGAAAAACAAGTATATCCCTTTTGAAACCTTGAGTATCCAAGAAAAACACACTTTAATGCCTTAGGATCCAACTTAGAAATAGTCGGCCGAACATCACGAACAAAACAAACACAACCAAAGATCTTTGGATCAAGATGAAACAGAGGTTTGGAAGGAAAAATTGTTGAAAAAGGAATATTTCCATCAAGAACAGCGGAAGGCATGCGATTGATCAAAAAACAAGCCGTAGAAATAGCGTCTGCCCAAAAAGGTTTAGGGACATTCATTTGAAACATTATTGCACGAGCTACTTCAAGTAAGTGACGATTTTTCCGTTCAGCAACACCATTTTGAGCTGGAGTATCAACACAAGAGGATTCATGGATTATACCTTTTTCAAGCATGAAGTTCTGAAAGTTTGAGAAAAAGTATTCCTTAGCATTATCACTACGCAAAGTGCAAATAGAAACACCAAATTGAGTTTGAATTTCAGAACAAAAATGAGAAAAATGTGAAAGTACTTCAGAACGATTTTTCATTAAATATAGCCAAGTAGTACGAGAATAATCATCAACAAATGTTACAAAGTACTTGTAACCAGATTTGGATTCAATATGACACGGACCCCAAACATCAGAATGAACTAACTCAAAAGGGGACGCAGCCCGTTTATTGACTCGAGACACATGTGGAAGACGATGATGTTTGGCAAACTGACATGACTCACATTCTAAAGTAGACACTGAATTAAAATGTGGATAAAGTTTCTTTAAAGATGCTAAAGACAAATGACCCAAACGACAATGCACTTCAAATGGGGTGGAGTCGACAGAACAAGCAACCGAACGATGCACTCGATCATCAAGAAAGTAATGGCCTCCAGACTCGTAACCTCTACCAATTATCTGCTTCGTCGTAAGATCCTGAATCAAACAATAA
Organism: Mimosa pudica; assembly: GCA_029929735.1. Classification (NCBI taxonomy): domain Eukaryota; kingdom Viridiplantae; phylum Streptophyta; class Magnoliopsida; order Fabales; family Fabaceae; genus Mimosa; species Mimosa pudica. The sequence goes on along the minus strand of JAKELP010000040.1, from coordinate 92,796 downwards.
TTAGGAAAGAGTGAGATAAAGCAATTTAGTTGTTGTGTTAGTTTACTAGGAGAGAGGAGATTAAAGGCAAGGTCAGGCACATTTAAAACAGAAGATAAGTGAATAGATGGAGTTGGATGAACAGAGCCAGAACCAATAACACAAGAATTAGATCCATTTGCAATCGTGATTCTAGAGGGATTGGCGTACGGAGCATAAGAGGAGAAAAGATGATGGTTACCTGTCATATGATCAGTGGCACCTGAATCGATGATCCACTTGGAGGAAGAAGAGACCAGACAAGTGGCATTATTACCTGTATCAGTAGAAACTGGTGAAGCAGATAGAGCCATGGATTCCTTGTATTTAGCCATCAACTTGGCATACTCAGCTGCTGAAATAGTAACTTCTTCAGTAGAAGATGCTACATGTGCAGATCCTATTCGCTTCAGTTTGTTCTGGAGCTTACGACAATTACGCTTTGTGTGACCCGACTCTTTACAGTAGTAACAGGTAATAGTACTGGAGTCAGATGAAGCTCCCCCTGACTTAGATGAGTTCCAAGTAGGTGGTCCACGATTATCCTTATTATCCCACGAACCACGACTAGCAAGGGCGCTAGCAGGAGCAATAGGAACAGATGAGGATGGAGAGTCAACTTCAGCACGTAGAACACGAGAGTAAACCTCTGGAAGGGAAGCAAGAGTATCACTAGATAAAATTTGAGACCGAACTGTCTCATAACCTGTAGGAAGACCATGAAGAAAGCTCATGATTGCTAACTTTTCCTGTTGAGACGCCTGCACCTTAACATCAGGCGTTAGAGGCATTAATTGCTTCAACTCCCCATAAATCTGAGTAAAATTCATATAATAAGAGGTCAATGAAGGTTCCTGCTCCTGCTTCTGAGGACTGAAAAAGGCTTTGCACACCTCATAGATACGTGAAATATTTCCTTTACCAGAGAATAGAAACTCTAAGTATTCCATGAGCTCCTTCACATAAGAGCAATGAGTCAAAGAAGGAAGTATGTCACTATCAATAGAATTCTGAATTTGCAAGAACAAACGTGCATCATCTCTAATCCACGTCTTACTAGAATCATCGGTTGGAGGAGTCTCAGTCAAATGACCCTCTTTCCCAATACTCAACAAATACAATCGAATTGTCTTGTTCCAATCATGGTAATTCTTACGAGTTAACTTGTGCTCAGAAATTTTACTAATTATAGGAACACTATCAGACAGAACAGCCACCTTTCCTTCAGCCATTGAAGACAATAAAACTTCAAAAAGGAAATCCAAAGAAATTCCAACAAACAAGAAGGCAACAACCAAATAGCCTCACCAGGGGCTCCAAACGGCCAAATGAAGACCAGAAACAGATCAGAAACGGACGGCGAGCTCTCGGCGGTGGAAAGCGGCAGATTCCGATGGCGCGTGCGGCGGCGCGTGGATCAGAGACGGCGGCGCGTGGCGTCACGGCGGCGGCGCGTGACGGCGCGTGGAACCTCCGATGGCGGAGCGGCCGGCTGGGGTTTTTTCGCCGTCGCGGTGCGAACCCGTGGATGTGGCGCGTGTCACGAGGTGAGGTCCAGAAGAGCACAGATCGGCCGAAATCTCCTTCGTTTACTGTTCACGTGAACAGTGCCCAGACTCAGGCGGCCAGAAACGAAAAATCACAAACCCTAAAGAGCCTATGCTCTGATACCATGTACAAAAAGAAGAAGAAAAATAATAATCTTATTCAATGAAGCATGTGTGATTACATTATATAGGTAATAGGAAGCCCAAAGGGAATAAGGCCCAATAAGGCCAACTATTTACTAAACCCTAAATACACATATTTACAACAAACCTTAACAAAAGTTAAGAAATATTAAATTAATAATACTAGAATAAATAACAGAATAATGCATTTGTAGAGACGTTGGCAGATGCCAAGCTATCCACCCACAACTGTCACTCATGCCCTAAAAATCTTGGAATCTTTACAAGATACCAACCAGAACTTCATCAATACTATGCCTCAGGCAAAGTAGTCGTAGATTATTGGTGAAACGGCACAATGACATGATTATCACTAACACAAGGGAGGGAAAAATCTGACAAGTAAAGATGGAATTGCTGAAACGGCTATGGCCTCCTATGGGACCAGGCCTGTGATTAAAGATATTAAGTTTTATTACTTAGTAACTAGAATAGATAGAATATAGATTAAGATTTAGTTTAAGTTTTGGTTATAAGCAAATCAGGCCATTATCCAAAGAATTCCTAATTGAATCGAGAACTTAGTGTGAGCCTATAAATGTAATATTTGATTAGTGAATAAAACATCAATTAATCTGAAAAGCAAATTAATTAAAAATAAATTACCTGCAAGGGAAGGATGAAGTTGGAGATCAAAGAGTCAATTGAACAGACTTCACATAAAGCAGCAATTGCATGGCAAGCTTCTCTCCCTTCATCCTCTGTTGCAAAGGCTGAGAAAGCTGTTCCATAGGCTGTATTGTCCTTTTCCACATGGATAACTTCATCCTGAGAAGAATTTTCACATTCATCGTCACAATCCAAGCTACAGCCCTCATCTATAAAGTCATATTCAGCAGAAGCATTTCCAGCAAGAGCCTTTAAAGCATCAACACTGACAGATGGCCAACCAGTTTCTGTGTACATCTCAGTTTGTAGCTGACAACCAATACTATGCAACTTAATATCGCGAAATTTCGAGGGGGCTTTCTGGCCTTCTTTGATGACTTTATCAACATTGGGAACTTTAAAAGTCCGCTCAGTTGGAAGTGCCACACTAGGGTCTTTACTGAAATAAGAATGGAGAAAATGGAAATAAAAATGAAAACCACATACATATCACAGCTGCTTAACTACATTGTTTTGAATAGCATAAAATAGTAAATTTGATGAAAAGTTATGAAGAAAGCACTTCTTCTTTTTATTGTGATCTTATGAACAACAGAGTGTGTCGTGACTCGTGACCCATGTTTGTTTGTGATTTAGCCTGAAATCTGAACCTTGGCAGCTTGTGTTTCGATTTTGGAACACACAACCCACACTAATCCAGCAGAATGCACCGAGATTAACATTATAAATATCAATGTATGCTTTGAAAATAAATTCCTACTAAATTTTTAACCTTGCAATTTGCAAACTGCATAGAAAGGATTCGCATAAAAGCTCATATGTCAGTAATGTCAAGCCTATTAAAAGAAAATAATGCAATTAGTACCATTTCAGATGAACATCTCTAAACACTAAATAATAGTTTGCAGAGATTTGGTGACTGTTAACTAAGTCAAATTAATTCTATTGAAGAAATATATCCAACACTTCGAAATCATTTATAATCCAAATTAAAATTAAGAAATGATTGCTATAGTAAACAGTCCAAATAAAAAAGCATAAATGCAACATAACTTGGATATTTGTATGCACTTAATACAGATTAAACAATACAGATATCATACATTTCCCTAATATTTTTCAATAGTATCATGAGACATATAATCTGTATATTTGAATACAATTTATAAGTAAATATAATTAATTCTTGAACTGACAGCCCTCAATTTATTAAGGTAGAATCAAAAGGCACAGATACGAATAAATCAGATGTGCACCTGTTCACCATGCCACCAAATAGCAGCTGGCGCAACTGAGCATCACTTCCCACATTCATATTCTTAGCATCAGGACAATACCTAGAAGCCCATTTCCGAAACCTATTAACAGCTATCTCTTGCTCTGCTTTTGCCACTTCCTCTATCTCAGCAAGATATGCACGGTCAACTAGCATTCCTTCAGATTCCATTTGAACTAGAAGTTCACCAAATGGCCGCCAATATTCTTCATAGAAGTCGTACATGGTTTTTTCAGAAACAGGTCCCCTCATTTGTACTCCATCAACTTTCCACAACATTTTTGAGAGATGGCTCTTAAGGCTTTCATAGAGCTTCAGAGTGCTCCTAGCATCCAAGGCAGAATAACATATCCAAGGCATTCGCTCATCTCTTTGAAGCTCCTCAACAGGAGGAATGGTAATCATTTTACCCTCAGATCCATCTTTTTTCACCTTTTTCCTGCCAAATATAGTTTTCATCGATACTTTACCAATCAAATCCTTTTCATGGTTCAAATGAGTTCCACACATGACCCTTTTATCACTAGTAAGTGCTTCAAGAGAATAACCCCCATCCAAGCGTCTTGATGAATTCCATAATCGAGCCATGTGCATAGTATCAGCATGAAAACCAGAAACTTTGAGCCCATAGTTCTCTATAACATGATTGTCAAAGCTATAATTATGCCAAACCTGGAGAAGGTACAAGTGACTTCATTTTGGAGTCATTGATGAAATAGCATTGGTAACATATATTTAACTTCACAGCGAGTAAGAGGAAAAGGGAAAGAGCAAGATAGTGAAATGTAGTAAGTTCCAACCTACCTGGAGCTTCTAATTCATAAGGATGGTACAGGACAAGATTATGATGACTCAAATCCAAAATAATTACAGAATAGTTTTCTTATTTTATATACTAATAATAATAATTAAACTTAAACTCCCCAATTATAGGGCACTTGTATTTACAATAATAATCAGTCACAATCAACACTCACCCTCAGGCATCTAAATATCTTATTGGTTGAATAAACCAAGTTTGTAGTTGATGTAAAAAATACAGGGCTCTATTAATGATTTTAGTGAGTATATTGGCTGGTTGATCTTTGGAATTGACGTGGCTATTGTGATACCTCTATTAATGAAGTTCTTGAGCTAAATGCTTGATCCACACGAGTTTACACGTGTATAATGCCATGACATGCCATTCAACTTCAGCGAAATCAAGGGACAAAATCTTGCCTCTGATTTACAAAGAGACAAGTTTTCTTCCAAGAAAGATGCATTAATTACTAATTAGTACTGGATTGTTGACCTATCAATGATCTGACCCAGCTTGCATTGGCATGATGATGGAAAATTTGGGAAAGCCTACCATAGAAAGAAATCAGTTTACTTCTGTATTTCTAAAATTTTTAAGACTATTGCAGGAAAACCTACTGTAGAAGGAAACAGGTCCAAGTGAAGAAAGGCTACAGAGTTATCTATGAAAAGGAATCGCCAAATAGGCTTAAAGGAAAGTTTTGTCGAACCGGTGTCAGGCTATCAATGTCATAAAGCAATGAATGTTGGGCTAGCAATGTATATTGAGATAGATATGTCGTCATTCAAGGAATGATGATATTAGGGGAAGAGTAAGAGTGGCACCAATTGAAAAGAAAACGGTAAAAATTATTTGAGGTAATTTTGACTTGTACAAATAATGCTATTAGAGGCGCCAATGAAAAAGGTAGATAAGATAGCATGGAGTCAACTGACAAGCAGCAAAGTACGACTGAAAAGACGCTCAGTGGAGTCATTGAACGTGATTTTTTGGTTAACAATCTATCTAAAAATTTGGAACAAAGCACAATAAAGTCATGTGATCAATATAATCAACCCCACCTAGTTGGATAAGGCTTGTTGTTGATGTTATTGTTGTAGTTATGATTTGATTACTTTCGTGTGAAGGGAAAATAACCCTCATGCAACTAAGGGGACTCTTGGAGACTGAAATTTTAATATATACAGCTATTCAGTAATATCTCCCTCTTCTTTCCATTAATTAACTCTACAACAAATTAACACAACATTCAAAGAAAAAAATCCATTCCTTCAAGTAATCCAAACACAAAATATTTACAAAATAAAATATCTATTAAAAATATAATCAAGTCAATCTAAACTCCTTAATCATAGTCGATCATATTTAAAATCAAAATCTATCACAATCATAATAAGAAAAAAGCCAAATTGCTTCAAAAATTAGTAATTTGTTGCAATGTAGAAAGAGATGAGTAGGTGCAAAAGGGGGCCCGCTTTTTCTCTCCACTCAACCAGTATTATTACTCTACTCATTTGAGCATAAAGCACTACAACACAAGCGCCTCCACCTCCCTTCTAAGTCTCTTAACTCAAATGACCTAAAGAGATCACATCTCATTAAATAACAACAAGACCTTATACTAGTGGGTGGATTTGGCTACATGATTCATATGACACCATAATGCTTTATCAATAACTAAATCTTTACATATATTGTTAACCAAAAGATCTCACTCAACAACTTCATTGAGTGTTCACTTTGATCTCCCACTACCTCTTTTATGACTACCTAAGACAGAATTAATAGTTATCATTTCAAAATAAAAAATGCACCAATAACGGGATTCAATATTCAAATTTCAGATATAAATGAACGAAAAAGAAACCAATTCATCATCTTGGGGTTGAAAAGGCCAAGAGGAAACAGGTTTTATGTAAAGGATAGAATGAAGGAAGGGAAAAGATCCAGAATTAGACTCAAAAGTCAATTAAACAAGTCAACCCTAGACAGTGCAAAACTAAAGATGATAAAGTGATAACTATAGAAAGATATAGTCTAGAAGGAAGCAACTTTTTGAGTTTAATTATATTGAGTTTTCTTCTCGTTCACTTTACTTTTTACAAAATCTTCCTTTGATGCTGATAGCTTTTAAGCAAGTTGAGTGTTGGTTTCATCATATGAAGGTAAAGGGATTTCTTCAAGTGAAGGAAATCTCCCTCCATAAATGGCTAAGTTGTTATTTGTAGAGGACACACTTGGTTAATGATATCTTGATAGATCATGAGAACGGCTCCCCCTCAATATAATTTTATCTTTCCCTCCCATTCTGATCATTCTTCCCCCACCCCTCTCTGTTCAACCATTTTCCTTTGAAAATATTTGTAATTATTTAGTGTCAGTGAGAGTGATTCTAAATGATAATCCAAATGTTACTCCATATGTTCATGCAGAATAGACTTTAGAGCTCAGGATCACAGAAATGCAGATGTATCATATTGCTCGGAATAAAAAGTTACATGGGCATTTTCATATTTTCTCCAAAAATAGGCGTCAATGACTGTTTAATGGAATGATATAAATCTTGAAGACTGGTAATGATAAATCAAAATTTAAATATAAATAAGCTAATATGGTGCCAGTCTTTATCAAAGATGGATCATTTGAAAATGACAAGGACAAGCTTGATTGGGTGAGAAAAGCACTATCTTTCTTCAGGTATTCTCTTTCAAAATTCATCCTCAGTCTAAAATATTTACCATAAATTTCGTATAAGCAGTTTTGATAGTAACACATGTAAGAAGATAAGCAAAGTTGGGGCAGAAAGAATAAAAATTCACCTTTCTGATGGATCGGTCTTTAAAAAATGGTTCAAATTCAAATAACATTTCTTTGCCTCCACCATCAAGAACATCCACCCAGATACAGGATTTCCCATTTCCAAAATCAGCTTCTGGACCAGAATAAATACTGAAGCATACTATCTCCCCATGGTCAACAGGCGTTTCTTCTTTGACAGCAATCTTGGCCACCTTCAAGGTTGTATTTCCACCAGCATATATTATATGCCCCCCATATGCAAAAAAAAAAAATAGTCATTAGCTGCATAAAAAAGATATTTTTGACGCCATGGAAGTATACATGCCAATGGCAAGAAGCACTAAGGCCTAAAGTTGCCTCATTGTAGCACATTTTATAATAATGATAATAGAAAGCATAGAGAAGAAAAGGCAAAATATAAAAGAAAATAACTAACAAAGCTATAGAAAATGTTATACCAATGAAAACCACAACATAAGTTAGCATGATTAGAAGGCTTTATACCTCAGTATCACATGCATGAATAAGATGGCTGTACTTTTTTGTAAGCAATCCAACAGTTTTCTTAGCAAGAGAAATATTATCAACGACCAATATATCTTTATAAATGCTACATAGCCTAGCCCGGAGCTTCAAATCACCAGCAATATATTCTTTCATGGATACTGATGCAATGTCAGCATGCTGCGTAGATGCCTCCAAATTGTGTTTCTCATTTATATCAGAAGTTTCATGTTTACTGATTATAAAATGGGGTTCAATTGACCGGCTTCCCGCCCTTTTAGAGTCCATCAGCACTTTTGCATTGTCCGATTTAGGATGACTAACTACAGAGCATGACATAGGTACATCATGGTCCCGCAGCAAAAGAGGACCGGGGCCTCCATCCTTAGAACAAACCTGTTCCTGGCCATTGGAAATATATATTTTAGAAGCATAACTGCTACCATTATTGCACTCAAACTTATTTTGCATTTTAGTAACAGACAGATTATCTCTAGCTCGCACCCAGCCTCTTCTATCCCCAAACAGATCACCTTTAGCAGCAATAATGGATGTTCCACAGTCACGAGCAAAAATACTTACAGTCTGCACTTTTGCTTCAGAATAATCTTCTTCATCTGTCACTTCCTCCAGCATGCCAGTGGATGCAGTTGAGAACTTAGTGAATGAAATATGAAATGGAGTTGAATATAGATAACGGCTATATTCCATGCCATTGTAGTTATTCACGCCAACAACTATCCTTGATGGAAATTGTAAAGAACCGTCTCTAAACTGAAGACAATTGTTGGCTACATGAATGGGGAGGACAGTTCTTGTGCTGTTTATATCATGCAAAGAAAATAAAGGCACCAATCAGTTAGCGACGTTAATGAATTTACACATCAATTTAACCCTAAGAAGAGGAAGAGGAAGCAAGACGCTAACAATCACATCAAACCAAACAAGATTTTAAGCTGGCCAGAAAGAATGCGGAAGATGACACTAACAACTCATTTTACATGCGCTACTAAACAAACTTCCAAAAGAAGGAGAGAGAGAGAGAGAGAGAGAGAGAGAGAGAGAGAGAGAGAGAGAGCAGAAGGGAACCTGCTGCTAGAGTGAGGTTCGGAGGGAGGCATAAAAGGGCGAGAAGAAGAAGCGACGCGAAGGGAGCGGCGACAAGAGCGCGAAGTCCAGAAAGAAGAGGGGCAAAAGGGCCTCACAGCAGTGGTGGAGGTCTTCTGGGTAGAAAACCCCATGGCAACCAACTCCACCACTCTCCCCAGCTTTCTCCCACACTCCGTATACAAGAGGCGGTTATGAGGATGGCACAGTAGTCAGGCCTTACTAGAGTTGCAAGACAAGTGCATCTGACGAGGAAGGAGAGAAGACGAGGAAGGACAAGCAGGAGGCAGGCAGGGATTAGGCCAAACCCCTCCTGAGCTTTTGGTCTGCTTGACTGAGGAATATGGGAGGGGAGGGGAGGGGAGGGGAGGGCTACAAATCAATATCAATATCAATATATCAATCAATATCATCAATATAAAGGAAAATGGTGATTTGCTATTGGGTGAAACACTGTTCATAAGAGCTGGCATGTCCAAGTCATATGGTGGGACCTACTTTTTTGCCACGTAATCACATACTCCAATTTTTCCTTCCTTCACCATATTTGCTCCAGGTGGGTCCTATTTGTTTTTGCCATGTAGTCTTATCATGCGCCACATGTCTTGTGAATACACATATTTCCCTCATGAAAATCCTTTCTAAAGAAAATAGAGTAATGTGTTAGTTCTTTCCATCTGTGGGTCACGTAGTCCTGCAACATTTCCTCTTCATCTCTTGGGGTCTGTGCAAACTGAAAAGTTTGGATGCTTTTTCTGAAGCTTCTTGTAGAAGCCAACTAATGACTCAGCTCTCTTGCAGCTCATTTTCCCCTGCTAAACACAAACATGAAACGTGTGCAATTATGGAGCTTATCACTCCCCCAAACTTCAGTCCTTGCTTGTCCTCAAGCAATTTAGATGTATTTATGATTTGACCATATATGTTTTCCCTAGTTTGATTTAATTACTTATCCTCACATGTTGCTCTCTCAATTGGGTCTTAGAAAGTATGGGCTAAATTTAATGATGTATGCATCTCAATTTTAAAACAAACTTTTGCAAGATCTTTGAACTCGTGTGTGTGTGTTGGAGTTAAGAGAGATTATCCAGATTTTAATCCAGCTACATGCAATAATTCAATGCATGTATAAAATTTCACTTTCAAATTTCTCCACTCTTTTCTTCACAGTTCTCTAGTTTCAACTTGTGGCACATCAATTCAAAATCAAGAGGGCTTTTAAAGCTTGTAATGGCGCTAAGGGTTCAAGAGTTTAGCTAATTGAAAGAATGGTATAAAGGAATTCAAATATCTTGAGAAAAATGAATACATTTCATTAGATTCAATCTCTTGTCACAATTAATAAAAGCCAATTTCTATGTTTCAACCCTAATGTGGCTATGTGAGGCTGATAAGTATAGGTCTATCTTATTAACCAAAACATTCATTTGTCATGCAAACTTCAAGTTCTCACACTATTTTACTCAAGTTCTTGATTAGCCTTAAAGTCGCCTAAGCTAATCAAATGCTAAACTCAACTACTAGGTAGTAGTGGTGAGCTAGGCCTTTTCACAATTCTAGTTTAGTATCTTGCAAATTTTAGGTAGTAGCCACGCAAATTACAATGGATTGAGAGTGATGATTTTACTAATCAAACTACAATTAACACTACAACAACAATAACACCTAAGGTAAATGAGATGAAATATCAAGTAGAGAACCTCCCTTTCCAAACTACTCATGTGCTTTTTGATGAATATGGCCTCATGTGTTTGATAACTTTGATATATTCTAGTTAAAATCTTAAGATCTCTTAATCTAAAGTAATCTTGAAGAGTTTAACTAGAATAACCAAATTAAAAGTTCTTTCCATTTTTCACATATACCAAAGCAACATAGGTCTAAATCTAGAGCCTATTTAAGTCATTCATTCCATGAAAACACACATATACACATCGCAACATATGTCCATGAAACTACACAAGATAATGCCTAGGTTTTCATATGAGAAACCTAAAAAGAGAGATCACAAGCTAACATAAAGTAGAACACTCAAACTACAAGCATTCTAGACTAATGAATCCTAAATCAAGGTAATCACAAGGCAAAAGGTAGATCTCGCTTGTAACCTACAAGATTAGTCTTACAAACACATGTGGCTGAAAGGTTTCTAATCTTTAAAGCACATTTTTTGCTTGGAGAAGGAGATGAAGGAAGCTAGCCGAATATCATGGAGGTAGAGAGGAGAATTTGTGGTGTGGAAGCCATGGGAGAAGAGAGAAAAACCGAAAATGTGAAGAGAGAGATGAGAGAAAATGAAGATGGAGAGAGAAAGTTATGTGTAGAATGAGAGATGAAAATGAGTTTAGGGTTTATATATGATGATTAACTTTGGGATTAGCTCCCAAATGAAATGCTAATACCCCCTAAATGACATGTGAATGTGGGTTTATGGAGGTCTATGGCCGAAATTGTGGGAGAGAATGTGAAGGAAATGTGGAGGAAAGTGAAATGGAAGTGTAATGTGTGAGGAGGGGCAAAATGAGAAAGTAAAATATAAGTGGGTGAATGTGGCCTCCATTTGGTCTTAATGCATTCTCTAAAGCTTTCTCCTTTTTCTCCTTTCCATTGTGCTTCCAATTGTGCCCTTAATGAGGCTTCCAATTCAAATTTGAAGTTGGAGACATTTTTTCCCCTTTTGGAAAGATGCTTCAAAAGTGTCTTTTCCTTCTTTTTACCAAAAATGGTAATTGTTGCTTTATGCCCATATGCCTTGCCAACTAGCTTTCTCCTTGCCACCTAAGCTCCTCACAAAGGCATATGGGGCCCACGTGGGACCCCCTACAAATAAGAGAGCACCACATAGTGAAAATGACCAAAATGCCCTTGGTTACTTAAAGTGAAAGTAATCAAGCTAGAATTTTCCAATTATCCACAAATAAGCATGCGCATAATAAATCACTAATAATGATCAAATATAGCAATTAAATCACACTAATTAAGCTCAATTGCACATGCTTAAACATATAAAATTAGGTCTAATCAGTTCTACATTTAACCTAGCTCTCTCAAGTCATAAGTCGAATGAACAAGTCAAATAAATGTTGATCAATCACTTAGAGGCATTAGGGCTAGAGTAAAATAAACACATATATATGCATTAATCACAAAAGGATGGGAGCTTTACATAGTAAGTCCAGACAAAGGTTCAAAATAATCATAGATGAATGGATTTACCTACGCATAATCAAATATAAACTACAATACCAAAATGAGTAAAGAGTCATAAATGCTCACAAGATAGGAAGAGGAAAATGAAGATGAAACCAAAAGGGAGAAGCTTTAATTGTCTTTAATTCTCTCCACCAAACTCCCAATCTTCAATCTTAAATCCCCAAGAAAAACCCAAGGCAAAGAGACCCAAGAAGAGAGTGTTTTGTGCCTTAGATCTTGCCCAAGTCGAGACTCTCCCAAGTGGTTCAAGTCCTGCCTTTTATCTATCAGATTTTTTAGTCAAAAATGAAGAGTTTCATTTTTTTCCCAGGTTCGCTATACGTTCGCTGATAGCCAACGTCTAGCGAAGCATTTTGGCAGGTTGGCTGCACGTTCGCTGAGGGCTAACCTCCAGCGAACCACAATTTCCTTTTTCTCTTCTTTTCTTCATTTCTTCCACTATTTGGATGTTGCTTTGCTTTTCCATTTGTTCTTACTCACATTAACTAGAAAGGGAAGGTGAATTCCTCAACACATATATATATAAAAAATTAACCAATTTCGACTCATAATCTCAAACACATGTATTTCATATCATTTTCTCTACACTAGGAGTATTGCTATGTTTCTATCCATTTATTTACCAAAACATGTGATGAATGAGAAAATTCATATGAAATGTGTGTGCAATTATGGAGCTTATCACACCCCAAACTTCAGTCCATTCTTGTCCTCAAGCAATTTAGACATATTTATGATTTGACCATATGTTTGCCCTAGTTTGATTTAATTACTTATCCTCACATGTTGCTCTCTTAATTGGGTCTTAGAAAGTATGAGCTAAATGTAATGATGTATGCATCTCCATTTTAAAACAAACTTTTGCAAGATCGTTGAACTGGTGTGTGTGTTGGTGTTAAGAGAGATTATCCAGATTTTAATCCAGCTACATGCAATAATTCAATGCATCACTTTCAAATTTCTCCACTCTTTGCTTCACAGTTCTCTAGTTTCAACTTGTGGCACATCAAATCAAAATCAAGAGGGCTTTTAAAGCTCGTAATGGCGCTAGGGGTTCATGAGTTTAGCTAATTGAAAGAATGGTATAAAGGAATTCAAATATCTTGAGAAAAATGAATACATTTCATTAGATTCAATCTCTTGTCACAATTAATAAAACCCAATTTCTATGTTTCAACCCTAATGTGGCTATGTGAGGCTGATAAGTTTAGGTCTATCTTATTAACAAAAACATACATTTGTCATGCAAACTTCAAGTTCTCACACTATTTTACTCAAGTTCTACATTTAACCTAGCTCTCTCAAGTCATAAGTCGAATGAACAAGCCAACTAAATGTTGATCAATCACTTAGAGGCATTAGGGCTAGAGTAAAATAAACATATATATATACATATTTATATATATATACATATATATATATATACATATTTATATATATATACATATATATATATATATATATATATGTATATATATATATACATATATATATATATGTATATATATATATATATATATATATATATATATATATGAATTAATCACAAAAGGATGGGAGTTTTACAGAGTAAGTCCAGACAAGAGTTCAAAATAATCATAGATGAATGGATTTACCTACGCATAATCAAATATAAACTACAATACCAAAATGAGTAAAGAGTCATAAATGCTCACAACATAGGAAGAGGAAAATGAAGATGAAACCAAAGGGGAGAAGCTTTAAATGTCTTTAATTCTCTCCACCAAACTCTCAATCTTCAATCTTCAATCCCCAAGCAAAACCCATGGCAAAGGGACCCAAGAAGAGAGTGTTTTGTGCCCTAGATCTTGCCCAAGTCGAGACTCTCCCAAGTGGTTCAAGTCCTGCCGTTTATGTATCAGATTTTTTAGTCAAAAACAAAGAGTTTCATTTTCTTCCCAGGTTCGCTATATGTTCGCTGATAGCCAACGTCCAGCGAAGCATTTGGGAAGGTTGGCTGTACGTTCACTGAGGGCTAACATCTATCGAATTCATTTTCGAAGGTTGGCTGCGCGTTCGCTGAGGGCAAACATCCAGCGAACCACAATCTCCTTTTCTCTTCTTTTCTTCATTTCTTCCACTATTTAGATGTTCCTTTGCTTTTCCATTTGTTCCTACTCACATTAACTAGAAAGGGAAGGTGAATTGCTCAACACATATATATCAAAAAATAACCAATTTCGACTCATAATCTCAAACACGTGTATTTCATATCATTTTCTCTACACTATAAGTATTGCTATGTTTATATCCATTTATTTACCAAAAACATGTGATGAATGGAAAAATTCATATGAAATGTGTGTGCAATTATGGAGTTTATCACTCCCCCAAACTCCAGTCCTTGCTTGTCCTCAAGCAATTTAGAGATATTTATGATTTGACCATATGTTTGCCCTACTTTGATTTAATTACTTATCCTCACATGTTGCGCTCTTAATTGGGTCTTAGAAAGTTTGGGATAAATTTAATGATGTATGCATCACAATTTTAAAACAAACTTTTGCAAGATCTTTGAACTCGTGTGTGTGTGTTGGAGTTAAGAGAGATTATCCAGATTTTAATCCAGCTACATGCAATAATTCAATGCATGTATAAAATTTCACTTTCAAATTTCTCCACTATTTTCTTCACAGTTCTCTAGTTTCAACTTGTGACACATCAATTCAAAATCAAGAGGGCTTTTAAAGCTGGTAATGGCGCTAGGGGTTCAAGAGTTTAGCTAATTGAAAGTATTGTATAAAGGAATTCAAATATCTTGAGTAAAATGATTACATTTCATTAGATTCAATCTCTTGTCACAATTAATAAAAGCCAATTTCTATGTTTCAACCCTAATGTGGCTATGTGAGGCTGATAAGTATAGGTCTATTTTATTAACAAAAACATTCATTTGTCATGCAAACATCAAGTTCTCACACTATTTTACTCAAGTTCTACATTTAACCTAGCTCTCTCAAGTCATAAGTCGAATGAACAAGTCAACTAAATGTTGATCAATCACTTAGAGGCATTAGGGCTAGAGTACAATACACACATATATATGCATTAATCACAAAAGGATGGGAGGTTTACAGAGTAAGTCCAGACAAGGGTTCAAAATAATCATAGATGAATGGATTTACCTACGCATAATCAAATATAAACTACAATACCAAAATGAGTAAAGAGGCATAAATGCTCACACTTTTGAACTCCCATATCTTTGAAAGAAGAATTTGCACCATAATATCATCACCAAAGCCCTCTTTCATTTATTTGATTTTAAACCTAAGCAATTTATCTTTTCATAAACTAAAAACAACCAAAAACAAGTTTTGCTTTATTTTAGTAAATTTAAACAATGTTTCAAAACACAAAAAATTACACCCCTTTTAAATCAATTCTTATTTGCATTTAGCTTAATTAGGGTAGTTAAATGACTCCACAAAGTGAGACAACCCGGGGATTGCACCCTATTTGCAATCCTTGGATTAAAATTGTGATTTTAACCCCCAAGACGACTAGGAAATGGTTAAAATAATGGCGCCGTTGCCGGGGAGTCATTTTTGACTCCCTAAGGTAGCTAAGTGTCAATTAAGTTTGACAAGGGGTAAGGATTCTTTAGGTTGCATATAGTTCATCTAGTTTGCATTTATAGTTTTAGGTCATCATAGTTTGCATGTTTGCATTGATAAAACTTGAAAAAATATATTGTTCTTATCTTGTGGTTATACTTGTAGTTTGATTTGCTTCTTGCAACATATTACTTCACCTTGCTTGTTAGATTCTGTGTTGTTGCTCTATAAATTTTGCAGGTCCATCTCACTTTGCCTTAGTCTACACTCGCTGTCTGTTCCTTGTGTATGACTAGAAACAAACTAAGAGAGGGTGAGCCAATACCAGACATTCCTGAACTTGAGAGATACCTCACCAAATTAAGGAAAGAACATAAAACAACCTCTACCCCTTCTCTAGTAGTTGAACATCATTATTCAATAGGATCTAGTTTTGAGAGTGGCGTGGAAACTATTGTTGAGAGTGAACCTAGTAGAAACATGAAACAAAATAATGAGGAAGAGGAATATGAGAGACAAGAGGAAGAGCGAGAAGAGGCCGGTCATGGTGGTGGCCAAGGACAAGGCCAAGTGTTCAATGAGGGTGAGAGACATAGATGTAGGACCATTAGGGATGCCACTTCCACTAGGGTTGACCATAATCCCTTCATGAATACTTTCCCCACAGTTAATACTGATTATGAGATTAAAGGTTTATTGATCCAGTCCTTACCTAAGTTTTATGGTTTGCAAGATGATGAGCCCACCGATCATTTAGATGAGATTTTCCTTCACTATAACACAATGAAACCTGCACGAGCTCATGTTGACGATGTTATGTGGAGGGTATTCCATTTGACTTTGGAGGGCAAAGCCAAGCAATGGTATATGAGTTTGCCAATCTATGGCCCCGATGCCCTAGCTTCATGGCAAAATCTCAAACAAGCATTCTTGGACAAATTCTATCCGGCTACCAAAACCTCTGCAAGAAGGAAAGAGATCAACAATATGAATCAAGAGCCGTATGAATCACTTTATGAGTATTGGACACGGTTCCAAGAGTTGCTAAAGAAGTGTCCCCATCACAGGATCTCAGTTGATCAATTGGCTCAAACATTTTATGACGGGTTGAAAGAAATGAATCAAGATAAGTTGGATGCGGCTTCCGGTGGTTCTTTCATTGACTTCACCTCGGAGAAAGCATGACCTTTGGTTAAGAAAATTGCTTTGGCCAAACAAAAACACACTTCAAGACGACCAACAAGGATTTTGAACAAAGTTGAGACCACTTCATCCCATATGCCTCAATTTGATAGGTTGGAGGCCGAAATCAAAGCCATTCACTCAAGGTTGGATAAGATCTCTAGTCCTCCTTCACCATGTAGCCCTAAAGGTAATGAGTTGGTAGCTCCTTCATGTGAGATTTGTGCCTCTGTTATGCATCTCTCTAGCAATTTCCTCATAAGACTGAAGAATGCAATGATATGTAACAACAAAGGCAAGGGACCAATCAAAGGTGGGATCCCTACTCAAATACCTACAATGAGGGATGGATACAACATCCTAACTTTAGATGGAGGCAAGGAGACAATCCTCCAAGGAACATGCAAGGAGATTCATCACAAAGCATGGTTCCAATGAGGAGAGACAAAACACCAAGTGACGGTGATGATGTTAACAAAAGTCTTGCTATAGGGTATCGCAACATGGAGAGTTTGATCACCTCTAAAGCCAATGAGACAAGGGAGTTTATGAAATCCGAGCTTGAGAAAGTAGACAATCGGATGACCCAATGGGAGATAAAGAATGCTAATTTGGAGGAGTATGTGATGAAGCTCTCCAACTCCTTCAATGAACTTCAAGCTAGAACAAGTGGCCCCACTCCTTCTAACACGGTGATAAATCCCAAGTCCTTGAACGTCATCAACTTGAGAATTGGAAAGACACTCCACCCAATAATACCACCAAAGAAGCGTGTTCAATTTGTGGTTGATGAGGAAGAAGATGAGGAGGAACCGGTTGATGAAGAGATAGTGGTTGAGGACCTTCAAGCACCAATCATAAGCCCTCCTTTGAGCCCCATGTCATTTGATCCCTATGAAAGTGCTAAGGAAGGGGAACTCTTTGCTAGAAAGAAGTACATCTTGAAAGAACTGATGGATGCACAACCCCCAACACCACCCAAAGGCTTGAAAAGGGTTAAGATCCCAAGTGTCCATGAGAAAGGAGAGGCAAGCAACACCCAAGATACCTTGGCCAAGACTCCGGCCAAGGAGGTAACTATCTCTCAACTCCCTTTTCCTAAATCTTATTTTAGAAGTAAAAAGAAGCATGATGAAAATATTGAAAAAGAAATGCTTGATTTGTTTAGCAAGTTGCATGTGAATGTGCCTTTATTTCAATTGGTTAAGTCTATGCCTAGTTATTGCAAATTTTTAAAAGACTTGTGCACTAATAAAAGAAAGTTTAGGCCTAATGAGAGAATTCAATTGAATCCAAGTGTGTCGGCCCTCTTTAAGCCACACCTCCCGGTCAAATGCCAAGACCCCGGATCTTTCACGGTCCCTTGCACTATTGGCAATATGACCATCACCAATGCATTGTTGGATTTAGGAGAGGCTATCAATGTGATGCCTAGTGCGATTTTCACTTCTTTGGGCATTACTGGTTTAAAAAGTACAAGTGTTGTTTTACAATTTGCCGATCGCACGCTTCGATATCCACAAGGCATTGTTGAGGACATACTTGTTAAAGTTAAAGATTTGGTCTTCCCAGCTGATTTTTATGTTTTAGACATGACTAGTGATGCTTGTGAATTCACACTCATTTTAGGTAGGCCATTCATGAGAACCGCTGGTGCTATGATTGATATGAAAGATGGGAAAATCACAATGGAGGTAGGGGACCACAAAATTAGCTTTAACATGTATGAGGCAATGATGCACCCTCATGAGGATTATTCTCTTCTTGCTTTAAATGTGACTGATATTGCATTGGAAGATGCCATTGAGGAACATGAGCTTAACATGCATTCATATGATTACTTTACTGACCTTGATGCTTATGATTCTTATTTCTCTTCTCTTCCCTCTATTTATTCCTTCTTTTCCATGAGTAATGATGTGCATGACCATGATCCTTTGACAATTGATTGTTTGATTTCCATCTCCATGGTTTCTTCTTGTTTACTAACCGATAGTGTAGACATTGCTTCGTCTACTCTATCTCTTTTAAGTGATGATACCTTTGGCGAGGATATGTTTTCAGGTGTTGCATGTCAGAAATTGATTGAGGAGTGTGAACTTGATGTTGGAAGCCAAAATTTGGATGATTTGAGCTCAAAGGGGATAGCCCTTAGTCCAACAAGAACCATATCACAATTGTCCCATGTGGTACAAGGGCCACTTTCTAATCCCTCTCCTCTTAATTTGCTTTTGAGACCTAAGATTTCTGCCCACACACTTCAATACTTGAATGACTTGGTTTCAAGTTGTGATGTAGGTGTTGTGGATGACTATTCCCCAAGGCAAGTTGATGCTATAGATCAACCTAGTGTTGGTTCAGCCCTTGGGAAGACCAATGGACAAGTTACAAAGTCTATGAGACCTAGTCTACCTATTCCTAGTGGTTCTACAAAGGGGAGTGCTTCTATAACTCTTTCTCTCCCTACTCTTGTTCCCTCTGTTTTGGAACCCCCCACTGTGGAACTTAAGTCTTTGCCAAGCAATCTTAAATATGCTTTTCTTGCTTCCAATGACAAATTGCCGGTTATTATTTCTAATACTTTGAATGCAATTGAGGAGGCAAGGTTGCTTGATGTTTTGAAAAGATATAGTAAGGCTATAGGTTGGACTTTAGATGATATTCCGGGTTTAAACCCAACTATTTGCACTCACAGGATTTTGTTGAAAGAGGATTCTAGTCCTCTTAGGCAACCTCAAAGGAGGCTTAACCCCCTCATTCTCGATGTGGTGCGAAAGGAGGTCACAAAACTCCTTAGTGCCAGTATTATATATCCGATATCGGATAACGAGTTGGTTTCGCTGGTCCAAGTGGTGCCTAAGAAGTCCGGAATCACAGTTTTAAAAAATGAGAACAATGAGTTGATTCCAACAAGAGTGCAAAATAGTTGGAGGGTTTGCATAGACTATAGGAAACTGAATGATGCCACTGAAAGACCATTTCCCCCTTCTATTTATTGACCAAATGTTGGAACGGTTCGCGGGTCGTAGTCACTATTGTTTCTTAGATGGCTATTCCGGGTATTTTCAGATACCTTTAGCTCCCGAGGACCAAGAAAAGACTACCTTTACTTGTCCATTTGGTACTTTTGCCTATAGGCGCATGCCCTTTGGTCTATGCAATGCGCCGGGTACTTTCCAACGATGCATGATGAGCATTTTCTCTGATATGCTTGATGATTGCCTGGAAGTCTTCATGGATGATTTTACCCTCTTTGGTGATTCATTTGATACTTGTTTGCATAGTCTTGAGAGAGTCTTGGCCCGGTGTGTTGAAAAGAATTTGGTCTTAAATTATGAAAAGTGTCATTTCATGGTCACACATGGTATTGTTCTAGGACACTTAGTTTCACACTGTGGCATAGAGGTAGATAAAGCTAAAACTGAGGTGATTTCGTCTTTGCCTTATCCCACTTGCATCAAAGAGCTTCGCTCTTTCTTGGGAAATGTAGGCTTTTATAGACGTTTCATCAAGGGATTTTCCCATATTGCATTACCTCTCTCTCATTTGCTTCAAAAAAATGTTGATTTTGTGTTTGATGAAAAATGCATATAAGCTTTTGAAACCTTGAAGCATGCACTATTGGAGCCTCCTATTCTCATTGCTCCCAATTGGTCATTGCCATTTGAATTGGCATGTGATGCCTCCAACTATGCAGTTGGTGCCATGCTAGGTCAAAGGCACAATGGGAAACCACATGTGATTGCCTATGCAACAAAGACTTTGGATTGTGCACAAAGGAATTATACCACAACTGAAAAAGAGCTTTTTGCCATTGTCTTTGCATTAGATAAATTTAGACAATATTTGTTGCATTCTGTGGTTGCTGTCTTTACTGACCATGCAGCTCTCAAGTTCTTGTTCACCAAGCCTCACTCAAAGCCTAGGCTTCTGAGGTGGACACTTTTGTTGCAAGAGTTTGATCTACATATCAAAGATCGCGCCGGCAATGCCAACTTGGTAGCCGACCACTAGAGTAGACTTCCGGAGAACACTAGAGGAGTAGATCTTTCTGACATTATTTGTGACAATTTCCCTGATTCCTCCTTGTGCTTGGTTGAGGTTGAGGAGCCTTGGTATGCCCCTATTGTTAATTATCTTGTTTGTGAACTCACTCCGGAGGATATGACTCCATTCCAAGTGCAAAAGTTAAAGAAAGAAGCTCACCATTATTTTTGGGAATATCCTCACGTGTGGAGACTTTGCAATGATCAGATCATTCGGAGGTGTATCCCGGAATCTGAGTCCTATGATATACTTTTTGCTTGCCACTCAATGGTTTGTGCTGGACACTATAGTTCTAGGAAGACTGCAAGGAAAGTCTTAGAAGCAGGATTTATTGGCCAACTCTTTTTAAAGATGCTTATGGGTTCTGCAAATCTTGTGATAAGTGTCAGAAATTTAGGGGAAGCGTGACAAAGAGACACGAGATGCCACAAAGGCCAATCCTAGTTTGTGAGCTTTTTGATGTTTGGGGGATAGACTTCATGGGACCCTTTCCACCTTCATCAGGTTATGCCTACATTTTGCTTGCCATTGATTATCTCTCTAGATGGGTAGAAGCTATTCCAACACGTAAGGATGATGCACCTACAGTCTCCAAGTTCCTAAGGTCCAACATATTTAGTATATTTGGTGTACCAAGAGGTTTAATTAGTGATAGAGGCACTCATTTCTGCAACAAGCTTCTTAATAACCTGCTTACTAAGTATGGGGTTGCCCATAGAGTGTCCAGCCCTTATCATCCACAAACAAATGGCCAAGCAGAAGTGTCAAATGGGGATATAAAGCACATTCTTGAAAAAATTGTGAAGCCATCAAGGAAGGACTGGAGTGATAGGCTTGATGATGCATTGTGGGCATACCGGACTGCATTTAAGATCCCTTTGGGTATGTCTCCTTACCGGATTGTCTTTGGGAAAGCTTGTCACTTGCCGGTGGAGTTGGAACATAAATCTTATTGGGCCATTAAGCAATGTAACATGGAGTTGGATGCTTCTGGGAAAGAAAGAATGCTCCAAATGCAAGAACTGGATGAGTTGCGCCTCCATGCCTTTGAGAGCTCAAGGCTTTACAAGGAAAAGATCAAGTTGCTTCATGATAGCTAGATCTTTAATCGTAACTTCAATGTTGGAGACCGAGTCCTTATGTACCAAACCCGTTTCCGCCACGGTCATGGAAAGCTCACATCAAATTGGGTTGGGCCATACAAAGTGATGAAGGTCAACAAGTATGGAATGGTGCAGTTAGTTAAGGAGAGTAGCGGCAAAGAGTTTGTTTTCAATGGCCACCTCCTCAAATCCTACCATGAGTCTTCATTGAAGCCTCCATGAGGCCAGGTTGTCCCTTTCCCTTAGCTTGTTTTATTTTGTGCATCTGAGCTGAATTTTGGTCATTATATTATCTTGTGTTTGCATAGACCAAGTGTGGGGGAGGGACATCCTATTAATAAAAATAGATGTAGTTGTAATTTCAATTCAATAAGAACCCCTTATGATGTCATTTTCTTGTTGCACCATGTTGCATTGGGGACAATGCAAAATTTCAGTGTGGGGGAGAGACTTGTGGTGGTCATGTTTGATTCATTGGGTTTGTGCCATTTCCACATTAGTGTCAATTTTTCAAAAAAAAAAAAAAATTACTTCCAAGCTTCTAAGTTTCATGTTGTGTTGAATGTTCACATTCATTGTAATATGGAACAAAGTTGGAGTTTTACCTATTTTCACATTTTTTTCTTTCACACCTAATGTGGAAAAACTTTTGAAAACATATGGGCAAGATTAGAACCTACCAAATTTTCAACAAGTTAGTATTGAATCAATATCAAGCATATGCATTTTGTCAATTGGCCTTGCAATTAGACTTATCTTTGGCATGAGAGTAGCCCTTCTTGTGAGGATTTTTGAGCCTTTAATTCATTTCAAGAGTGACTTTCTCAATTATTCAATTTCTATAACTTGTTTCTACTCTTAGTCAAAGCTTATGTATTCATGTTTGGATATGATTGAGACATTCATTTCTAAACCCTATGACCCAAACACTTAACCAACAAATATATCTGTTGTTTCACCCCTTTGGGCCATCACTTTCTTTTCTTCCACCTTGACCAAGTTGGAAACATGCATCCATAGCATATACTTGCATTTACATTGTTCTTCTATTGTTGTATGATTTGAAAAAGCATGCTACATAGTAAAAAAAAAGAGGTCGGGAGCCTAAAGAGAGAAAGAATAAAATGTGGCCGAAAGCCAAGAAAAAAAAGAGTGAAAGCACAAAGTGCTAATGTATGCCAAAGGCATAGTGTGAAAATAAAAGAGAGGAAGCACAAAGTGCTTGTGAAAAAAAATTGAGAAAAACAGTGGCATGTATTATGCTAGTATGGAATTGTTATGACTTGAGTTACCATTTGTTGTATTGCATTTATATGTGGTGGATAATTGTTTGCATAATTGATCATTGACTTTATTCCATTATTCATCATTCATTATTAGCCTTCTCCATCATTTCAACCCCACAAAGTCCTCTTGATCAATTCATGAGTGCATGCATAGTGGAGATATTAAAGTAGTCACAAGTCTATGGTTGAATTGATTATTGAGCAAGTAGAGTAACAAATTCCACATTAGGTGAGGAGTGTGAAACACTGTTATCTTGAGAGTTCTCATCGCCATAACTCATGTCCAATTGCATTGCCAATGCTCACTATGCATATTCTTACTTATTGATTCAAACTAAATTGATGAATATTGATTTGTTAAAATCTTGTATTCTTTGCAATGTACCCTTTGTCCAGGAGTACAAAGGTCTAAGTGTGGGGGAAATGATTGCACCATATATTTGTATATATTTTCATGGCCAAATCCATTGAATTAATGCATGTTTTGATGATAATTGCACCTAATTAGCATAGATTCTGGCTATTGCTTAGGTTGTTGGAATTTGTTCTAGTTAAGGGCAATTTTGTCATATTTAACTTGATTTATTGTCAGTCATCTTTTTGAGAACTTTGTGATGCTACTTCAAGTATTAATCTCTTGTAGGTTAATGGAAGAAAACACTCAAAGAGATCATGGAAGCAAAGGACAAGAATGAGGAAGTAAGGAAAGCAAAGAAAGGGCAAAAAAGAGGGGAAATGGTCAGTTTGGCGCCCCCGGGCGCCATCTGGGCGCCATAACAGAGAGGCGGCGCCCTAGGCACGTCCGTGGGTGCCATTTGGGCGCCAATTCTGCAGCAAAATTCAGCTTTCGCGAAATTAGGGTTTTTACACCCTATATAAGCTTCCTAACACCCCCAAACCTCCTCCCAAGCTCTCCTAGGTCGAAAATACCAAGCTCTCTTAGGGTTTCCATCATTCCTCTCAATCCCAACTCAAATCCACCTCATTCCACTCCAAATCTTTCATCATTCCTCTCTTCTACTACCATTTCCACCACCCACCTTCTCCAACCTTCATCTTCTTCCATGGCAGCACCCTTGTGCGAGTTTGAGCTTTCATCTACTATGAGTGGCTAAACATTCTTGGGTATTTGGTGATGAGAAGATGATGCAAAGCTTCATGGGCTTTGTAACAACCACAATTATAAAACCATTTTTACGCTATTTTTTTTCCTTAATTTAAATTAAAGTCTAACTATGTTAGAAAAAGAATACAAGTTAAGATAATAGCGGCTAACATAGTTAGAAAAAGAATTTAACTTAATTAATTACAATAATTACAATACTAACTATGTTAGAAAAGAATTTATGTTATAATGATGACTAATATAGTTAGAAAAACAATTTTTCTTATTTTCCATAAAATATAAATTGATAGGCTAACCATGATAGAAAAAAAATTTTAGTCATAAATAAACTATCATGGTTAGAAAAAGATTTCATGTAAATTTGAAAAATAAATAAATTAAAATAAATAATTTCATAATCAAATATAAAAATTAACAATTGAAAATCATTTATTAAAAAAATGTCAAATTTGATATATCCATGTTAGATAAAAATTGACTAACATGAATATTTAAACAAATCTAATAATATCTGATTAAATTCTTTCACAATTATTTACAAATAAACACACAAACATGTTTAAGAAATAATTACAGTTATCCAGCCTAAAATTATACAGAGACATACAGTAATCCAAAGAAACTAAATTAAAGAAGTTTACAAATTATTAACAAATATATGAAAACATGCTGCCTAATTCCCAAATCTCCAGATCCTTCCCATCACTCCTGCCCGATCTAGTACCTGTAATGACAACGATTGGGGTAGACCCAGAAATCGCAACTACTACCACCCGCTTACGTACATTTTTGCACTACGTGCATGTGCATGTCCGCAAGGTGGTGTGTGCTAATACTGTGTTAAGTGGTGTGTGCTACATGTTGTGTTGCATGAACATGCTATATATATCAACTTCAAATGATTATCGGTTATCATGTAATAAGCAGCACAAATATTTATTTACAAACACATCACAAAATCAAACATAAATAATAATATCAATTAAAACATCAATAACAAAAATCATATCAAACACAACACACCGTAATATCTCAGTTCAATAGGGACTCACGACTCGATAGTCGATATACCCTCGCTTGAACTGGTTCAAAGGGACTAACAACCCTACCGAACATGTAACAATTTTGTCTTATTCATTTTAGTCCCTCGGGTTTTACAGGGAACCTCATTCCGGAATGGCATAATTATAATCATATTAACCGGTGTGCACCAAACAAATAATCAATTCTCATGCATATAATAAAGGGTAAGGGACCTAATCTGCCCCCAAGTAACCACCAAGGAGCGCTGAGCACCCTGAACTAACAACAGGCCTGTATCTGCACTCCAAGTAACCAAGGTGTTTAAAAACTACCCCGGTTTGACGGTCAACAACGTTTGACCGTTAGTATGCATATGTGGACGCCACGTGGAGACCTGTTTTGCCACCCGGCGCCTTGTCATCGCCACGTAGGATAAGTTAATGTGGGTCCTACATTAAATAAAAAAAAAAATTCTCCCTCCCTCTTCACCTCTCCCACCCACCGCCCCCCCCTTCACCTCCCTTCCCAGCCCCCACCGCCCGCCCCACCCCCCTTCACCACCCCCCACCACCAGCCCCACCCCCTTCAGCTCCCTCCCTCCCTTCACCACCAGCCCCACCCCCCGTTCACCTCCCTCCCTCCCTTCACCACCAGCCCCACCCCCCTTCACCTCCCTCCCTCCCTTCACCACCAGCCCCACCCCCCTTCACCACCCCCTTCACCTCCCTCCCCACTGACACAGCCATCTCCGTCAGGCTTTTCTCTTTCCGATTAGCTCAAATTGCCTTCCACAGTGAACCTTCTCTTCCGTTCGCCACCACATTCCGTCGTGCCCTCCGCTTAATCGCCGAACGAACCGTCGGTTCTAGACCGGCCACCACATCCGCCACTAACTCGGCCATGGAGGGGTGGGGCGGGTGGTGGGGGGGCTGGGAAGGGAGGTGAAGGGGTGGGGCGGGTGGTGAAGGGAGGGAGGGAGGTGAAGGGGGGTGGGGCTGGTGGTGAAGGGAGGGAGGGAGGTGAAGGGGGGTGGGGCTGGTGGTGAAGGGAGGGAGGGAGGTGAACGGGGGGTGGGGCTGGTGGTGAAGGGAGGGAGGGAGGTGAAGGGGGGTGGGGCTGGTGGTGAAGGGAGGGAGGGAGGTGAAGGGGGGTGGGGCTGGTGGTGGGGGGTGGTGAGGGGGGGTGGGGCGGGCGGTGGGGGGCTGGGGAGGGAGGTGAAGGGGGTGGGTGGGAGAGGTGAAGAGGGAGGGAGAATTTTTTTTTATTTAATGTGGGACCCACATTAACTTATCCTACGTGGCGATGACAAGGCGCCGGGTGGCAAAACAGGTCTCCACGTGGCGTCCACATATGCATACTAACGGTCAAACGTTGTTTGACCGTCAAACCGGGGTAGTTTTTAAACACCTTGGTTACTTGGAGTGCAGGTACGGGCCTGTTGTTAGTTCAGGGTGCTCAGCGCTCCTTGGTGGTTACTTCGGGGGCAGATTAGGTCCTTACCCTATAATAAACATCACATATTCATAAACTATCCTATATGCTTACCAACATACACACACGCAAACAAGTTTAAGTAGTTACCTCCTTGTATTTAAATAAAAAATAAACGTAAGCTCCCACGTGCCCAAGCGTCAATAACCAACTACAAGCAATAATATGACACATACAAATAATTAATTTGTAATTTCTAACTTGGGAACTATGTCCCTTCCAATTGGTTAAATGAAAAATAACTCGTTGTATACTAATTGACGTCACTCTCATTCCTAGAAGTACTACCCAATTCCCCTTTTATGTTACTTTCTTGACTTTTAAATAATCTACCATGTTTACACATTCTAATTCTCAAAGTTTACCTAACAAATATTCATCAACAAGAGGCTACATACAAAGCAATATTATAATCTTTGTCTTATCATATTCACAGTTAATGAATAAAAAGGAACTAAGCAAAGATATGAAACATAACAAACAAGGGAAGAAATAAAAATGACAGAAATTCCCAATCTCATTTGAAAAGTCAGTTCATCATCATTAATCACACTCACTATGAGTTCTATCAATTCCACCATTAAAACCCAATTTTCTCATTCTTTGAAACCCAAGCATATCTCACAGGTGATTTACTTCAACACTTACAGTAAAATAGTAACCAGCCCATACCCGTTTAAACAGAGTAGGAAAAGGAATACTTCAGAATTTGTAGTGAAACAAAACTTAACAAAAGAGCATGCAAAATATTAGATTTCAACTCTATTAAGTTCAATTAATTGGAGCTTTAACCAAAGTGGCTAGAACAAAGGCAAAGCAAAATTTGTATATCATTCAAGCCATTGTAGAATTTGACATGTCACCTTGCAACAAACAAACAATTTCCACAATCTGTACATATATAAGATTCTAAAGTACATTTGGAACACCCATGGCAAAAAGCTGATTTGGGCAGGGAAGAAAGGGAAAAATTGCAAACTAAAATCAACCAAAACTCAACCAGATTAATTGTGCAACACAGGCATTCAGTTCCCATTATACTCCTACGTGAATTTATTAAAGTTATAGCCCCTAAATCCCCTCTAAAACTTGTTGGGTTTTATAAACCCCAAAAATCAAAATTGATTCCTCTCAGACCTTGCTCGAATCAGTCACCAAGAAAGAAGAAAAGAGAAAAGGAATGCTCACCTAAGTTAGAGAAAAGGTCAACACACCAAACGACGGTCTCCTCCGTCGTGCTTCACCGTCAAACACCGTGGCTCGCCGGAGACAAGGAGGACGAAGAAGAACAGTGGAGGGAGTACAAAGACAGTGAGGAACGAAATGGGGGCGTGTTGGGCACCATTAATGGTTTGGGAGAAGAGAAAGTGAGGAATCAATGAGAAGAGAGTGATGTGAGTGATGTTAGTTAAGCTTTTGTGAAGGAGGATGAAGTAGACATTGAAGAAGAAGAAATGGAGTTGTTGAGCATGTATGGGGCGGCTAATTCAAGGAGAGGGAAGGAGAGTGAAAAGATGAAAAAAAAAGGAATATATTTTATTGATCATTTTTATTGGAAACTTAAATTAACAACATTGAAATCATCTTGAATTAATCATATCACTAAAAAATTAGTAAATCAAATCAATAATATTAATATATTGTGAAAGTAAACTTATCTTGACCTTCTAATTTATTGTATCTTTGAAATTTCTAATTTAATATATTAAATGTAAACTATTTCTAATTCTCTATTTCCCTAAACTTAGTAGTATCATAATTTGTTCTAATTTAAATTATAGGATGTTACAACCTTCTAAACAAGAATTCTTAAAATAATAAATGGAATGCTCATAAATATTCCCAATTTAAGGTCAATATTTAATTTCTTTCAGTAATTTATAATGAAAATCAAATCTTAACAAATTTCCCAAAGATAAATTTAACTTTCTAAATTAATTTGTAAAGCTGAATTCCAAGTATTAATTAATTTGATTTATAATTAAAAATTCAGGATGTTACAGGCTTCATAGGGGAGTTTCTCTTTTTCCATGCTCTTTCATTGTATATTTGGGATATGTGGTTGTTATTCCTCATGTATTTTGGGTAGAGACATGACTTTATCTTTCTATTTGTGATGGATTGATATCATATGTATTGAATACTAAGTTTGTATGATGAATGTTATGAATTACCTATTTCCTATGTGAATTGATTCATGATGCTTTTCATTCTTTAAGTGATTGCTTGGTTTGAATAGCTAGTGATTCAATTAGGATGTTGTGGTTGCACTTCCTTAAAGAGGATTTTGATTTACAAACTTGTTTCCAATACACACCAAGGGATCTTAAATCCAATTGCAAGCAATAGTCAATTTCAAGTGGTTGCTTAATTGATTATTGATTGTAGTTGGATGACCCCAAGTGATTCCTTGGGGGTTTTTATATAAAACTTGGTGACCCTTTTGAACTCCCATATTTTTGAAAGAAGAATTTGCACCATAATATCATCACCAAAGCCCTCCTTCATTTATTTGATTTTAAATCTAAGCAATTTATCTTTTCATAAACTAAAAACAACCAAAAACAAGTTTTCTTTATTTTAGTAAATTTAAACAATGTTTCAAAACACCAAAAATTACACCCTTTTATATCAATTCTTATTTGCATTTAGCTTAATTAGGCTAGTTAAAGGACTCCACAAAGTGAGACAACCCGGAGATTGCACCCTATTTGCAATCCTTGGATTAAAATTTTGATTTTAACCCCGAAGGCGACTAGGAAATGGTTAAATCACTTGTCCTCAAGTAATTTAGACATATTTATGATTTGACCATATGTTTGTCCGAGTTTGATTTGTTAGAATCTTAAGTTTTGATGAAGACTAAAACATGAAAGAGCATAATGAACACTTAGGAAGAATTAGATGAAAGTTAGAAGTCTTAAGTTATAACACAATCGAATGTAAAATCACAACCGGATGACTTAGAGCAAAAAGAACGTTACTAGCGCTTGCGGATGTAGTATACATCCGATAGCGGAAGTCAATTGAACACAGTCTGATCTTATATAACCTAGTCTAAGTAGGGTAAGCTTCCCATAGCAAAAACGCTTCCCATTGCACTTGATTATATTACTCTGTGGGACTAACATTTGCATGCAGAACTTAGACTCACTACTGATAGCAAATAAGCATCCGATAGTGAATACTCTTGTATTACACACTTGCACTAAAGCTTGCAGAACGAAGCTCTGACTACCGGTAGCGAAGATCCATCCGATAGCAAGTAAAAGAGTCAGAGACCGTACAAATGCTCAGATGTCAGAGTTGCTTTTGTCAGAGCAGTATTGACAGAGTTACTTTTCAGAGTAAAGCAACTAAAGCATAAGTCAACCCTGCTAAGCATTAATAAGCATTAATGAGGACAACGGTAACAAGGGTTTAACGGATATATTTAAACGGACTTATTGCCCTCAAGCATCTGGTGTATTAGAGGCTACTATAAAAGGAACAACTTCATCATTTATGAAGCCACCAAGAACAACACACGAAGAACTCAAAAAGTCAAGGGCATTCAAAGCTAATACCCAGAATATTCAGAAAGCTTTAAATTTCTAAAGAGAGCACTTAATACCTTGAGAGTTATTCTTATTGTTATCATCTTGTACTCTTTGTATTTAAGTCTCTACATTTATTGAGAGCATTCATTGTACTTAAGTGTTTATCACAATCTGTTCATTAAGTGAACTTAGTAGAAAATCCTTGTTGTAAAGGTCGAACCCTTACAGGTAGTAAGGGGGAGTGAGTCAGGTTGCAAGTTAGCCCGTAAAACTTGTGGTTGTAAAGGTTGCAGGTGAACCCGTTTGTAAAACCTAAGGATTAGTGGAACTCAATCAAGGGATTGAGAACTGGACGTAGGTCAAGAGTTAGATCGAACCAGTATAAAAGAATTTGTGTTAGTGTTTTTATTTTATAGTTTTTATTTGTAGCACAATTCACCCCCTCTTGTGTATCCTCACTTTCATGATTTAGATACTTATCCTCGCATCATGTTGCTCTCTTAATTGGGTCTTAGAAAGTATTGGCTAAATGTAATGATGTATGCATCTCAATTTTAAAACAAACTTTTGCAAGATCTTTGAACGGGTGTGTGTGTTGGTGTTAAGAGAGATTATCCAGATTTTAATCCAGCTACATGCAATAATTCAATGCATCACTTTCAAATTTCTCCACTCTTTTCTTCACAGTTCTCTAGTTTCAACTTGTGACACATCAAATCAAAATCAAGAGGGCTTTTAAAGCTCGTAATGGCGCTAGGGGTTCATGAGTTTAGCTAATTGAAATAATGGTATAAAGGAATTCAAATATCTTGAGAAAAATGAATACATTTCATTAGATTCAATCTCTTGTCACAATTAATAAAAGTCAATTTCTATGTTTCAACAATAATGTGGCTATGTGAGGCTGATAAGTATAGGTCCATCTTATTAACAAAAACATTCATTTGTCATGCAAACTTCAAGTTCTCACACTATTTTACTCAAGTTCTACATTTAACCTAGCTCTCTCAAGTCATAAGTCGAATGAACAAGTCAACTAAATAGTGATCAATCACTTAGAGGCATTAGGGCTAGAGTAAAATACACACATATATGGATTAATCACAAAAGGATGAGAGTTTTACAGAGTAAGTCCAGACAAAGGTTCAAAATAATCATAGATGAATGAATTTACCTACACATAATCAAATATAAACTACAATAACAAAATGAGTAAAGAGTCATAAATGCTCACAAGATAGGAAGAGGAAAATGAAGATGAAACCAAAAGGGAGAAGCTTTAAATGTCTTTAATTCTCTCCACCAAACTCCCAATCTTCAATCTTAAATCCCCAAGCAAAACCCAAGGCAAAGAGACCCAAGAAGATCTAAATTGTCCATCATTTGTGAAAAAATTCAAATTTCTACAATCAATCCTGTTCTGAGATGGACAAATTTTAAAGCGTAAACCATATGAATTTGACGAACTTGCACCATCAAAACAAATGAATTTGCCCAATTTATTTCTTAGCAATTGAGCTATCTCCTTGTTGTAATAATTCTGAGGGGCAAAGATGCAAAAATAGTCATCGTAAATTTAAAAATGTGCAACTATAACTCTGGTAAATTGAAGGATCAACTATACACTGTAAATCAAAATGGGGCAAAATTGGGCAAATGTGCAAAAATAGCCATCATAAATTTAAACTACATTTTCCAGACGTGGCCCCATCATCAATAAATGATGTGTCATAGGTGCAATATGTTGATGAGACTTTCATTTTTTTATGAGACTTTATTTTTTTCAGATGATTACGTAGAAGTAAGGTGAATTTCACATGATTTGGGGGTTCTATTTGGTTTCTTATCGAAATGATTTGGGGGCTTAGAGTCCATTTTTGGTGATTTAGGGTTCAACTAGATTCATTATAGATTTCACGTTAGATTTTGGAATTGACTACGTTAGATTTTAGAATTGACTTGTCATTTACTGATGGTAGAGCCCACGTCTGGAAAATGTCTGTTTAACTCGGCCTAACAGAGAGGTTACTTTTGCCTCATTTTGGTTTACTTTTGCCCCAATTTAGATTACGGTGTACAGTTTTGCCCCATTCAATTTACCAGAGTTATAGTTGCTCATTTTTAAATTTACGGTGGCTAATTTTGCACATTTGCTCTAATTCTGAGGCAACCCATGAACCCTTGCAGAAGCTATGAGCCATGTGCAAGCATAAAATTTAAATCCTCTGCAAAATGTAATTGAATTAAGAAAGAATTATGAATTTACTTCACTACAGAAATCAACCCACGAATCTTCCAATGACTCATCATCTATTCTTATATTTAAGACCACTTTAAAATTGCAATTTGTTCCAAAAAATCTAAGTCACTTTCTAATAATGATTGTCTATAATTAACAAGAGATGAATAGCATTATAAAGGTATGGTCATATGCTTGTCCATAATAACGTGTGCTAGTAATTATTTTTTTGTCGTGTGATAATAACTAATTTAACTTATATATTCATATAAGTTAAATTAGTTATCAATTTGAAAAATATAGTTTAGTCATCGTGAGGAACATTTAAAAAATATTATTTTCAACTTTAAATAGTAGTTAAATTACTATATTACCCTTTTGTCTAATAAATCCTTAAATTATTTGAGCATTAAAGATCCTTTGGTTCCAAAAGTTTCATTTCCCATTAAAAATGTAACAAAACTAAGGAAGCCAACAACTAGATTTTGTAAACACCTTAGTGAAAAATATTCTTCGGGTGCAATTTTGACTTTTAATTAGGATGAATTAAAAAAATAATAAAAGCAATATAAAATTTTTCAATATTATGATCTAGAAATTTTCCTCTATATTTAACATTGCTTTTAACAATTGAATGTCAAATAATGGAAGTTGTTGGATACTGCATGTAAACCTTTAAAGATAAGGGATTATATGCAACTGAATAGTTGAAATGGGGTTATTTAAAATTTTAGGAGTTTTGTTCAATTATGTATGATCATTACCTATAATTTTATTAGTAATTGTATACCTTGCATCAGAAACATCATGTAAGTGCATGAGTTCTACCTGTGGAATTTACTAAAACAAAATAGGGAAAATAAATGAAAAACTTCGATCACTTAAAACACTCAACAAATAGTGACCACATGAATTCTGTAAAAGTATCACTTTAAACTTATTTCAAACCAATCAAGCAAAATTAAAGAAATAAGAAAATCATATCAAATTCTCTAATGTTATGATGTGTCAGGTAGATTTCTAAAAAAGAAAAAAGGTAGATTTCTAAAAATAAAAAACGTAAGAGGCTTTCAATAATTTAAAAAAGCAAAATTTATAAGTTTAGGAAAAAATATAGATGAAAGTGGAAGGAGGAATTTGCAGAAAAATAAAAAAAGTACAATTTCCTTTCATAGTTCTAATTAATGCTTCATGCTAATGAAATATTAAAAAATGTGGAATGTCTTTATTCTTACCAAAGAGGAGGATTGAAAATCATAAAGAAAAAAAGTTCACTAAAAAAATTAGCAAAAATTAAATAAATGGTAAAATTTATTTGAAATTTCTTTATATTATGATCTAGTGGTTAGTTTTCTTTGATAAAAAGTACAAAAAAAAAAGCATAGTGATTAAAAAAGAAGCTTACAAGACATTAAAAAAAGTTAGATGAGAGAGGAATGCAGAAGTTGCCGAAAAATCGGGAACAAAAACAGTTTCCTTACACAATTCTAATGCAATATAACGGTGAAATATTAAAAAATATAAAATTTTCTTATTATTGCCAAAGAGGTGGAATGAAATTATAAAGAAAAAGAATTTCAACAAAAAATATTTCGATTTAAGGAACAATATGATGAAGATGATTTGTGAATGAAAATGAACAAAACGAAGTAAGGCTGCAATTAGAAGGGCGATGTTGGAGGGGCGTGGTGGCTATGGAGACATGAAGGTTGAAGGAGATCAAAGAAGATGGGATGTAGAAGTGAGGTGGAGATGACAGTGGAGGAAGGTGGTGATGGCCGACGGAGGTGGTTGTGGCCGACGAAGGTGATGATGGTGAATGGTGATTGTAGGATGAAATGGGGTTTAGAGAAGAGGTAGTTCAGTGGTAGGCTTGGTGGCAGAGAGGTGAAGGGGGTGAAGAGAGAGAATAAGAAAAGTTAGAGAGAGTCATATGGTATTGTGGGTGTATGAAAGATTGGACACGTGCCATTTAATTTAATCAGTGGTGAACTGGTTGTACTTGATGGGAGGTATTGATGGGAGGTATGTATGACCCTTTAAAATAACATAACTTACAAGATAAGGAAAAAAAGTTAGATGAGAAACAAATGAGCAATTTGCAGAAAATTTAAAAAATACAATTTCCTTTCATGATCTAATGCATCATGTTGAAAAACTATTAAGCCCTTATTCTTGCGAAAGAGGTGGAATGAAATCAATAAGTAAAACAATTTCACAAAAAAATGTCCAGATTTAAAGTAACAATGTGATGAAGATAATTTAGGAATAAAAATGAACAAAATGTTGGAAGACTGGAATTAGAAATTTTCATGCGCTTAGAAAAAAATGTTTCAAGT
Organism: Mimosa pudica; assembly: GCA_029929735.1. Classification (NCBI taxonomy): domain Eukaryota; kingdom Viridiplantae; phylum Streptophyta; class Magnoliopsida; order Fabales; family Fabaceae; genus Mimosa; species Mimosa pudica. Next base: position 57,785 of record JAKELP010000040.1, on the reverse strand, counting down.
GTAAATGAGTTTTAGTTATATTTCTTGAGATTACAATTTTTAAAGATGAGAGATTACATGCAATTGAATCATAGTTGAAATGGGGTCATTTGAAATTTTAGGCATTTTGTTCAATTACGTTCAATTATATGTGATTGTTACCTCTAAAGGTCTGCTTGGATGAAGGGAAAATGGGAGAGGAAAGAAAATGGGAGGAGAGAAAATTGAGAGGAAAGAAAAGTGGAGAGAAAATGTTATCCTTCATCATGCTTGGATGGATGAGAGAAAATAGTAAGGAAAATGAGTGGATGAGGTGGGACATGATCATTGGACAATGTTGTGTAACTTTTCTCTCTTATAATTCCCTCAATTTGGGAGGAAAAACTTGGGAGGAAAATGGGGCATGTGGCCCGCCCACTTTTCCTCTCCTCTTTTCTTTCCTCTCCCATTTTCTCCCCATCCAAGCAAGGGAAAATACTTCCCCTCACCCCATTTTCCTTCCCATTTTCTTTCCTCTCCTATTTTCCTTCCATCCAAGCACACCCTAACTTTACTAGTAGTTGGTTTACCTTCAATGGCAGAGGCAATGCACCTATGACTTGTTGAATTTCCTAAAAAGAAAAACAGGGAAAAAAGTTACAAACATTGACCATAAAATAACTCAACAAATAGTCACCACATGAGATTTCAAACATAATCACTTTGAACTTATTTCAAACCAATAAAACTCAATAAAGAAATAATAAAACACTACAAACTTATAAAATTTCAGAATATTATGATGTACTGGTTAGTTTTCTCAAAAAGAAAAAATAAATAAAAGAGACGTACAATGATTTAAAAAAACGAAACTTACAAGATTTGGAAAATGTTAGATCAGAAAGGAACGGAGAATTTGCAGAAAAATTATAAAATAAATATAATTTCCATTCATCATGCTGGAGAACTATTAAAAAAGTGTGGAATATTCTTGCCAAATAAGTGGAATGAAATCAAGAAAAACAATTTCACAAAAAAATATCGAGGTTTAAAGGAACAATGTCATGAAGATAATTTGGGAATGAAAATAAACCAGATGTCAGAAGGCTGGAATTAAAAACTGTCATCATGAGTTTGGCAAAAAAAATCTCCAAGCATAAATATGAGTTTTTGTTAAATTTCTCGATATTATAATGTAATAGTTTTCCTTTATATTTAACATTGCTTTTAAACGTCGAGGTTGAATGTCAAACAATGGAAGTTGATGGTTATTACTTGTAAATTTTTAAAGATGAGGGATTACATGCAATTGAATCATAGTTGAAATCAGGTCATTTAAAATTTTAGGCATTTTGTTCAAATACGTTCAATTATGTGTATTTGTTACTTCTACCTTTACTAGTAGTTTATTTACCTTTAATGACGGAGGCAATGCACCTTTGGCTTGTTGAATTTCCTGAAAAAAAAAACAAGGAAAAGAAGTTACAAACATTGACAATAAAGTAACTCAACAAACAGTCACCACATGAGATTTCAACCATAATCACTTTGATTTCAAACCAAAAAAACTCAAATTAAGGAAATAATAAAATACAATCAACTATAAACTTACGGAATATTGTGATGTACCGGTTAGTTTTCTTATAAAGAAAAAATAAGAGGCGTACAATGATTTTAAAAAAAACGAAACTTACAAGATTTGGATAAATTTAGATGAGAAAGGAACGTGGAATTTGCAGAAAAATTATAAAAAATATTCTTGCCAAATAAGTGGAATGAAATCATAAAGGAAAACAATTTCACAGAAAATAACTAGGTTTAAAGGAACAATGTCATGAAGATAATTTGCGAATGAAGATAAACTGGATGAAGGAAGGCTGGAATTAAAAACTGTCATGAGTTTGATATAAAAAAATATTCGAGCGTAAATACGAGTTTTAGTTAAATTTCTAAAATGTAGCAGTTTTCTGCTATGTCAAATAAAGAAACAATAGAATGATATAAAATTTTTGAATATTATGAAGTACCAGTTTGTTTTATTAAAAAGCAAAAAAATAATAAAAGCAATATAAAATTTCTCAATATTAAGATCTAGAAATTTTCCTCTATGTTTAACATTGATTTTAACAGTTGGATGTCAAATAAAGAAAGTTGTTGGATACTGTGCGTAAATATTTAAAGATAAGGGATTATATGCAATTGAATCATAGTTGAAATGGGGTTATTTTTGTTCAATTATGTGAGATCATTACCTATGACTTTATTAGTAAAATGTTTACTTTGAATCGGATACATCATGTAAGTGCATGAGTTCTACCTGCAAATTGTGGAGCCAATGCAAGTATGACTTGTGGAATTTACTAAAACAAATCAAGCATAAATTAAAGAAACAAGAAATTATATCAAATATTTTTGAAAACATTATGATGTGCCAGTTAGCTTTCTTAAAAAGAAAAGAAGCGTTCAATGATTTAAAAAGCCAAAATTTACAAGGTATGGAAAAAATATAGATAAAAAGGGAGGAGGAATTTGCAGAAAAATAATAAACACAATTTCCTTTCAAAGTTCTAATGCTTCATGCTGGTGAATTATCAAAAAAATGTGGAATGTCTTTATTCTTGTCAAAGAGGTGGAATGAAAATCATAAAGAAAAAACAATTTCACAAAAACAATTAGGATATATTAAATAATAGTAAAATTTATTTTATTTAAAAATTCTCAATATTATGATCTAGTTGTTAGTTTTCTTTAAAAAAAAGGTAAAAAAAGTGTACAGTGATTAAAAAAAGGAGCTTACAAGAAATAGAAAAAAGTTAGATGAGCGAGGAATGCAGAATTTGCAGAAAAATTGTAAACAAAAACACTTTGCCTACACAATACTAATGCAATATGCCAGAGAAAAATTAAAAAAATATGAAATTCTCTTATTATTGCCAAAGAGGTGGAATGAAATCATAAAGAAAAAGAACTTTAACAAAAAAAATATCCTGATTTAAAGGAACAATGTGATGAAGATGATTTAGGAATGAAAATGAACAAAAGGAAGGAAGGCTGCAATCAGAAACTATCTTGAGCTTAGATAAAAATAATCTTTGAGTGTAATCATGAGATTTAATTAGGATAAATTAAAAAATAATAAAAGCAATATAAAATTTCTCAAAATTATCATATAGTAGTTTTCTGTTATATTTAACATTGCTTTTAAAGACAAGGGTTGGATGTCAAATAATGGAAGTTTACAGATATTGAGTGTAAACATTTAAATATGCTGGATTACATGCAATTGTATCATAGTTGAAATGAGGTTATTTGAAATTTGAGGCGTTTTATTCAATTATGTGTGATCATTACCTCTAACTTTACTCGTAGTTGGTTTACCTTGCATCACAAAAATCATGTAAGTGCATGAGTATTACCTACTAAAGGCGGAGGCAATGCAGCTATGGCTTGTTGAATTCCCTTAGAAAAAAAGACACAGAAAAAAAATTATGGACATCAGCCAGTAAGGTAACTCAACAAATAGTCACATTTGTTTTTAAATATAATCACTTTTAATCTATTTCAAACCAATCAAACAAAAATTTAATAAAAAGATTTAAAATTTCTGAATATTGTGATATACCAGTTAGTTTTCTTAAACAAAAGAAAATTGCATATTCTTCTTAATCTAGTGGTTAGTTTTTTGCTTCATAGATGTATAATTTATAACAAAAACATTATACATTAGAATACGAATTCAAATAATATGAAAAAAATACAAATTAAAATTGCATATTCACGAACATGCTAAAGAAGTCACTCCTAGCTGCCTTTAAATTGGCATGCACACATTCTCTACATAAAAATACAGAATAAGAATGAGAAAAACATTTCATTGCTATCAGTATAACAGCGATGCATAGATGATCACTTGAAGTAGATACTTATAGTCGGATAGAAAAAAAATACAAACTTTTAGGGGATAGAAAGAAGTTGATAAGTTTCAACTGCCAATGTATAGCATAGTAAGGCTGAGTTTGAGATAACTTAAAAAGATGATATTTGCCGTTTGACTCAAAATTTACACATCATGAAATGAATTGCATCTCCACATCATTTATTTATTTCAGAAATGGAAATCGAGGGAACTTGAAAGATGAAAGTAAGAAAAGAAAAGAAGTACATGAAATTTAACGTCTTACATCTTAAGATAAATACAGTTTGACAGAAGATGCTGAACGTAAATAACCATAAAAGAAATAATAGTTTAGCTGAATCTTATAGTGCTCTGTTTGCCAAATTTCTGAAAAACATAATACACAAAACAAACAAATGTCTGCTTTCCAAAAAAATAAACAAATGTCTTCTAAAGAAACGCAAAATAATCAAAATAATTTTTTAACTTTTTTCTTGTAAAACATTAAAGCCTTAGGTTAGTTTCAAAAAATGAACAACGCACAATGAATATTTAATCCCCATATGGATAGGAATTGAATAAAAACATAACTTACAATTAAAGCAACATATATTTGATCTCTAGATAAAATATCGACATTTGAAAGCTGTACTTTTTTACATTTAGGAAACAACATGAGGAAAATACCAAGAACAAAAAACTCATACCAAGTATGCATATCAAGAGGACAATTAACTCTACCCAATACCACAAAAGTAATAAAGAATTGGACCGTAATAGAACATTACCTTTGCAGTGAGAATAATCTCCCTAAGCAAGGCCAAATGCATTGTTTTGAAAGTAATATCGTACAGTGTTGCAGCTCCATGGAAGTTTGGGATCGGCCAACAAAGCTAAAACGTCTAACAGTGTCGTTGTTGAGGCATTAGATTCCATGGAGGTCAACAAAAGCCAATCTTTCAGCTGATACCTGTCCAGTCAAACACTAATTAAGCAAGCAATTCTAATAATTAATCTCCATATCTCCCGTGACCTCTGTGAAGCACAAGCTATAAGCTCCTAGCTCTCACAGACCATTTGAGCGAAGGGTTTTACTACTAGCACTTCCTTTCATATTGTTACTTTTAGCATCTTTCCTTATGCTTGAGTCTTACACTCTCCATACCTTCCTTTGTTTGACTTTTGAATACATCGATAAACTTACTCATTTATATCGTACTAAGAACAACATAGGAGGAAATGTTGAGTAAATATTCATAACATATGCACCTCTCTAAATGTTGAATTTCCTTGTTTTTTAAATAATGTTTATTTTATGGAATAACCGGATTTTGTCTTGATTTTCAAAACCAGATTTGAATAAGTGTGCTTACTAGTTGGTTGCATGAAAGGAAGTCGATTGTATATATAAGGATTTATATGTTAAAGCATTGTTTGGCTTAATTGAATTTGGTGTTATAGTATAGCACTCATCCTCTTCAACTTTTTTGGGCAGGGGTGCTCAATTCTAGAGTGGTTCACTCATCCTCTTCATCTTTTTTGGGCAGGGTTGCTCAATTCTAGAGTGGTTCACTCATCCTCTTCATCTTTTTTGGGCACAGGTGTTCAATTCTAGAGTGGTTCACTCATCCTCTTCATCTTTTTTGGGCAGGGGAGCTCAATTCTAGAGTGGTTCACTCATCCTCTTCATCTTTTTTAGGCATGGGTGCTCAATTCTAGAGTGGTTCACTCATCCTCTTCATCTTTTTAGGGAAGGGTTCTACTACAAGCACGCTCATCTAGCTCTCACTGACCGTTTTACGCGAAGATTGACATTGGTGATGAAGACCCCGGTTACTGAGTCAGGTCAAACCAGCAGGGCGAGCTATAGCACGCTCATAGCTCTGACCGACCGTTTGACGCGAAGATCGACATTGGTGATGAAGACCCCCGGTTACTGAGTCAAGTCGAACCAGCGGAGCGAAGGGTTCTACTACAGGGATGGTCACAACTCTCACTCATCGTTTGACGCAAATATCAATTAGGCTAAACAATGTTGATCACAAAAATCCCTACACTTACAATTAACTTGCTTTCATGCAACCAACTATTAAGCTACACTTACTCAAATCTTGTTTTCAAAATCAAGCCGAAATCCCATTACACCATAAAATAAACAATATTTGAAAAAAACAGGGAAATTTAAAATCTAAAGATGCGCGTATGTTATAAATCTTTATCCAACATTAACTACTTTGTTGTCCTCAACACAATACAAATCGATGTTGTTATCGATATATTCAAAAGTGAAAAGGTGGAGAGTATGGAGAGTGTAAGACAACATTCTAGCTATAAAAAGGAAAATAAAAATAACAATATAAAATGAAGACTCATAACTACTAATAATCCCCCACACCTAGTATTTTCCATAGAAAGTAAATAGTAAATGGCAAGAAAAAAGGGCAAGAAAGGAAAGATACAACCTGGTGTGTTTGATGCGATGAAGGGTCTTCAAACTGAATATCTCATTCTTGATGAGAAGTATGAACTACTCAAGTGCCTCTTCTCTTTAAATATCCATTTAGCATCTTTAGAGTTGGTTCATGGTCAATTTGTGGGATACTGAAAAAGAAGAGAGCAGGAAACATTAACAAACATTAACGTGAAAAATTATAGCCCATCATTATCCATAACTAACTTTTCAAAATCCATGCCATAGCTTATGACAATGGCAACTGAGAAATAAAATAATACAGCAACATAATAGTATAATACCAACATTAAAGTTCTAAAGAACTTCAAAAAAAAGTAAACACCTTTCATTCAGATTATATGGCAATAACACAACTAAATATGCTTGAGAGGATATTGAACTAGAAAACTAAGGTAGGAAAACAAACAATGAATCAATATTTTCAAAAGTTGTGATATAATTAAGAAAAGGAAAACGGAACCACTTCCATCTTTCATGGTTACCCACTTCCAATCATATCCCAATAAACTTCGAATCAAGCTTAGAATAAGGCAGTTTGTTGAAAGCATGCAGTAAGGGAGAAAAGAAAAAAGAAAAGATGCTTAAATGTTTAACAATGTCTTTTTGTTTTCAAAACTTAAGCATGCATAGGAAATGTGCAAAAAATCCTTCTTGGACCCTATGTACAAACTTACATTAATAGTAAATTACAAAAAAACACTTCTCAAAGGAAGATAGCAAATCATCTGAAAAACATTAAACAATATTATAATTTGTTAATCTATAAACCTATAAAACATACTAATACAGTAATTCATGTTCAAAACGTTTGAACTCAAGTACACAAAATATGTAATTTTTGCTAAAAGGACAAATCCCTAGAAATAGCCAACTACATTCTTAGTTGTTATCTTTAACTTCCAAGATAAATATGACAACTATAAATCATACAGTAGTATATCTATGCACTGACAAATATACCTTCAACAGAAGTGGCACCTACATCATCCAAGTTTCTTCTGGCATCAAACTTCAAGTCAGAACCAACAGAAATCCATCTGTGTATGATCATTGGAAACATGATAAAGTATCAAACTACTGAATCACGCTACATGACCCAATATCAAATAAAAATCACAATACACATCCTACAAGAAGGCGCTATGAATCTGCATGCCTAGGAACTACAGTTTATCATAATAAACAAACCAAAAAATAACACACAAATTGACATGCAAAACTGCATATGGAGACTGTAATGGTGTGACCTCAACTTACAATGATTTTCTCTTTCCATGGTGCCAATTATCTCATATTAGCCCGGCAATTGTTTGACCTTACCAACACCAGCTCCAATTCCTGCCCTAGCACTGTTGGGTAAGTGCTGATGATGTCTCCGTCATGGGTTCACATCCGGAGAATATCCTATAGATAAGCAAATTTTGCCTATCCCTCAAATGCACTTTTGCACAATTATAGGAATCATTAGTGGAGTTTTAATAATAATCAATTACTATAAAGAGTGAGGCGGTGGCGGGAGAAGAGGAGATTGCCCTCCCTTTTTGAATTTCAACAGCAAACAAATAGGAAACTTCTCTTAGAAAAAGAAGTGAAAACTCAATAGTGAAAAACATTAGTAAAAAAATAGTTATAAAAAAAACATATATTTTAGTAAAACATTATGAAAAAATTATTTGTAAAGGTATATTAGTACAAAAGAGTTGTAAATTGACTAAATTCATATCAAAATCTGTTTAGAAATAAAAAAAGGAATTTATAAATAAGTAAAAATACAAAAACTCAATAGTGAAAGCGATAGTAAAAAAATAGTTTGTAAACTATAATATTAGTAAAACAATGGTAAAAAAATCTGTTAAGAAATTAAAAAAATAAACAAATACATAAAAAAGAAATACAGAAATGAAAACAAAATTCTGAAAATAATTGTAAATTAGTTTGAAAATAAATTAACTTCATAATAAAAGCTGTTCAGAAATAAAAGATTAAAAGAAATTGAGATAAAGAGAGAAAATCTATTTTTTGGCCAAAAACATAAAAAAAATCTGTTAATAAAGTCATCTTTGGAAAAATTTTGAATGTTATAAAATCTTTTAAGAAAAGAGGAATTCAAACTCAATAGTAAAAACATTAGAAAAAAATAGTTTGTCAACTATAATATTGGTAAAAAACTTTGAAGTAAATTTTTTTTGAAGAAATTTAAAAATAATGGAGTTCATGCAAAATACAGAATTGAAAATAAAATTTGAAAGTGATAAATGTATTAAGGAAAGAAGAATTGAAAGTTTAAAGTGAAAACATTAGTAAAAAATTTAAATAATTTTTTTTGAAGAAATTAAAAAAAATAAGGGTGTTTATGAAAAATAATGAATTGAAAACACAATTCGAAAATTATAAAATGTATTAAAGAAAGAAGAATTAAAAGCTTAAAGTGAAAAGATTAGTTAAAAATAGTTTGTAAGCCATAATATAGTTAAAAAAAACTTGTAAATAAAACCGGTTAAGAAAATCTTAGTAAAACAATATTTATAAAAATATTATAGTAAAACATTAGGGAAAAAATGTTTGTAAATGTAATGTTAGTTCAAAAGAGTTGTAAATTCATAACAAAATTTGTTTAGAAATAAAAAAACGACTTAATAAAAAAAATGAAAACTCAATAGTGAAAATTTTAGTAAAAAAAGTTTGTAACTATAATATTTGTAAAAAACTTAAAAATAAAATTTGTTAAGGGAATTAAAACAAATAAAGGAGTTCAAAAATAAGGAAATAAAGAATTCAAAACCAAAATTTCTGAAAACATTTGTAATTAGTTTGAAAAAATTGTAAATTCATAATAAAATCTGTTCAAAAATAAAAAGATTAAAGAAATTGATATAATAAGAAAAAAAATCTATTTTTTGGCCAAAAAAAGAAAAAAAAATCTATGAAGAAATATTCATCTTTTGAAAAAAAAAGTGGAAGTTATAAAATCTATTAAGAAAAGAATTGAAAACACATTATTGAAATCGTAGTAAAAAATAGTTTGCAAACTATAATATTAGTAAAAATATTTTAAATAAAATCTTGTAAGAAATAAAATAAATAAATGAGTTCATAAAAAAATAGAGAATTGAAAAAAAATTTGAAAGCTATTTAAAAATCCATTAAGAAAAGAAGAATTGAAAACTCTAGTGAAATTGTTAGTAAAAAAATAGTTTGTAAGCTATAATGATAGTAAAAAACCATGTAAATAAAATCGGTTAAGAAATTAAAAAAAGGAGTTAAGAAAAAAAATTAATATTTGAAAATAATTTGAAAGTTATAAAATCGATTAGGAAAAGAAGAATTGAAAACTCAATATTGAAAACTTTGGTAAAAAAGTAGTAATTATAAAAATATAACTATTTCAGTAACAAATCGGTGAAAAACTTGTAAATAAAATCTATTAAGGAATTAAAAAAATAAGAAGTTCATACAAAAATAGATAAAGAATTGAAAACAAAATTTTATGATACCTTTTGTAAATCCGGACGAAAACAATTATAAATTCATTATTTTTCAAGTAATTTTGAAACTTGAAGAGCCAATAATTTGAAACAGAGTAGACTTAAAAGACAAAAGAAACTAAAATAACACTAAACTATGAATACATGCGTACAGTGTCAACATGAGACAATTTCAACATACAATTCTGTTTCAGATTAGAATAAAAAACTCTTTCAAAAATAAATTCAACAACTATTTTAAAAAAACACGTTTAACAATTTAATATTGATTTCCAAAACGTATTGAAACAAATTGAGTCATCAACTCAAATTTAAAGAGTTTAAACTTGCAAGATTTTTGTAAATCAACTCTGGAAAAGGTACTTTAGAAAATACTAGTAAACTATTAAATGTTGATTTTTTTAATCAGATTGAAAACAATAAAAAATTCCTAATTTTGTTCAAGTAAAATAAGAAACTAAGATTACTTCGTAAATCGTCATATAGTTTGATATTTAAATCATATTAAAACTCACCCGCTCTTCTAAAAACCTGAGAGCTTTCTCCAAAAAAGATGGACCTCCGGCGTCGTCGTCATCCAGAGCAAGTAAAATTGGCAAGTCAATAACTGTATATTTTGCTGGTTGTACATCCTTCACTAAAATAATTCAGAAAATGCGTCAAGAAAGAAAGCAAATTTCAGATTTTTACAGCAATAAACGGAAACACTTCGTCAAAAATTCACACGGGAAGTATTAAGGAGATGGTATAAACTATAAAGGTGAATCAAGCCAAACTTAAATTTGATAAATTTTAATGGATTAAGGATATAAACTTCACACGACAGAAAAAACACAAACATACAGAGGACAGTCAAATGTCTATTTATTTTTTTTGTAAACCAGTGATCATACAAAAAATTCAGCGTTCAGTGGCTTTAACAAATATTCGCATGATGAAAGCTGAATTTTGTGATAAGTACACAGATCGTGTACAACACTCATTGTGCTTGCACAGGACATGAACTGTGAAGTCCACATACAGAAAGCAAAACTATAACAAGATCATACACTAGCCCAAAGAAATGTCAATTTGATCAGTCAGAGCATTCATTTTTTTTAACTGAATTTTTTTTTAATTGAAATCAGTCAGAGCATTCATCAAGATACCATTTTCCTAAGCTAAATCAGAAGCACCTGGGGCGTAGGCTAAAACATTCTCAAGTGCAGTCTTTTCCATAAATAAAACCAAAGTAGCAGCCAATAATATGCATATTCTGACTTCTTATTTTACAGTCACCTCAATGTGTGTTAAGTTACAGAGCAAAATTATAGGACACATGTATCCAGTTGCTAATGCATCAACAATGAAATTACAATATACCATGCAAATATATATAAATCATGAAAAAGGTGAGGCACTATTTTTCAAGGCGTCCAATAATTAAATGTCATGTAAGTATAATGAAACACAACATGTCACTAACTCATTAAGGAGAGGGGAAATTTCCAAGAGAGATATTTCAGAGAGATAAAGAACAACCTTAAGTGTAAGAGCTCGTCCATCCATCAGGAAAAAGCACATTCAAGGTTGGGAAACTAAGAAACTTTTGTAATTGTGTAATGGTGAGTGTTGGCCTTTTCCTTTTGTCTCCGTTTATTGTTGACCTTCCTTTAAGCTTTAAGATGGAATTACTGTTCTCGGGTCTGCCATCAGATCAACAATGTATTCCCTGAAATTTATATAAACCAAATCTTATGGTTATAAGATAATGCTTTGCAACTCCTATTTGAAAAGGTAATGACAATAATGACGAAGTATTCAGATGATATTTCTTTTGAATTGTTTTGAAAAACTAAAACACTTTACAAAATGAAAGGCTAATAAAGACATAAAAGAGATAGTTACAAGACATTTCTACTCTAGAGCAGCCTGATACAGAGGAAGCCTTGAGTACTAATGTAGGAGTACTCAACTGAATATTGAAGGCAAAAAACAAGACAAGCAATTTATATAATGCATCAAACCTCAAGTGTCAACAATAATGCAAAGAGGACTGCATAAAAAGAAATCTAGCCAACATCACAGAAAAAAATTTAATCTATAGTTACCTTCCATCATCAACCTTGACAAAGTTCATGGCCACATCATGTGAACCTATATAACGTAGTCCTTTGACCAATCAGCAAGAGATGCCCACGCTATCACATAAAACCTATATTAACGCAGAGAACTATTCATCAAAAGTTGGGATCCAAATATTATACATTAAAAGTCCTGCGAAAATAGAAATATTCACGAATATCTCCATTACACGTATGTATGTAAAGATGTAAATCTGCAGTTTCAGAATCCATTAAAAAGCGAATATAGGCAACGAACAATTACCTACCACCAAAATACGTACGTACCTATGTAAAGACGTAATACACGTTTTCAAATGTGAAATCATGAGACAAAACAGTACGGCGCTGTAATCCAAAGAAGATAATCACGAAATCAACATCGATCACATAATATGATAAAATTGGTGATGAAAAGGACATATAGAAGGGCTAATTACGTAATTTCATCGTCGGAAGAGTCTCTTGGGTCATCGAAGCTGGCGAATCTGCTAGATCTGAGGCCTTCTCTCTTTCTATGCAGGGATAGAGACCTGTGCGGGAAGAAATAGAAACGAAAATAGAAATCTGAGCTAAAACAAATCTTAGTGTGGAAATTAGGGGAAAAAATAGAGAGAAAACAAAGAGAAGAACTCAATTCACCTATCATAAAAGGAAGAAGCGATCGGGAACGGATCGACGAAGATGAAGAATGAGAGGAATTTTTTGGTAATCAGAATGAGGGGAATTGAAAGAAGACGAAAGGAATTGTGAGTTGCAACAGTGAAGAGTGAAGAGTGTGTAATACGTGCGTCCCCTTACCGCCTTAAATGAGGAAGAGATTTTCAATTTAATCCCATGCCCTTTAACCGCCTAACCTAGGGAGAGAAATTAGGAAAGTTTTTTAATTTGAATGAGGCCACCATTTTTAATTTTGAAATGGATTAGGAAACTTTTCTGAAAACAAATGGTCCACCTCAATGATCAAGTGGGCTTTTTCTTTTAAATGTAAGGAAACAAAAAGAGAGGACTTAATTTTCCGATATCATTAGATTAGATTATATTTTATTATATAAGCAAGATAAATTATTTTTTTAAAAAAATGTATGTATGATCAATTTCATGAAATTTATTTTTTATCCTTCAATTCTCAAGAAAAAATTGACTTCATCTTATAATTAGAATGAAAGAATAATAAAAATAAGTGAATAATGTTTTATAAAATAATTCCAATATCTCGCCATTGTCTAATATTCTTTTATTTTTCCAGTTTTTGTTTCCAAATTGCTCCATCATCCTAACATGAGAGTATGTTCATCTAATTTAATTATTATTAATAAGGTTGATTATGCTAGTTATTATAACAAGCATTTTAAAAAAAGAGTATAATAATATTTTTTTCAATCCATTCACCATCTTTTTTACTTTAATTATTGTTAAGAGTGATTTATATAGAAAATGTTGGAGAAAAAATTCGCAAAATTAGAAACAAAGATTAAAATCAACTCTATGATAGGGTCATAAGGCAAGAATATGGCACGAGATGGGTGTAACAACCCAATATTATAACCCTTTTTTTATGCTATTTTTTTATCATTTATGCTAATGATAACTATGTTAGAAAAAGGATCCAATTAAACAAAATAGTAACTAACATAGTTAGAAAAAGACTTTTCTTACTTTTCAAAAGATATGAGTTAATAGCCCGAATAAAAATAGTTTGAAGTCTAACTATGTTAGAAAAGAAATTTACTCATTAATAATACTAACATAGTTAGAAAAAAAAAATCAACTTAATTCATTAAAATAATTTTAGTGCTAACTATGTTAGAAAAAGAATTGATGTTAATATAATAGCTAACATAGTTAGAAAAACGACTTTTCTAAATATTCATAACATATAAGATAATATGCTAACCATGATAGAAAAATAATTTGAGTTACAAAAGAGAACTATCATGGTTAGAAAAAGATTTCTTGTAATTTGGATCAAAACTGATTTATCCATGTTAGATAAAATTTGGCTAACATGGATATTTAAATAAAATTAGCAATACTTGATTAAATTCTTTCATAGTAAGTTTCAAATTAACACACAACCTTGTATTAATTAATATTTACAGTTATCTAACGTAAAATTATTTACAGTAATCCAAGGAAAATGAATAACATGGTTTACAAATTAATAAATGAAATATGAAAAATAGTATGCAAACATAACGCTTAGTCCTAAGTCTCCAGATCCTTCCCATCACTCCTGCCCCGATCTAATACCTGTAATATCAACGATTGGGGTAGACCCAGAAATCGCAACTAACAACTACTCGCCTACGCACATTTTTGCACTACGTGCATGTGCATGTCGGCAAGGTGGTGTGTGCTAATGTCGTGTTTGATGGTGTGTGCTACATGCTGTGTTGCATGAACATGTTATCTATTTTCTATTCTAAGTATATATCAATTACCAAATAGTATAGCAGTACAAGTATTCATTTAAAGCCACATCTCAAATTCAAAACATCACTAACTCAAACATCAAGAATAATAATAATCACATTAAACACAATACACAAGTACACCGATAATGAGTTCAATAGGGACTCACGACTCGATGGTCGATATACCCTCGCTTGAACAAAATATATCAGTTCAATAGGGACTCACGACTCGATGGTCGATATACCCTCGCTTGAACCGGGGGCGCTCTCCCCAATAACGTTTTCCTCTTTATTCATTTTAGTCCCTGCTGTACGGGCAAGGGAACCTCATTCCGGAATGGCATAATTATAATATTACTCGGTGTACCACAACCAAATCAGAAAGTCCAATCAAAGCGTTCCATAATCACACCAGCAATAATCAATGCATATAAACTACCTAAATGCTTACTAACATACACACACACGCAGACAAGTGAAGTAGTTACCTCCTTGCATTTAAACCAAAAATAAACGTAAGCTCCCACGTGCTAACTTCTACAAGTAATAATACAACACATACAATCAAATAATTAAAAATTAATCAATTGCATAATAATTAGCGTCACTCTCGTTCCTAGAAGTACTACCCATCCCATTAATTAATATTTCCTTAATTCTTTAAGATTACCTCTTATACTCAATTTAAATAATACAAAGTCAATAGCCAAATAATCAACAACTAACTGTAATCACAAAAGATCTACTCCTCTTTATCAATATCCTTCATACAATTTAATCATAAGAAATCAAGTTAAGCAATTAAGAGCCCCATTTTGAAATCAGGCACATGTATATATTCAATTCTTAACATTTATTCAACATAAAAGAAGGAATTAAAATTTATTCAACTACTAAACCACCAAGCAATCAAAAGATGATCATTTCATTCCCAATAATTAAGGGACTTCAATATATTCACATATCAAGTCAAAAAGAATCAGAGAATGATCAACTAGAAGATGCAAAGAAAAACAGAATTGTTTTCCAATCATGCACACCCATATACCCTTTCTAAAGTATCTTCATTCACAAGGGATAATTAATGTTTTAGCCATTTTCTATAGCCCCCTGTACACATTCAAATCAAGACCAAACAAGGAAAACTATAAGTTTGAAATCCCTTTTTATTATATAAAGTTTTCAACTCATCCCATTCATAAACTAACAACAACATTCTCCCCAAGGATCAACACAATTTAAATATACTATAATATACTTAATGAAAGCTATGTTGTTATACAAACCATCTTACAAAAGACCTTTAACTTGTTTTATATTCAACAAAAACTTACCTACTTCTAACTCAATGAGAATACTTCATATTATAATTATTTGAACTTTTGCCTTCCCACCATTGCCCCCCACATACAATACTTGCATTGCACTTCTAGAAACCTTTGCGGACTCTTTATTCTTTTGATATATTTTAAGTGACAGAAAACACAAAAATAACAAATCAGATAAAATTTGCTTTCCACCTTTCAGTTCCCAAAATTACATTTACATATCCCAAAACAAATCAGACAAGCTCCAAACTTGTAAAATTTCTTTTAGAATCTCCAATCAAGAATTTCATTATAGTTTTAGATTTTAAAATCAGCATACTCCCTATTTTAAAATCATTCAACAATTTTCCCCAAATCTTGCAAAGCACGTTTCCAAAATTTCTTTTCTTTCATTACCCAAGCTCAACAACTAGTAATAATCACAAATTAAAATTCCCCAACTTTAAAGGACTCAATGCATGCTCGAGTAAAACCAAGCAGGTGTAGAACAATTGACTAGCACAATACTGAACAGGGAAGAAAAGGGAAAATTGGAAATTAAACAAACCTCACAAGATAGAATTGCATATGAAATGCAACAACTCAATCATATACCTATGAAACATTCATTCAACAAAACAGAGGGAGATATTTTAGAAACTGCAAAACGCTAAACTTCATCAAATCAGATAGCCATGAGATTAATCAACTCTATTTAGTTCCTACACATGTTAAGTACAGAATTTCAGCCCTTTTAACTAACCTAACTCGGATTCCTCTCTCAACTCGCCAAAAATCGCAAAAACAGGAGATAGAAATGAGTTAAGAGGATTCACCTAATGTCAAATCAAGGATTACATGCACTTATGGGAGCTCGAGTTCGCCGGAAAAGCTTCCTTCGCCGTCGGCCATGGTGGTACCTTCGAGAGAGAGAGAGAGAGAGAGCTCTGGTTGATAGAGAGGAAGGAAGGAAGAAAATGAAGGGCTTTTGATGAAAAATATGTGTGTATGGTTGAGGATGAGAGGAAGAAGTTGTGTATGGAGGATGACATTTCTTTTTGCGATGAATAAGAAGGGGGGTGTGTTTGTGGCTGAATTAAGGGAAAGAAATGAGTGAAATGATATTGGATATTAGGGTTTTCTTTCTAATGTGGGCTTGATCCATCCCAACTAGACTTCAACCCAATTTTAATAAAATTTTTAAATTCAATTAAGTATAACTGTTTTTTTTTCAAAAGAAAGGAATAATTATCATCCATCATGTATATCCAATTGATTTCAAACAGTTTCTTTAAATTATTTTTATCATAATTTATTTCAATTTAAATTCTAAGATGTTACCACATTCTACATAAAAGTTTCAAAATAATGTCTTATTATCAAAACCCTCATAACTATTTTCAAATTAAAATCAAATAGTTAATGATTTTCATTTAACTTAAAATGGAAATAAAATCTTAATAAATTAACTAAAATATATTAACCTTCTAAATTCATTCGCAAGGTAAAATTTTAGTGATTAATTAATTTATTTTACAATTAAAAATTTAGGATGTTACAATGGGTATAAAGCAAATATTAAAAGGATCGATTTAAGGTCCCATAAAATCTACTGATTAAGAGAAAATTGCATTGTAGCCCTGATTAAGAGGATCTATTGATTAAAGGTCCCATAAAATCTTCATACTATTAGCAAGTCTCAAGATACCATTAGAGCTGGGAATTCGGGCCGGGCCGGGCCTAAACGGGCCAGGCCCACTTAGGCCCGGTTCCCCTTTTACTCCCCTATTGTCCCGCGCCCGGCCCTCATGCCCACCTTTTAGGATGTTACAACTCTACCCACCTTTTAGGAATTTTGTCCCCAAAATTCACTAAATTACAAAATCCTGATTAAATAATTCATAAAATGGAGTCCCTAAACGTAATTTCTCCCTATAAGCTAAGGTAAACCCTTAGATTAGTTTAAGTAGTTATCACAATTTTGTGTTGTCTTTTCCCATTTGCTCACTTGGAATACCCTAACACGGCCAAACACAATTCCCATTTCAACTAGTACTCAAACTTCCTTTATTCCATAATAAAACTAATAATTTCCCTATCATCCATGGTACTCTATACATTTCAAGACACGTATTACTCAAGAGTAAGAATACTATTCAATAACAATCAAATTTTGTAGTCTCATTATGAATCCAATTGTTTTTCTCGGTCACATTCCAAGGTCATCACTTCATAACTATTAGATAACAATCCCATTGAAACTCATTCCTTACTCTGACTCATGAGTATAACTTGACATATGTCCAACCATATCAATTCCATCATTAAAATCATTATTAATTATCCTCAACTCCAATGACTCTAAAAAAAAACATTCACTAAAACTTCAATATAAAATGTAAATCCAATTAGCTTCTTAATCTATTTAGCTCAACTATAATCACAACTTCAAAATTTGTACTAACTCAAATTGTCTTTCTCATCAACAACAGGCTAATAATAACTTATCACAAGGTCACAATAAAGATCACAATGCCAATATATCTAAACAACTTTATTCACGTACGGAGAACTTCATGGCTCTGATTGGGTGAGCATCTACTTCCTTCTCATTTGTTAGAGTGGCATTCTTGGTGATAAACTGATCCAAACCAACCATGGCCACAATGTTACCACAAGGCACATCCTCAACTGTTTCTTGCCTCTTCCCCATCCAGATGACAGTTCTCTGCACACTCTTCACATAGAGATCTTTCTTCTCTCCGGGCACATAATTGGGTCCCATAATTCTCACCTTCAAACCAGTGGAGACCTTACCAGAAAAGACACGACCAAAGGCATAAAACCTCCCCTTATCAGATGCAGGAATCATCTTTGACACATAAAGCATCAGAGGTCCCTCAGGATCGCAGTTCCTTATTGCAGTGGCATACATATCATCAAGGGGACCCTCGTACAGGTTCTCAACACGGTACTTCTGAGCCTTTGATGGAGAGGGGAGATGGAATATCATCATTTCCAATAGGGCAGTGCTTGCTGGAAGCCAGGTTTGCATCACACGCTTCATCAAGGGCTTGCCCATCAGATCCTTCTCGTCAGATTTCATTGTCACGCCCAATTTTTGCAACATTGGCCACAATTTGTCCTTCTGATCGTTCATGCAAGTGTTGATAATCTGCTTGATGGGCTCATAACAGAACTGAACGAACCCACGCTTGCAGGTAGCAGAGCCAGTGTTCTTGGTGGTCCACTTCCTGGTGGCTGGATCAAAAAAGTTCTCACCCCAAAGCCTTTCCATCATCTTTGACTCATCAACTCCGAATTTTGAGGCATACATCTTTGCAAAATTTGTTAGAGTGAAAGCCCAGCCGTGCAGACCGGCTGAGAAAGCGACTGTTCCTTTCTCAGGGTACATACTTAATTTTGCAGTAGAAGCATACATAAGTGAGCTGAGAAACCTCAGGGCTTATTCTAGAACATAGAGCTCTTGCAGTAGAAGCATCCAGATAATAAAGACCATCATATTCTTCAGCAGTGCCAATCCTCGTCCCCGATGAGAGATCCTGAAAATGACAATGAGTGGAAAAGAAGTGAGCTGAGCAGTTTGCTTGCTTAGTCAACTTACTAATGGATAAAAGACTACAAGAAAGATGGGGAACATGTAGAACAGATTCCAATTTCAAGGAATTAGATAGATGAACAGTTCCAGATCCAGCAATTGATGCTGCTGAACCATTTGTAGTCTTAATTTTATCCTTTCCAGATAAAGGAAGATATGAGACAAACAACTTTGCATCAGATGTCATGTGGTCAGATGCACCAGAATCAACTACCCATTTTGATGACAAGAATGAGTCATGAACAGCATTAGTAGATATACCTTTATGAGCTACACTTGCAGAACTACCAGTATTCTGTTGTGTCTGTAGTACCTTGAGGTAATCTAGCAATTGAGTAATCTGGTCATTACTTATAGGAGACATAGTTTCTGGTTTAGGAGACTTTGGTACTTCTTGAGACACTTGGTTTGCTTGAGGTTTACCCTTACGAGGTTTCCAGTCAGCCGACTTACCATGTAGTTCCCAGCATTTATCACGAGTATGACCATTTTTCTTACAATGATCACAAAAAAATCTACTCTTGGAGGAGGAAGAATTATTAGTAAAATTATTTTTACTAACAAAAGCAGAGGATTCAGAAGAAGATACCAGATTTCCAGGATTTATTGGAGAGTTACAGCAGCGGGTGTCATCACTTTGTGTGATGACTCTTCCCTCTTTACTTCTGCATATACTTCTCGAACTGAAGGTAGAGGAGAATGATTCAAAATTCTGCTGCGAACCTCCTTGAAGGCAGGATCCAAACCAGCGAGGAACAAGAGAACACGTTCCACTTCAACATTAGTTTTGTGTCGAGCAGCATCTGCGGCACAAGTCCATTTTTCCTCTGTAAGAAGGTCCAACTCCTGCCATAATCCGATTAGTTCAACCCAGTAATCAGTGACCGAGCGTGGCCCTTGAGATGATTTCCAGATTTTCCTCCAAACATCATAAACCAGAGATAAATCCTTTTTATCGGTGTAAGATAGGCGAAGAGCTTCCCATATTTCTGAAGCTGTTGGTAAATACATGAAGCTCTTTCGTAGTTGAGGAACCATAGAATTCACTAACCATGATGAAACTATGGCATTATCAATGACCCATTGCTTCATTTCAGCAGACTTTGCATCGGCTGGAGCTTTCGTTTCACCTGTTAGAATGTCCAACTTTCCTCGGCCTGCAACAGCAAGTCGCATAGCTTGAGCCCAATCCCAATAGTTGTGGAATTAAGCTTCTCAGACACAATAGATCCCTCGAACCCAGAAGTTGACCCGAAGGTACCTCCGAGTTGCTGTAGGTTTGTAGTCGAAGACCCATCCTTTGGAGTCTCCATCGATGTGAGGAGATAATCCCAGTGGATCCTCTGTATTTTCTGGACGACAGCGCCTAAGGCTTCAAAGAAACAAAGGAGAATGGGTAAAAGTCTGATGCATTTCTCTTACTATCATCTCCCATTATATAGTACAAGAGACCCAACCTATCCCATGATTATAGGGATTTGCTTGATACATAAAATAAAAAAGATTTGATCCTAATTCTCTTTAACATTTATTTTCCCTAATTCTTATGATTCCTAATTATGACTAAGATCAAGATTCTACTAATAGAAAATTAAAAACATAATTCCAACACTCCCCCTCAAGTTGGACTATGGTCCAACTTGGTTACAAAACTTTATTCTTCAACTTAGAGACTTTTTTTTTTCCGATTATGTGGGGAATGGCCGTCCCATCGTATACAACATGTGAGGAATGCCCATCTCACTAACAAAACACTTATGCGTGGGGAATGATCATCCCATCACAATTCACATACGCATGTACGTGGGGAATGACCATCCCATCGTACTATGCTCTTCAACAATGTCTGAGTCGTACTCCTTCTTCCGAGTTAATCCTTCAGGTCTGCCTGGGCCGTACTCCTTGTTGGGTCGATCCTCCAAGTCTGCCTGGACCATACTCCTATATGGGTCGATCCTTTTAGGGTTTTAACTACAAAGGTAACTTGAATGGAGTTACCTAGGGATCAGACTAAACCTAAACACCTAGCTCTGATACCATGTAGTGATTTAGGTATGAGAATAGTCCATCTTATTCATATTATAATTAGAGGTATCATTATATAATACAAGATTCTCAATCTCAGCCATGAAATCTGGGATTTGAGTACTAGAGAAAATAAATGCAGATTATAATCTGATTCTATGTGATCTCCCTGATTTCCCATGATCTCCTAATGATTTACAAGATATTTACATTAATTACCACACTCCCCCTCAAGTTGGATCATAGATATCTATCATGTCCAACTTGCTTACAAATTTCTTGAATTTATCTTCAGGCAATCCTTTTGTGAGAATGTCTGCGAGTTGAAGTTGAGTAGGCATGTAGGACAAACAGATTATTCCCTCTTCCACTTTTTCTCTAATAAAATGGCGGTCAACTTCCACATGTTTGCTCCTGCTATGTTGCACTGGATTTAAAGCCATATTTAAGGCAGCTTTGTTATCACAATAAAATTTTATTGGAGAGCTAATTTCAACTTGAGCTTCTTCAGTTACCCTTTTCAGCCAGATTCCTTCCATAATTCCTTGCGCTAAGGCTCTCAATTCTGATTCAGCACTACTTTTTGAAACAACTCTTTGCTTTTGACTCTGCCAAGTCACTAAATTTCCCCAAACAAAGGTACAATAACCTGAAGTTGATCTGCTATCTTCTTCATTGCCAGCCCAGTCAGCGTCAGTGTAGATTTCCACTGTTCTTTGATCATTTTTCCTGAAGAAAAGACCTTGGCCAGCTGTTCCTTTCAGATATCTAAGGATTTTATATGCTGCATCCATATGTTTCTTCTTGGGAGAATGCATATGTTGACTAGCAACACTCACTGCAAATGCAATATCAGAACGAGTATGTGACAAATAAATCAGTTTTCCTACCAACCTTTGGTATTGGCCTTTATCAGTAGGAGTTTCCTCTTTGTCACGTTTCTTCTTCTTTGCTGCCTCCCTTTCGGTTTTTGCTGGTTTATCTTGTTTCTTGACCTTCTTTGTAGTATTAATTGGAACTTTACTGGGTTTACACCCTAGCATGCCCGTTTCTCTAAGTAGATCAAGTATATACTTCCTCTGTGAGACACATATCCCTTTGCGGGATCTAGCTATCTCCATTCCTAAGAAGTATTTGAGATTTCCAAGATCTTTGACTTCGAATTCCCTGTTCAATGCAGTCTTAATTCGGTTCATTTCCTGGACATCATTACCGGTTAGAATTATATCATCAACATACACTATTAGAATAGTGACAGAAGTTCCATGTTTATGGACAAACATAGTATGATCAGATAAACATTGATTGTACCCTTCAGATTTAATAACAGTAGAAAACCTATCAAACCATGCACGTGGAGACTGTTTCAAGCCATATATAGACTTTTTCAGCTTGCATACTTGTTGACTTCTGCCTTTCTCAAAGCCAGGTGGAAGAGTCATGTATACTTCTTCCTGTAACTCACCGTTTAGAAAGGCATTTTTTATGTCCAGTTGTTGTAGGGACCAGTCAAGGTTTGCTGCAATTGAAAGGAGTACCCTTACTGTATTTAATTTTGCAACAGGAGCAAAGGTCTCATTATAATCAACCCCATATGTTTGAGCAAAGCCTTTTGCAACCAGCCTAGCTTTAAATTTGTTTAGAGTTCCATCTGCATTGAACTTTGGTGTGAACACCCACTTGCAACCCACCGGCTTAACACCTTTAGGTTGTTCAATGAGTTCCCACGTATTATTTGCTTCTAAGGCCCTCATTTCCTCCAAGACAGCATTTTTCCATTCAGGAACTTCAAGAGCTTCATATACATTGTTAGGTACCTCCACATCATCTAGATTTGTAACAAAATTGTAATGATTTGATGAGAGAGCTGAATAGGATACATACTTTTGAATAGGATGTAAGGTACAAGAACGAGGCCTCTTCCTCTGTGCAATAGGCTGATCTAGCTCATTAATACCAGTCTCCTCAAAATTATCCACACTATTATCAGTGTCAGGAACCTCTTCAGGTATAAGGATAGGCACAACTTCAGAAGGAGGCTTTACTTTCTGATTGTTTCTCCGCAAGTATACTCCATGTTCTTTAAACCTGTTGTTTTTTTGATTCATTTCCTTTGGGAGTGGCATTAAGGACAGATCAGACCTAGGTGGTATAGGATTAGGAACTGAATTAGGAGTCTGAGATTCAAAATTACAATTCTCCCCCTGAAGCGAAGACTGTGAATAATAAGGTTCAGATTCAACAAAGGTGACATCCCGACTCAAAATAAACGTTTAGACACAGGATCAAAACATTTATAACCTTTTTGAAGATTAGAATAACCAAGGAAGATACACTTTACTGACCGAGGATCAAATTTGGAAGGTGGATTATGAAGATGAACAAAAGCTGAGCAACCGAACACACGTAAGGGCAGGGTTTGATCAAAATGAGAGATGTCATGTGTTTCATTTAATTTTTTTAAAGGAGTAGTATAAGAAAGAATTCTACTTGGACTACGATTAATTAAGTGAGTAGCAGTTAGAATAGCTTCACCCAATAATATTTTGGTACATTAGAAGTGTATAAAAGAGCTCTAGCAACCTCTAAAAGGTGTTTGTTTTTTCGTTCAGCAACTCCATTTTGTTGTGGGGTATGAGGACAACTACTTTTATGAACAACCCCTTTTGCTTTTAAAAATTGACCAAGAGATTGATTAAAAAATTCTGTACCATTATCAGAATGAAAAACTTGTATGAAACTATTAAACTGAGTTAACACGTAGTTATAGAATTCTTTAAAAACACATGACAGTTCAGATTTTTCTTTTAAAAGATAAACCCAGCACATACGTGTGTGATCATCGGTGAATGTAACAAAATATTTGCAATTTGTTCTGTTAGGAATACGAGATGGACCCAAAATATCACTATGTATAATAGAAAAAGGGCGTGAAGACTTGTAAACAGATGGAGGATAAGATGAGCGATGATGTTTTGCTAATTCACAAACGTCACAATGAAACTTGGCGTTTTTATTCAAGAAAAATTTAGGAAACAGTTTTTGCAAATAAGGAAAACTAGGATGACCCATTCTTTGATGCCACAAAATAACATTATTTTCTTCAGGAATTGTATTAAAACTTTTTATTCTAGAACATAGAGCTCTTGCAGTAGAAGCATCCAGATAATAAAGACCATCATATTCTTCAGCAGTGCCAATCCTCGTCCCCGATGAGAGATCCTGAAAATGACAATGAGTGGAAAAGAAGTGAGCTGAGCAGTTTGCTTGCTTAGTCAACTTACTAATGGATAAAAGACTACAAGAAAGATGGGGAACATGTAGAACAGATTCCAATTTCAAGGAATTAGATAGATGAACAGTTCCAGATCCAGCAATTGATGCTGCTGAACCATTTGCAGTCTTAATTTTATCCTTTCCAGATAAAGGAAGATATGAGACAAACAACTTTGCATCAGATGTCATGTGGTCAGATGCACCAGAATCAACTACCCATTTTGATGACAAGAATGAGTCATGAACAGCATTAGTAGATATACCTTTATGAGCTACACTTGCAGAACTACCAGTATTCTGTTGTGTCTGTAGTACCTTGAGGTAATCTAGCAATTGAGTAATCTGGTCATTACTTATAGGAGACATAGTTTCTGGTTTAGGAGACTTTGGTACTTCTTGAGACACTTGGTTTGCTTGAGGTTTACCCTTACGAGGTTTCCAGTCAGCCGGCTTACCATGTAGTTCCCAGCATTTATCACGAGTATGACCATTTTTCTTACAATGATCACAAAAAAATCTACTCTTGGAGGAGGAAGAATTATTAGTAAAATTATTTTTACTAACAAAAGCAGAGGATTCAGAAGAAGATACCAGATTTCCAGGATTTATTGGAGTTACAGCAGCGGGTGTCATCACTTTGTGTGATGACTCTTCCCTCTTTACTTCTGCATATACTTCTCGAACTGAAGGTAGAGGAGAATGATTCAAAATTCTGCTGCGAACCTCCTTGAAGGCAGGATCCAAACCAGCGAGGAACAAGAGAACACGTTCCACTTCAACATTAGTTTTGTGTCGAGCAGCATCTGCGGCACAAGTCCATTTTTCCTCTGTAAGAAGGTCCAACTCCTGCCATAATCCGATTAGTTCAACCCAGTAATCAGTGACCGAGCGTGGCCCTTGAGATGATTTCCAGATTTTCCTCCAAAATCATAAACCAGAGATAAATCCTTTTATCGGTGTAAGATAGGCGAAGAGCTTCCCATATTTCTGAAGCTGTTGGTAAATACATGAAGCTCTTTCGTAGTTGAGGAACCATAGAATTCACTAACCATGATGAAACTATGGCATTATCAATGACCCATTGCTTCATTTCAGCAGACTTTGCATCGGCTGGAGCTTTCGTTTCACCTGTTAGAATGTCCAACTTTCCTCGGCCTGCAACAGCAAGTCGCATAGCTTGAGCCCAATCCCAATAGTTTGTGGAATTAAGCTTCTCAGACACAATAGATCCCTCGAACCCAGAAGTTGACCCGAAGGTACCTCCGAGTTGCTGTAGGTTTGTAGTCGAAGACCCATCCTTTGGAGTCTCCATCGATGTGAGGAGATAATCCCAGTGGATCCTCTGTATTTTCTGGACGACAGCGCCTAAGGCTTCAAAGAAACAAAGGAGAATGGGTAAAAGTCTGATGCATTTCTCTTACTATCATCTCCCATTATATAGTACAAGAGACCCAACCTATCCCATGATTATAGGGATTTGCTTGATACATAAAATAAAAAAGATTTGATCCTAATTCTCTTTAACATTTATTTTCCCTATTTGATTCCTAATTATGACTAAGATCAAGATTCTACTAATAGAAAATTAAAAACATAATTCCAACACCCCCTCAAGTTGGACTATGGTCCAACTTGGTTACAAAACTTTATTCTTCAACTTAGAGACTTTTTTTTTTCCGATTATGTGGGGAATGGCCGTCCCATCGTATACAACATGTGAGGAATGCCCATCTCACTAACAAAACACTTATGCGTGGGGAATGATCATCCCATCACAATTCACATACGCATGTACGTGGGGAATGACCATCCCATCGTACTATGCTCTTCAACAATGTCTGAGTCGTACTCCTTCTTCCGAGTTAATCCTTCAGGTCTGCCTGGGCCGTACTCCTTGTTGGGTCGATCCTCCAAGTCTGCCTGGACCATACTCCTATATGGGTCGATCCTTTTAGGGTTTTAACTACAAAGGTAACTTGAATGGAGTTACCTAGGGATCAGACTAAACCTAAACACCTAGCTCTGATACCATGTAGTGATTTAGGTATGAGAATAGTCCATCTTATTCATTCATAATTAGAGGTATCATTATATAATACAAGATTCTCAATCTCAGCCATGAAATCTGGGATTTGAGTACTAGAGAAAATAAATGCAGATTATAATCTGATTCTATGTGATCTCCCTGATTTCCCATGATCTCCTAATGATTTACAAGATATTTACATTAATTACCACACTCCCCCTCAAGTTGGATCATAGATATCTATCATGTCCAACTTGCTTACAAATTTCTTGAATTTATCTTCAGGCAATCCTTTTGTGAGAATGTCTGCGAGTTGAAGTTGAGTAGGCATGTAGGACAAACAGATTATTCCCTCTTCCACTTTTTCTCTAATAAAATGGCGGTCAACTTCCACATGTTTGCTCCTGCTATGTTGCACTGGATTTAAAGCCATATTTAAGGCAGCTTTGTTATCACAATAAAATTTTATTGGAGAGCTAATTTCAACTTGAGCTTCTTCAGTTACCCTTTTCAGCCAGATTCCTTCCATAATTCCTTGCGCTAAGGCTCTCAATTCTGATTCAGCACTACTTTTTGAAACAACTTTTGCTTTTGACTCTGCCAAGTCACTAAATTTCCCCAAACAAAGGTACAATAACCTGAAGTTGATCTGCTATCTTCTTCATTGCCAGCCCAGTCAGCGTCAGTGTAGATTTCCACTGTTCTTTGATCATTTTTCCTGAAGAAAAGACCTTGGCCAGCTGTTCCTTTCAGATATCTAAGGATTTTATATGCTGCATCCATATGTTTCTTCTTGGGAGAATGCATATGTTGACTAGCAACACTCACTGCAAATGCAATATCAGAACGAGTATGTGACAAATAAATCAGTTTTCCTACCAACCTTTGGTATTGGCCTTTATCAGTAGGAGTTTCCTCTTTGTCACGTTTCTTCTTCTTTGCTGCCTCCCTTTCGGTTTTTGCTGGTTTATCTTGTTTCTTGACCTTCTTTGTAGTATTAATTGGAACTTTACTGGGTTTACACCCTAGCATGCCCGTTTCTCTAAGTAGATCAAGTATATACTTCCTCTGTGAGACACATATCCCTTTGCGGGATCTAGCTATCTCCATTCCTAAGAAGTATTTGAGATTTCCAAGATCTTTGACTTCGAATTCCCTGTTCAATGCAGTCTTAATTCGGTTCATTTCCTGGACATCATTACCGGTTAGAATTATATCATCAACATACACTATTAGAATAGTGACAGAAGTTCCATGTTTATGGACAAACATAGTATGATCAGATAAACATTGATTGTACCCTTCAGATTTAATAACAGTAGAAAACCTATCAAACCATGCACGTGGAGACTGTTTCAAGCCATATATAGACTTTTTCAGCTTGCATACTTGTTGACTTCTGCCTTTCTCAAAGCCAGTGGAAGAGTCATGTATACTTCTTCCTGTAACTCACCGTTTAGAAAGCATTTTTTATGTCCAGTTGTTGTAGGGACCAGTCAAGGTTTGCTGCAATTGAAAGGAGTACCCTTACTGTATTTAATTTTGCAACAGGAGCAAAGGTCTCATTATAATCAACCCCATATGTTGAGCAAAGCCTTTTGCAACCAGCCTAGCTTTAAATTTGTTTAGAGTTCCATCTGCATTGAACTTTGGTGTGAACACCCACTTGCAACCCACCGGCTTAACACCTTTAGGTTGTTCAATGAGTTCCCACGTATTATTTGCTTCTAAGGCCCTCATTTCCTCCAAGACAGCATTTTTCCATTCAGGAACTTCAAGAGCTTCATATACATTGTTAGGTACCTCCACATCATCTAGATTTGTAACAAAATTGTAATGATTTGATGAGAGAGCTGAATAGGATACATACTTTTGAATAGGATGTAAGGTACAAGAACGAGGCCTCTTCCTCTGTGCAATAGGCTGATCTAGCTCATTAATACCAGTCTCCTCAAAATTATCCACACTATTATCAGTGTCAGGAACCTCTTCAGGTATAAGGATAGGCACAACTTCAGAAGGAGGCTTTACTTTCTGATTGTTTCTCCGCAAGTATACTCCATGTTCTTTAAACCTGTTGTTTTTTGATTCATTTTCCTTTGGGAGTGGCATTAAGGACAGATCAGACCTAGGTGGTATAGGATTAGGAACTGAATTAGGAGTCTGAGATTCAAAATTACAATTCTCCCCCTGAAGCGAAGACTGTGAATAATAAGGTTCAGATTCAACAAAGGTGACATCCCGACTCACAAATAAACGTTTAGACACAGGATCAAAACATTTATAACCTTTTTGAAGATTAGAATAACCAAGGAAGATACACTTTACTGACCGAGGATCAAATTTGGAAGGTGGATTATGAAGATGAACAAAAGCTGAGCAACCGAACACACGTAAGGGCAGGGTTTGATCAAAATGAGAGATGTCATGTGTTTCATTTAATTTTTTTAAAGGAGTAGTATAAGAAAGAATTCTACTTGGACTACGATTAATTAAGTGAGTAGCAGTTAGAATAGCTTCACCCCAATAATATTTTGGTACATTAGAAGTGTATAAAAGAGCTCTAGCAACCTCTAAAAGGTGTTTGTTTTTTCGTTCAGCAACTCCATTTTGTTGTGGGGTATGAGGACAACTACTTTTATGAACAACCCCTTTTGCTTTTAAAAATTGACCAAGAGATTGATTAAAAAATTCTGTACCATTATCAGAATGAAAAACTTGTATGAAACTATTAAACTGAGTTAACACGTAGTTATAGAATTCTTTAAAAACACATGACAGTTCAGATTTTTCTTTTAAAAGATAAACCCAGCACATACGTGTGTGATCATCGGTGAATGTAACAAAATATTTGCAATTTGTTCTGTTAGGAATACGAGATGGACCCCAAATATCACTATGTATAATAGAAAAAGGGCGTGAAGACTTGTAAACAGATGGAGGATAAGATGAGCGATGATGTTTTGCTAATTCACAAACGTCACAATGAAACTTGGCGTTTTTATTCAAGAAAAATTTAGGAAACAGTTTTTGCAAATAAGGAAAACTAGGATGACCCATTCTTTGATGCCACAAAATAACATTATTTTCTTCAGGAATTGTATTAAAACTTTTTATTCTAGAACATAGAGCTCTTGCAGTAGAAGCATCCAGATAATAAAGACCATCATATTCTTCAGCAGTGCCAATCCTCGTCCCCGATGAGAGATCCTGAAAATGACAATGAGTGGAAAAGAAGTGAGCTGAGCAGTTTGCTTGCTTAGTCAACTTACTAATGGATAAAAGACTACAAGAAAGATGGGGAACATGTAGAACAGATTCCAATTTCAAGGAATTAGATAGATGAACAGTTCCAGATCCAGCAATTGATGCTGCTGAACCATTTGCAGTCTTAATTTTATCCTTTCCAGATAAAGGAAGATATGAGACAAACAACTTTGCATCAGATGTCATGTGGTCAGATGCACCAGAATCAACTACCCATTTTGATGACAAGAATGAGTCATGAACAGCATTAGTAGATATACCTTTATGAGCTACACTTGCAGAACTACCAGTATTCTGTTGTGTCTGTAGTACCTTGAGGTAATCTAGCAATTGAGTAATCTGGTCATTACTTATAGGAGACATAGTTTCTGGTTTAGGAGACTTTGGTACTTCTTGAGACACTTGGTTTGCTTGAGGTTTACCCTTACGAGGTTTCCAGTCAGCCGGCTTACCATGTAGTTCCCAGCATTTATCACGAGTATGACCATTTTTCTTACAATGATCACAAAAAAATCTACTCTTGGAGGAGGAAGAATTATTAGTAAAATTATTTTTACTAACAAAAGCAGAGGATTCAGAAGAAGATACCAGATTTCCAGGATTTATTGGAGTTACAGCAGCGGGTGTCATCACTTTGTGTGATGACTCTTCCCTCTTTACTTCTGCATATACTTCTCGAACTGAAGGTAGAGGAGAATGATTCAAAATTCTGCTGCGAACCTCCTTGAAGGCAGGATCCAAACCAGCGAGGAACAAGAGAACACGTTCCACTTCAACATTAGTTTTGTGTCGAGCAGCATCTGCGGCACAAGTCCATTTTTCCTCTGTAAGAAGGTCCAACTCCTGCCATAATCCGATTAGTTCAACCCAGTAATCAGTGACCGAGCGTGGCCCTTAAGATGATTTCCAGATTTTCCTCCAAACATCATAAACCAGAGATAAATCCTTTTTATCGGTGTAAGATAGGCGAAGAGCTTCCCATATTTCTGAAGCTGTTGGTAAATACATGAAGCTCTTTCGTAGTTGAGGAACCATAGAATTCACTAACCATGATGAAACTATGGCATTATCAATGACTCATTGCTTCATTTCAGCAGACTTTGCATCGGCTGGAGCTTTCGTTTCACCTGTTAGAATGTCCAACTTTCCTCGGCCTGCAACAGCAAGTCGCATAGCTTGAGCCCAATCCCAATAGTTTGTGGAATTAAGCTTCTCAGACACAATAGATCCCTCGAACCCAGAAGTTGACCCGAAGGTACCTCCGAGTTGCTGTAGGTTTGTAGTCGAAGACCCATCCTTTGGAGTCTCCATCGATGTGAGGAAATAATCCCAGTGGATCCTCTGTATTTTCTGGACGACAGCGCCTAGGGCTTCAAAGACCCGCGCTCTGATACCATGTAGTGATTTAGGTATGAGAATAGTCCATCTTATTCATTCATAATTAGAGGTATCATTATATAATACAAGATTCTCAATCTCAGCCATGAAATCTAGGATTTGAGTACTAGAGAAAATAAATGCAGATTATAATCTGATTCTATGTGATCTCCCTGATTTCCCATGATCTCCTAATGATTTACAAGATATTTACATTAATTACCACACACGTCAATAAACCTAGAAAGTAATTCATGTCCAATAATTCTTAATTTCCTCATAAATGTATTTATGCACTCCTTAAACCACAATAAAACATCAAATTTCAATAGATTATCCCACTTAGTCACTAATTCATAAGCAACCTATTATATCAAAGTCATCAAACATAGTTTAATCTCGAGTAATCCCTTAAATCAACTTTAATATAAAAATATAAATCTATTCATTCACCTTTGAGCAAAATTTCACTGAATAGTCATCAATCCATAATAATCATTATAACTCCTCATTTCACTTTTAGTCAACATTTTCTAGTCAATCACCAAGTCATTATCATTACAGTATACTCTAATAATGAAAGTTAAAAAAACTCATCTCCAATACATCAAATTTAGTCCGTACAAGCTAAATAATCACGACTTCGTCCTCATTAATTCGTCTATGTTAATCCCAATAATTTCGGCAGTATGAACTATTCATTAGTATTAAAATCAACAAGCCTAACAAACTAAGTAAACCTTAAGACTCTTTTAAAATCTCATATCCATATCGAAACATAACACTCCACCTCCAATTCATCAGTAATATATTCTAACTCTATTCCAACAATTTGCACTCACTAAGGTCACTAACAATTACCATTAAAACTACTAAAGTCATTAAACATAGAAGTATCTAAGATATTTAAAGCTAAATTGACATTGTCTTTCCCTATTCAAAGCTTATTCATTCCCTTCTAACTAAAGATGTAAATAACTCATAACATTATAGTAAAACCATATAATTCTATCAAATATTCTCATATAAACTAACATTCTAAATATTCAAACACTGAAAACTCTTTAAATGCAATCCTTAATTTCAGAAATCATCAAACCAACTATATTTCTACTAGCTCATGAGTAAACAATGCTGAAAGAATTCACAATTTATCCTTCAAAACCAAGCATATTGCTCTTTTCCTATTAACACAAGTTCCTTCAAATTATCTGACACGTTTTTCATTTCCTTAATGATTAAAATTGTCATTTCCTATCTTTTAATTCCAAATAATCCATATTCAAAAAGGCACTTGCTTCAATTTCTCTTCCAGAACAAGCTCTAATTTTAAAATTAACTTCATTTATACCTCAAACAAAATAACATTTCCTACTTAATATTGTTCAAAATATATATACAACTATCAAATTAAGCATTCATTAACCCTACTATCCATCCTAATTAAAGTCACCAAATCAACCATAACTTATTCAACTTCTATCAACCATATTCCTCAAATCGTAGATCTCATCTCAAACTCAGTTATACAATCCAACTCATTCATTCTCTATCCATATATGGCCAAAAAAAAAATATGCTTAGATCAACAAAATCTGAACCAATCCCAATTCAATCTAAACCAATCAACTTACATTTCACAATTTTTTTTATATGCACTTATAAACTTGAAACAAAAGATTCCAACAACCCTTAAATTCACAAATCAGAAGACTAACTATAGCTTTCACTACTCTAAACCTGTCGAAATTTCCTTTACGACTATAGATAACCATTCAAGATAAACTAAATTTTCTACATCACCATTCAGTATAGACCAATCAATAAATCCACAAAACATGTGTCTAATGCATATGTAATGCAAGAAATAACACATAACAAGTCTTCAACAAAAATAACACTCACTCCTAATTTTATACTGTACTAAGGACATTTAATTACTTTTCTTTTAACCACCTATTTAACTAAACCAAACCATGTCATGAAGATTTGGTGATAAAAGCTTCCTGTTTGTAATTCATGCTGCAGTCATGACTTACAAACACGAATCTTTCTATGTCCACATCCCATGACTAGTTTGGATGACCGAAAAACCTTTGCTCTGATACCAAATTGTAACAACCCAATATTATAACCCTTTTTTTATGCTATTTTTTTATCATTTATGCTAATGATAACTATGTTAGAAAAAGGATCCAATTAAACAAAATAGTAACTAACATAGTTAGAAAAAGACTTTTCTTACTTTTCAAAAGATATGAGTTAATAGCCCGAATAAAAATAGTTTGAAGTCTAACTATGTTAGAAAAGAAATTTACTCATTAATAATACTAACATAGTTAGAAAAAAAAATCAACTTAATTCATTAAAATAATTTTAGTGCTAACTATGTTAGAAAAAGAATTGATGTTAATATAATAGCTAACATAGTTAGAAAAACGACTTTTCTAAATATTCATAACATATAAGATAATATGCTAACCATGATAGAAAAATAATTTGAGTTACAAAAGAGAACTATCATGGTTAGAAAAAGATTTCTTGTAATTTGGATCAAAACTGATTTATCCATGTTAGATAAAATTTGGCTAACATGGATATTTAAATAAAATTAGCAATACTTGATTAAATTCTTTCATAGTAAGTTTCAAATTAACACACAACCTTGTATTAATTAATATTTACAGTTATCTAACGTAAAATTATTTACAGTAATCCAAGGAAAATGAATAACATGGTTTACAAATTAATAAATGAAATATGAAAAATAGTATGCAAACATAACGCTTAGTCCTAAGTCTCCAGATCCTTCCCATCACTCCTGCCCCGATCTAGTACCTGTAATATCAACGATTGGGGTAGACCCAGAAATCGCAACTAACAACTACTCGCCTACGCACATTTTTGCACTACGTGCATGTGCATGTCGGCAAGGTGGTGTGTGCTAATGTCGTGTTTGATGGTGTGTGCTACATGCTGTGTTGCATGAACATGTTATCTATTTTCTATTCTAAGTATATATCAATTACCAAATAGTATAGCAGTACAAGTATTCATTTAAAGCCACATCTCAAATTCAAAACATCACTAACTCAAACATCAAGAATAATAATAATCACATTAAACACAATACACAAGTACACCGATAATGAGTTCAATAGGGACTCACGACTCGATGGTCGATATACCCTCGCTTGAACAAAATATATCAGTTCAATAGGGACTCACGACTCGATGGTCGATATACCCTCGCTTGAACCGGGGGCGCTCTCCCCAATAACGTTTTCCTCTTTATTCATTTTAGTCCCTGCTGTACGGGCAAGGGAACCTCATTCCGGAATGGCATAATTATAATATTACTCGGTGTACCACAACCAAATCAGAAAGTCCAATCAAAGCGTTCCATAATCACACCAGCAATAATCAATGCATATAAACTACCTAAATGCTTACTAACATACACACACACGCAGACAAGTGAAGTAGTTACCTCCTTGCATTTAAACCAAAAATAAACGTAAGCTCCCACGTGCTAACTTCTACAAGTAATAATACAACACATACAATCAAATAATTAAAAATTAATCAATTGCATAATAATTAGCGTCACTCTCGTTCCTAGAAGTACTACCCATCCCATTAATTAATATTTCCTTAATTCTTTAAGATTACCTCTTATACTCAATCTTTAAATAATACAAAGTCAATAGCCAAATAATCAACAACTAACTGTAATCACAAAAGATCTACTCCTCTTTATCAATATCCTTCATACAATTTAATCATAAGAAATCAAGTTAAGCAATTAAGTGCCCCATTTTGAAATCAGGCACATGTATATATTCAATTCTTAACATTTATTCAACATAAAAGAAGGAATTAAAATTTATTCAACTACTAAACCACCAAGCAATCAAAAGATGATCATTTCATTCCCAATAATTAAGGGACTTCAATATATTCACATATCAAGTCAAAAAGAATCAGAGAATGATCAACTAGAAGATGCAAAGAAAAACAGAATTGTTTTCCAACCATGCACACCCATATACCCTTTCTAAAGTATCTTCATTCACAAGGGATAATTAATGTTTTAGCCATTTTCTATAGCCCCCTGTACACATTCAAATCAAGACCAAACAAGGAAACTATAAGTTTGAAATCCCTTTTTATTATATAAAGTTTTCAACTCATCCCATTCATAAACTAACAACAACATTCTCCCCAAGGATCAACACAATTTAAATATACTATAATATACTTAATGAAAGCTATGTTGTTATACAAACCATCTTACAAAAGACCTTTAACTTGTTTTATATTCAAACAAAAACTTACCTACTTCTAACTCAATGAGAATACTTCATATTATAATTATTTGAACTTTTGCCTTCCCACCATTGCCCCCCACATACAATACTTGCATTGCACTTCTAGAAAACCTTTGCGGACTCTTTATTCTTTTGATATATTTTAAGTGACAGAAAACACAAAAATAACAAATCAGATAAAATTTGCTTTCCACCTTTCAGTTCCCAAAATTACATTTACATATCCCAAAACAAATCAGACAAGCTCCAAACTTGTAAACTTTCTTTTAGAATCTCCAATCAAGAATTTCATTATAGTTTTAGATTTTAAAATCAGCATACTCCCTATTTTAAAATCATTCAACAATTTTCCCCAAATCTTGCAAAGCACGTTTCCAAAATTTCTTTTCTTTCATTACCCAAGCTCAACAACTAGTAATAATCACAAATTAAAATTCCCCAACTTTAAAGGACTCAATGCATGCTCGAGTAAAACCAAGCAGGTGTAGAACAATTGACTAGCACAATACTGAACAGGGAAGAAAAGGGAAAATTGGAAATTAAACAAACCTCACAAGATAGAATTGCATATGAAATGCAACAACTCAATCATATACCTATGAAACATTCATTCAACAAAACAGAGGGAGATATTTTAGAAACTGCAAAACGCTAAACTTCATCAAATCAGATAGCCATGAGATTAATCAACTCTATTTAGTTCCTACACATGTTAAGTACAGAATTTCAGCCCTTTTAACTAACCTAACTCGGATTCCTCTCTCAACTCGCCAAAAATCGCAAAAACAGGAGATAGAAATGAGTTAAGAGGATTCACCTAATGTCAAATCAAGGATTACATGCACTTATGGGAGCTCGAGTTCGCCGGAAAAGCTTCCTTCGCCGTCGGCCATGGTGGTACCTTCGAGAGAGAGAGAGAGAGAGAGAGCTCTGGTTGATAGAGAGGAAGGAAGGAAGAAAATGAAGGGCTTTTGATGAAAAATATGTGTGTATGGTTGAGGATGAGAGGAAGAAGTTGTGTATGGAGGATGACATTTCTTTTTGCGATGAATAAGAAGGGGGGTGTGTTTGTGCGGCTGAATTAAGGGAAAGAAAGGAGTGAAATGATATTGGATATTAGGGTTTTCTTTTTAATGTGGGCTTGATCCATCCCAACTAGACTTCAACCCAATTTTAATAAAATTTTTAAATTCAATTAAGTATAACTGTTTTTTTTTTTCAAAAGAAAGGAATAATTATCATCCATCATGTATATCCAATTGATTTCAAACAGTTTCTTTAAATTTATTTTTATCATAATTTATTTCAATTTAAATTCTAAGATGTTACCACATTCTACATAAAAGTTTCAAAATAATGTCTTATTATCAAAACCCTCATAACTATTTTCAAATTAAAATCAAATAGTTAATGATTTTCATTTAACTTAAAATGGAAATAAAATCTTAATAAATTAACTAAAATATATTAACCTTCTAAATTCATTCGCAAGGTAAAATTTTAGTGATTAATTAATTTATTTTACAATTAAAAATTTAGGATGTTACAATGGGTATAAAGCAAATATTAAAAGGATCGATTTAAGGTCCCATAAAATCTACTGATTAAGAGAAAATTGCATTGTAGCCCTGATTAAGAGGATCTATTGATTAAAGGTCCCATAAAATCTTCATACTATTAGCAAGTCTCAAGATACCATTAGAGCTGGGAATTCGGGCCGGGCCGGGCCTAAACGGGCCAGGCCCACTTAGGCCCGGTTCCCCTTTTACTCCCCTATTTGCGAAGCCCGGCCCTCATGCCATCGGGCCGGGCCTGGCCCGTAGGGCCTGGCCCACTTTCTTCTTGTTTTTTTTTTAAAAAAATCCTTTTACTAAACTCATTTTTCCTCTTTCCACATTGTTCACCCTGTAAATTTTATGGTTTTAGCAAAATAAAATCATCTAATAACATCATAAACCCACAATGAACATAGGTATAAGTCATAACATAGTCTGATAAGCGATAACATTACAACATACACTGTAACACTGATAGTGATACACATAATCCGACAGTCAAAATAAATAACAAAGTTTTCAAATATAAATCTAAATAAACATTAAATAATAACATTCAACGAGTCATCGAAGAGTGCACATCATCATCACTGTCATCAACGACATTTGATTGTGCTTCACTATGAATTGACTCCTCTCCACTGACAAAATATCAAGTCTTTGCAATTCTT